>OY282581.2:5712683-5750183 GCA_958299025.2 Drosophila histrio
AAGATACTATTAGTGTTACTCTTCTTTCCTTTTTGAAAAATAAGTAAAGGGTCTCTCATAGTCGACTACGACTGTAGCCTTTCCGACTGGTTATTTCACTTCAGGCCAAGTCATCAAATCTAAGCGTCATTAGTTAGTTAGTTATTCCTGAGTGACTTCTCTATTTATGAGTGTAATGAAACGCTCTATTTTTTGTAAAATAATAAAATAAGTCTTTAACATAAGTCTTTGCTAAAGGTTTGGAAAATGTTACGATAAAAGAGTAAACTGATTTTTTTTTATAGTTTTTCTTTATATTTATTTTTTGTGTGTGGTTTTTTTTTTGTTTTACGTTTTTATATTTACTTTGTTTACTTAAGCTTGGGGAATTCTAAGGCCGAAAATGTATGTACGTATATATTTAGCTTTTCAATCAAACAATTTTTACAGTGTATTAATGCAATTTGTTCAGTTTTTTAGACCCTTTACTTTTTTGAAAAAAAAGTAAATAAGGGTCTATTAAGTTTGTCAAAAAAAAAATGTGCGTAACAGGTCGAAGGAAGTCCGGCAGACCCCATAAAGTATATATATTCTTGATCAGCATCACCAGCCGAGTCGATATAGCCATGTCCGTCTGTCCGTCTGTCCGTCCGTCCGTCTGTCCGTCTGTCTGTATGAACACCTAGATCTCAGAGACTATAAGAGCTAGAGCCACCAAATTTGGTATGGTGATTCGTCTATGGGCTAAGCAGATCAAGTTTATCTTAAAATTTTGACACGCCCCCTTCCGCCTCCGTAAATCGAGAACAAAATTTTTGAAAGCCCATAAAAAGAAAAATATTAAAGCTAGGGTCCTGAATTTTGGCACACAGGACGGGTATCAGGGTCCTAACGTATCCTGAAAATTTCATCGTGATCGGATGGTTATCTCGGAAGATATTCAAAAAAATCTTAAAATCCCATATAATGGTCAATTTTAAAACTGGAGCCTTGAATTTTGGCACACTGGACAAGCATCGGGGTATCCTGAAAGTTTCATCACGATCGGACAATAAACTCGGGAGTTATTCAAAACCCAATATTACTGAGTGTCGGACCAAAGGAAGAAGAAGAGCATGTTGACGTAACAACGCGCTATGGGGTACTATCTATTAGTGTCACTCTTATTTCCGTTTAGAAGAATAAGTAAAGGGTCTCTCATAGTCGACTTCGACTGTAGCCTTTCCGACTGGTTTTTTATACTTTTTGTACTAGAAAGCTGTAAGAGTTTGTTGTTGTCAAAATCTGTGTGTGTTTGAAAAGCAGTTTGAATAATTTGCTATTACTTAATAGTTAAATAGTCAATATGCTTAAATAAAATTATAATAGATATATTTATAAACGTATGTATATTTAAATGTTATTTTATACATTTAACTTAAATAACTTTTTTTTTTATAATTTACAAGAATATTTTATTTTCGCACCACACTTAAACAGAAGCAACTACAGAACTATTTTTATTTTATTTTTTTTTTAAATTCAGTTAACATTTAATTAGCAAAAAATGTGTTAATATCCATTGTAGTTATTATTGTACATTATATTAAAATACATAATAATTGTAATCATTATAATAATAATAATAATAATAATAGTTTTTAAAGTATTCTCAACTCAATTATGCAATTGTTGTTTTGTTTTGTTTTTTTATTTTTTTTTTTTTGTTCATATTCAACAGCAATTTTTCAATTATCAGGTAAAAAGTTTAAAGTGCTTTCTTCAACTTTCAGAAATATTTGGTTTTCACATTGCGCGACAAGCGCCAAGTTCTGCAAACGCTGACAGCAGATCCAGTCCAGAGACGCCGTTGGCTCATCTGGCGGCACAGCGGTCGCCGCTGGCGTTGGGGGCAGCGGCGGCTCCTCGGGCCACCAGTTCTCCCAATCTCAATACGCTGTCGCCGCGCCCGGATGCATGAGATGGTGATGATGATGATGGTGGCCAAAGTGATTCAATGGATTCATTGCCTCCGCACTGCCAGCCGGCGCTGCCGTATGATACCAATCGCTGGGCGGATGATGCTGCGCCGCCGGATGGTAAAGCAAATGATGATTGTGATGTCCAGTTACAGCCAGCATCGAGGCCGAGGCAGCAGCAGCGCCCGGCGAGACGGCTCCCGCAGAGGCAACTGCAGCGACCGCCGAGCTTCCCGGCACCTGATGATGATGGTGATGATGATGATGCGAAGGCGGTGGACCCAACGGTGGTGGCAGATACGTGGTGGATGCCATCAGCTGCAACGCTGGCGAGGATTTCGCTTCGGCATGTAAGGACTGATGTGCGGCAAGTTGATGTTGCTGCTGCTGATGCTGTTGCTGCTGTTGCTGCTGCTGCTGTTGCTGCTGCTGTTGTTGCTGCAACAGATGTGAGGCGCTGCTGCTGGCTGTGCTGTTGCTGCCACTGCTGGAGGCGCCCAGATGCACACTGTGCAATGGATTTGGCTCCGATTTGATTGAGTGCGGGGATGATTTAATGCCACTGCCACCGCTTAGACTGCTAACGCCGCTGCTGCTGCCAGCGCTGCCATCTAAACGTGTCGATGGCGGCGTCTGTGCTCCACCTGTGACAATGCTCGAGCTGGAGCTCTCCTCGCCATCGCTGTCATAACCATGCGACGGTGACTTCTCGTCAATATTGCCATGCACCTGCGCCAAACAAACAAACAAACGAAAGAAAGACACATAAAGAGAATTGAGCATTAGGGCATTACGAAAGATATTAAGAGATGGAAAGTATGGATGCGCAGAGAAATTCTGGTACTTACCTTCATGTGCTTGCGCAGCGAGGAGGGATGCGTATAGGACTTATCACAGCCATTGATGCGACAGTTGTAGGGCTTGTCGGAGGTGTGCACATGCGAGTGCTTCTTTCGGTCCGAAGAGTTCGCAAAGCGTCGATCGCAGCCCTCGTGTTCGCACTTGAACGGTTTCTCGCCTGAAAGTAGCCAAAAGACAAATGGGAAATTCTGGTTAGTTTTTCATTTTCTACACATTTGTAGCAAACGGGTTGCCTAAACATATCTCACGAATAGAACATCCCTGTTGGCGAGAGGAAAACAATAGAGCTCCCCCGCCCTCCACTCAATGTGTCAGAACTTCGGAGACCTGGTCCATAAATGACATTATTTATGTGCTACGCATAAAATATATAAATATATATACAACTAACTAGAAGAGGGAGACTAGAGTTAGGGACCTATAAAAGACATCCATTTATGAACTCCGAACCAAACCGACTCAATATCAATACAATTTAATAAAGGTGGGAAAAACGAGGAACGTCTACGTCTGTCCAGCGTTTTTATTGAGAAAAATCATATAAATTATGCGGGATCATTGGCATTGTCTGAAATCAAACAGCTAACCGAGCCCTCCGACACGCAACCAATCCGAGAAAACAACAGAAAAATTCACCTGTGCCTCTGTCCGTTGTTGTCCTTTTTTTTTTGTCGGGACATGTGAAAAGTGAAGTGAAGAATATAAACGGACAACGGGTCAAAATATGTTCATGTGTTGAAAAAAAAGGTCGAAAGGTTAACCTTTAATATACACAGACTGTAACACCTTTAGCCCAGGTTCTGGCTTTCGATTGGGTGATATTTTATGGCTTATTAGAAAATTATCTGTCCAAGGAGTTTCAGATGCTGAACAGATAACATTATGGATTAAAGTCGTAAACATAAATAATAAGTCATATTTTACTGTCACAATGTTAACCTATAATTTGGCAAATGTTACACTTGTGCTTTGATTCCCCCAAGTAGATGGAGAGACATTAGCAGACATCTTAAGCAGTTCTTAGAACTAACTGGAATTACTGGGAAAAATAAAGAAAACTAAAGAAAGGGTAAACAAATTATGGAAAATTTATATAATTATGATTACAGCAGAGAATAACTTATATTTGACAGCTGGAAAAAGTCTTTGTTAATGGAAGAAATTAAATGCTTCCCTATAAATGATGTAGAAACACATCATACTTAAAACTTGATGATGCACATGATGTAGATATTAAATTGTAGGTATTATCATAGACTTTAATAAGTATAAAATGTGTTGTATAGTGTTGAAATTACTATTCAGAATAGAAACACAAGTGTTTAGTTAGATCTTCACTTATTTCGAATTTTATGTATTGTTAGTAATAACTACATAATAGTGTTAAACAAACGCTCTTCACATTCACAATAGAAATGCAAGTGTTAAGTTTGTTTTTCTCTTTTATCTAATAATGCATAATCTACTTATAGACATATACAACAAACAAACAAACAGACACAACAAGCGCCCACATCTCTGATCCATCAGTTTCAATAACGTGAACATAAACTTGATTCAGACCGCAGAGCAAATCCATTTAGCATATGGCATTTATATGCCAGCTAAGCGGCCATTATAAGCCTCGCCTTTTGACAATTGCAGCTAAGCGGCTCAGCTGGCAGCCCCAACTTCGGCTACAACTGCAACTGCAGCCAACCAACTCCGGCGTCCCACACAGAAACCAACAACAGCAACAACAACAACAACAACAGCAACAACAACAACGACGATGACAATAATCGAACATTTTCACACCTTAAGCTTAAAGTGGACATAGTTATGCTTTGAAAGGGAGGGGCGTACTGTGAGTGAAGGGGGGGGGGAGGAGGGGAGGAACTGTGCACTGAAAAGCTGCATTATTATCTGTCCCTTTTGGGGGCTTTGTGTATGCGCCATATAAAAAGATATCCAGCGGTGTTCATTGGGGTTTGGTCTGTACCAAGTTCAACAAGTTTTCACATATCTTTATCTTTATTTTTTTGCTTTATGATTTCTTGATATTCTTTTGTTGTTGTTGCTGTTGTTGTATTGTTTATTGTTTGACTCCCTTGCCAGTAATTTAATACTAATTTATGTGCTTTATTACGCGCATTTGCATAAACTTTTAGTTTGTTTTAAATTTAAAATGAGTTTTCGATTTTCAATGGCGTGTCGCATTGTTTTCCACTCAGTTATTGTTTTTTTTCTCTCTCTATTAATTTGTCAAAATTTGAACAGTCATAAATATGCGTATTAGCCAAACAATCACTCTACTCCGATTGCCTCAATTTATTTTGACAGACCGAATCCAACAGAAATTGTTAAGAAACAAGCGCATCGAATGCATTTCGATGCGAACAACAAAGCAGTTTATGAGCATTGGGAAAAGGAGCATTACGGAGGGGGGGGGGTAGTAAATGTCAAGTGTCGGCCAAGAGTCGAATGTATTTAAATAGGCGTAAAAGGCGCCAATGTAAAATGTAATATGGGTTCATAGATCTTAACAGTGAAATACTTATGAAATGAAATTGGTTAGTCATAGAAAATGTTATAGAACATTATTTAATTAACTAAGATTTAAGAACATTTTACTCTGCAATTAATATATATTAAAATAAGAGTCAGAGAAAGGCGCTGCATTCGAAATGAAAGCAAGTAAAAGATATACTCATAAGAAATTTATTTATATGCTAAAAACTTCTTCAAATTGATATGGAAAAACGCTAGAACAGTCCATATTGAGTTATATTTATTCAACAATATGTAAACTGCCAAATATACATTTTGTAGAGTCATTCAAGGTATAAGAAATTTTCAACCGCATAAAATTATCCATGTTGTCTTAAGCGATAATTACTTTATAATGAAGTGACAGCTGCCTTTTCATGTGTATGTAACTCACGCTGTTCTTCATACTGTTCCGGTTCTTATCAGTATTATCACTTGTGATGTGCATCGCAGTGCTGCGACTGCTTGTTTTACGACTTGTCTGGACACTCTAGGGACTAAGTATAGTGTATATGTATGTATATATAGCATATGGGCAACTCCTGGTGCGCTTTGCGGTCTAAACGCAGCGGGGGAGTGTACGGCACGCGACTGCCGTAGTGGAAGGGTTTGTGTCCCAGCTAAATATACGCATAATTTTCACATTTTACAACGCGATGTGCATTTAAATATTTTATTGCTTTAACTTTTAAACGACAGTTACTGATAAAAATAGAGCGATGGAGCAGAGAGAGAGAGAGAGAGAGAGAGAGTGAGAGAGTGAGACAAAAAGGAACAGCGAGAAAACGCCCATTTATAAAATGTCAATTTCAGTGAAGCGCAGATATTTCCACACTTTCCAAAAGGGCGTCGGGGGCTGAACAGGCCGCTGGTAAATCCCATTTAGGCTCTGAGCATTGCCAAACTTATTTAAATATTTCAATAAAGTAAATCCCAAGTCTGTACATAAAAAGAAAAGAAGAGAAGAAAAAAAAGAATAAAGAGGAGAAATCACTTTGAAATAGGCCGAGCAGGCCGAGTAGGCTATAGAAATATCTGCTTTGCATATTTTCCGCCGAGAAAGCACCATTAACTGAGGCCCAAATTGTTAATTTCCTAGCGGAAAAAAACGTTTAATGTAGTTGAGGGAACGCGTGGAATTGGCACAGCGTCTGTCATGGCGTCGTGTACAGCCGCGCGGTTGTTTTTTTTCTTTCTGGTTTGTTTGTTGCTTTTTTGCCTTTGTTTTGGGGGGTTGGTTCAGTTTCGGGGGTTGGCTGGCATTGCTTTGTAATCTGTTTTGTGGGTGGCTTTAGCCAAGAAAATTGTACATAGACATGTATATATATATATATATATTTATGTATAAAGTGGGCTATGTGCATGAAAAACATATCACATGTTTAAGCTTTTATGTAACGGTAAAGCTGCCTGTCATTTGCAGACTCAGACTCGTAGTACGTCCGGACCGACGCGTCGGTCTGAAACTCGGAACTCGAACTCAACTTCGGTACTGTGTCTAGGTCTTTTGAATGGCTGTGTGTGTGTGTGAGTGTGTATATTGTGGATGTTTTACTTTTGGGGCGTTGTTTTCGGCTGTAAGCTTTGGGCGTAGTCGCAAAGAAAAGAAAAAATAGAATTTTGCTAAACGTCTCTTAAGTGTTTTTCTTTTTTTTTTGTGGGAATGGAGGAGGGAAATTGTGGAAATGCCTACAATATGTTTTTCTATGTTGAGCTGTTGTGTGTTTTTTGGTGTGGACGTTTAAAGAGAGATAGACAAAATGAAGCAGTAAAGATATAATAACTGCAGTTTAAACGATCAAATATGTCGAGAAAAGCAATGATACTGACATTAAAGTTACAATATATTGTTTTTTAAGGTCTTTTGTTATGCATTTACTGCATTTTGTTCATATTTAACGAAGCTGTATTGTAGTTTGCTTAATTTAAGAACGAAAATAAATTGAATCAATTTAAAACATCGCCCACCTGTCTGACAATGAGGAAGCAACAAGCTGTCTGTAGAATCTGCCACATTTAGCTCCACTCACTCACCTCCCCAATCCCTACCTCCCCATCCTCCCGCCACATTTTCGCAATGCAAATTAAGCATCATTGACAGTCGCTGATTAATTGAACCAGAATCAGGTATTTCTTTTTTTTTAATTTTCAGCCAGGCAGCCACAAAAGCAGAACGGCAGCACGAACAGCTGAGAAAAAAACGAAATGGAAATAAAACAGATTTTCGCAGCCATAGGCAGAGTTGCATATTAAATGCAACTGTCGGGGGCAGGCAAATTAATTAAAATGCCATAAACAGATTCACTTAACAGAGCATTAACAGAGGAAGCGCAGTTCGTTAAATACATATGCTGTTATCGTAGCATAGGCTGTTAAGTTGATTCTTAAGCGCTTTAAAGCGGCATAGTTAACAGGATTCTGTTAGGAATAACAGAGCGACTGACTGTAATTGGCGCTGTTAAATAATGGCGCTGTTTAATATTCATTGCCCGCTTAAAGAGCATCTCCTTGTTTGCTAAAAAAAGGCAGAGAGGGGTGAGAGAAAGAGAAAGAGAGAGAAGTAGAAGTAGCGAAGATAAGCGGCATCATCATCGCTCATGTGTCAACAACATGCAATGCGATATGATTATTATTATCTAACAATACAAAATAACAAAACAGCAGCTACTTTTTGCCTGCCTGCCTGTCTGTCTGTGTGTCTGTCTCCCTAGTTATATCTGTCTCGCTCGCTCACTCACTCTATGTGCTAACTCGCTCTAGGTTGTTGACACTCTTTTCAGGATTTGGAAAACCTCTGTTCATTGTATCTGTTGTTGTGTATACATTTTTATGTTTTTGCTGTCGCTTCTTCCTTTTGCGTCTTTTGTTCTATGTAAAGCCGGAAAAAGCCAAACCCCGATTTCCTGGCGGTTTACATTTCAATGGGCAATTTTCTTCCCCTACGTTTGGATTGGTTTCTATTTTTTTCGTTTCATTTTCTGTTTTTCCTTTTTTTTTTCTTCCTCTATATATTTTGCGAATGTCTCTGTTTTGGTTTAGGGATAGTTAGGGGGCAGTGACTGTTGATGATGATGATATCCATGCCGTTAAGTACTTATTTGCAGGATGTGTCGTGGGGTTGTCAGCCAGCAGGTGCCGAAATTGACTCACGTGGCAAAATTAAATGATATTGATAAAGATGAGATAGACTATATTCTAATCAAGGTTTAGTTAACATAATAAAGAAATTAAACAGCACACTAATGAGACATAATCACAAGAAATCGGAAAGTTCTTTAATGCTTCTTCTCTCCCCAACTTCTTTTGAACTCTCTTCGACCTATATTCAATACAATACATCTCTTATTTTCCCACATAATTTTCCTCTTGAATTCTCAATTTTCGTTATGAATATTTATAACATTGGCCTGCATTTGATAGCCATATTAATGGCAGACGTCTTCCAAACTCAGCGCGCTCATTATTTATGCCTCATAATAATAATAATAAAATAATAATTTAAATGCAATGAATGCTGCTTGTCAACAGCCTGAGCCTGATCCTGAGCCGGAGCCGGAGCCGGACTACTACTCATCATCATTATAATCATTATCATGCTCAGAAGTTGAATTTTGCACCCCTAAAAATGAAGTTACCTATGTATTTGGCTGTTGGCCTGGCCTCGAAATACTCTTCAGCTTCGTCTGCGGCTCTATTGTTTGTTTTTGTTTGACAAAAACCGTTGAGTGAATTGCGTAATGTCTGTCATGATTTATGATTTAAGCATCCCTCCCCGAAGCCATCGTTGCCGCCGCCGCTGACCCGTCCTCATCCACATCCACATTCTCATCCTCATCCTCACATAATTTTCGCTATTTGTTTGCAGCTTTGCTGCTGCTGTCAAGTGATACGTTAATAATTGACATTGGGGTCACTCGAGCCCGACTTTGCCTGTGGTTTATTGTAGCCAAATAGACGTAAATGGGAACTTTGTTTTTATTTTTTTCGTTCTGTGAAAACAAAACATATTTTACACTCGGCTGGCGTTATGGGTTTTGTCTAATGAGTGCGGCACGAGCAATGAAATATCTTTGGCATAGTTTATAAAACATACATGAGATATACTTCTCAGTTCTTTGGGAAGGTGTTAAAGAAACTGTTATTGGAATTGAGTTTCAAGTTCAGTTTAAATTGCAATATTAAGTTTCTAGTGTCTCAAATAGAATTGTCATTTAGTAGATCATCTTTAAATGCAATTTATTATATTCAATTCCAATCGTAACAACTTATGCAATTACAAAACAAGTTGGCAGTTCCCCTTGTTCCATTCCACACGTCTCCACGTAGTTTAGACTATTTTGCAAGTCCTGCAAAACCTTGCCTTTGTATATACATAGTTTGTCTTACAAAAAACTTCAATAAATTGTGACTAGCCGGAACAGCGGCACAACGTTGCGTATACACAATGCGCATTGCTCATATGTTTGAGCCAGACAACTACAATGACTATTAGTAAAACAATGACAGGCAACAGCCTTGCTGTACATGACCAAACATGGGCCAGTTTGTCTGGTACTCTGAGTATAGTATGTCTGTGTTTTTTCTTACAACGAACAAATTTTCGACAAGTTAGCCAGAGCAAGAGAACGCCTCGAACATATTAGAGGTGTATGGGTGTGTGTGTGTGTGTGTGTGTGTGTGCTGCAAACAGATATCTATATATGCATATATGTAACTAGACATAAGTATTCGTACTCGCACACACAACTGCATTATGCATTCAAATTGCATTTTCAGCATTGCCAGCAAAAGTTTTGCCCCAAACAGCGACTGAATGTCTGGCTGAGTACGACTTGTAGACATGTAAATGCAATATATGTATTTATATCTACGTATATGTTGTATATAAGTAAATGTTTTTTTTTTGTCTTTTACTCACATACAGTTTGCAGTTATGTCTGCATCTGTGTCTGGCAACCTTGTACCTTCTGCAGTACATATGAAAAATTTGTACAACAAACATTTTGGCTTGACAGCAAATTGTCGACATTAGCATTCAAAAATTTCGATGTCTAACAGAAACAAGGTTGTTAATAACTTTTGAGCTTTATGCGTGTAGTTGGCAAATTTGTTGTGTGTCTTTAAGATGCTTATTAGACTATAAAAAAAGAAGAGTTGTAACTCTTGGTTGTTTCAAGTCATTGTTTAAACGATACAACCAATTACACAGATTTTATGTTTGTAATTATAAGCAAATGACAAGCTTTAAATGCCAATTAAACTTTGTTAGCGAGATATATACAAGTCAGTGGTACCCAAAATGTGAACTCCCTGCCACGCGTGGTCTAAGCTAAAGTAAGAGATTGCTGAGACTTCTTGAATTTTGAAAAAGAAGCGAGCGTTCGTATGTTTTTTCATTCGACAAAGCGTATATTCGGCATTTGTCAGATTGACTTTGTGTTTTATAGTATATAAACATTTAACAGCCACTAGTATAACGCTATTTAGTGTCAGTAAAACACAAATTATCTTTGTGTATTCATTAATATCTTATTATGATTAGAAAACAACGCTTAAATATGCGGTTAACTGCATCTGGCTATGCTAATTGATTAGCTGTGACAACCTGGTTTGGCATATGCCAACATTTCTGTTGCCTGCCTGCGACGCAAAAGATACAAAATAAGGCAAAGTAACTCAACAAATGCACTCGAATGACAAACGAAGCGTAGACAATAAGTAAAAGTAACACTAAGCCTATTGTCTGTGTCCCAAAGTGCATGCAAACAAGGCGCGATAGAGACTGAGAGAGAGAGAGAGAGAGAGAGAGAGTAGTAGACATACATAGAGTAAGACAGAGGCAGAGAGAGAGAGAGATCTGTAACCATAGTCCCAATGGCATTCCTGGTTCCCCCAGACAGTTGACAAAGACAAGACGCTAGGCAGGATTAGCCCAGTTCGAATACGAGTTCATATTCACAGGTAGACCGTGACAGCTGAAACACTCAAACAACACTCATGAATGAAATTTGCAACAATTTCAGCTACAGTTGCGCTTACTCCTTACATAGAAGTCCGAGGCGGCGTCGGCGTCCTCACAACACTCAAAGAGGTGTCGCTTTGTATATGCCTTTATGCATGTATGTATGTATATACCCCGACTTAGGGAGTTCGATGGGTATTTGATTCTTTTTACTTCTTTTGCTTTTTAGCGCTCTTTAAGATTTTAATCTGAGCCGTTGTCTTGAGCCGCTTGTTTGTTGTTTTGCGTTGCAGCCAAGTAGAAAATCTCTTGGCTTGCTTGCGAGTGTGAGAAATTAAAATGTCATCAAGATTGTCATCATTGGTTATTTGATGTGACAACTGGTGAAACTGTTTTTGTTTGTTGTTGTTGGGATTCTCCTCCTTTCTCACTCTCTCTTCCTCTCTCATGCTTATCACAGTGTTCAAGTTTAAATGTTGTCAATTTTAACAAGATTCGACTTCCAGATAAATATCTCAATGACATCAGCGATTGAATATTTGAAAGAGAATATGCGTTTGGGAGTGTGCCAGACATTCCGAATGGAATACATAGCAATCTTTTTATAAGCAATCTCTAGAAGAGATAATAAGAAGTTCTAGAAAACATTTAGAAATATACAAGGTGTGTAATAGTTGATCAATGTTCTAAGGACAGATAGATTAATATATTTATTGAATTCATATTGATAAATTGAGTGAATTTCCATTTTAGACTACGTATAGCTATAAAAATGATCATTTCTAACAATCCACATTTATCTAAAATGAACCACATTCATTTTTGCAATTTTCACACACTCACACCTTTCCCGTGGGGTTGCTATCCAAATTGCTTAATGAACATATCAAAACATAGCCGAAAATTGCATTTATGTATGTTCCAGGGCGCAAAAATATCATTAAGTGCCAACAAATTTGGTCAACGCCCCAAAACATAATATTAAAAGTATCACATCTCCGAACACCCCCAGAAAGTGTTACCTCAATGGCTCCGAGTCGACTTACAGTTGAATGCGCCCTGTGCCCAAAAACAATTTACTGAAATTTGAGCAGGCTGAGAAAAAAAAAGCAGCAGCAGCAGCATTGCCACCAGTAGGAGGACTGAGAAGACTGAATGTGCCGCGTATCTGTCAGATACAAGTACTATACTTTTTGCAGTAGCCCCGACCAAGCCGTGTCGATCCGAGTCGAGCCGTCGGCAAATGCGTCATAGCCAAATGTTGGCGTTGGCCGTCTCTGTAATTTTAGCCAAACTGAGTGCCCGAGTGTCCGCCCGCCTGTCACAGCATTCACCACATTTGACAGTCTTATGTCAGACAAGATTTGTGTGTTTTGTTTTGAAACTCGGCATGGCAACCCGTTCCATTTATTTACATAGATTTTGCCTCTAATTGCATTGACAATGTTTTTACAATAAATTGCTTGCCAGTTAGCTGCAGCTGAATCTATTTGGGTTAAAACAATCACAATTTATGCCTAAATAAACTTCAGAGGCGTTGGTGTGTTACAAATTTGTCAACGCGACCGACAAAGTACTCCAACTACTACTATTCGAAATGTCTGAGAATATTTGTGTGGTCGTGTGTGTGAAATATGCAAAGTTCAGTTGATTTGCCATACAAAGAATATATGTATGTATGCAAACTTACAGACATATACTATGTAAAATATACAGGCTGAACATTTTGAGATTGATCGCTTCTTTTGATATACTCTCACATTTTTAAGATACAAACTCCGATTGTATTAATGAAGAGCAGCATATTTATACCCTTGCAGAGTAATACCCTCTGTTTTTGTCACGACATGTGTAACGCATGAAAGCAGACATCTCCGACCCTATAAAGTTTATATATTCTTGATCAGCATCGACAGCCGAGTTGATATAACCATGTCCGTCTGTCCGTCTGTCCGTCTGTTTCAATGCAAACTAGTCTCTCAGTTTTAGAGCTATCTAGATAAAACTTGGTACAGATCAGTATTTTTGCTGCAGGCAGTACATATGTCGGAACCGACAGGATCGGATCACTATATGATATAGTTGCCATAGGAACTATCGTTCGAAAATGATACTTTTGTATGACAAACTTTTATATTTTTCTACACATTTCAACGAAACTCACAGATTATGTATCTGGTCATGTCTTATATAAACTGACCAAATTTGATATAAATCGGATCACTATATCATATAGCTGCCATAGGAACTATCGGTCGAAAATCATACTTTTGTATGACAAACTCTTTTATTTTTCGACAGACTTCAACGAAACTCACAGATTATGTATCTGGTCATGTCTTATACAGACTGTTCAAATTTGATATAAATCGGAACACTATGTCATATAGCTGTCATAGGAAAGATCGGTTGAAAAGTGCAAGGGTTCTGCAAGGGTGCCAAAAATAACAAAGAGTACTGACTCACTGCACCCTACTGGTTATTATTACAGATGTTAGTACAAATATATATTGATGCCTTTAACGACCTAAGTATATTTTTAATGAATTGCCTGTAAAAATTATTATATTTAGATCATTTCTCGCTAATTACTTAAGGCATTTGTGTTATCAATGATCTAAGACAACATTTAAAGATTTTTCCAAACAATAAATCATAATAGATTTGTCTGTCTTATACCATTTACTTAAAATATTTGAATTATCTTTGACTTAGGATATCATTTATAGAATTTCAGCTAATTTCTACGAGTTATGATAAACTAATCTGACTTTAAATGTATGTATTTTGTACATATCTCTTACTTTTCGATATATATTTAACATTGCTGACATTTAGCTTAATTATTATAACACCTTTCAGAGCATACGCGGTTTTTTGTAGCGTGCTTCTGCGATCTTTTAAAAGTTTTTTTTTGGGGCTGTTTAACATTTTTTTGTTCATATGGTATGAATAATGATTTCATTTTTCCCATAAGCTAATTTATACAAGTGGATGTGGGGCATGTGTGTGTGTTGGTCGATGATGGTGGTGCTGCTGGGGGGGGGGGGGGGGGGACGAGCCTTGGTGCGCGATTTAGAGGATTAGTCAGGCTTGCTTTCATAATTCTCGAAAAGAGCCAGAGTCCAGGCACCAAGCACTACCTGTATCCTCTACCTGTGAGTGAGTGTGTGTGTGTATCATCTGCATGCAGATATAAAAAATATGCAAGATGACAGTTTAATTTTATGGTTTGTCTGCTGCTGATCAGTTCTTTATGCGTTGAAATTTTATTTTTATTTTTTATACATTTTTTTTAGCTCGCAATCTTTGCCGTCTGTTCGAGTCACAGCTTCCCCCGCCCCCCCCCCCCCCTGCGCACACGTCCCGCCCGTCTGCCACCTACATAACTTCTCGAATGTGGGGAATGCGCACTCGCTGCTGGTTTGTGGCTACTTTTGGCTGATATTTCTACAGTATGTGTTTTTTTTTGGTTTTCTTCTTCTCCTTTTGGATCATCTAAGGAATTTAATTAATTTGAGCGCGACTCTCTATGACAAATGGGCGTGGCTAAGCGGCAGTTATGCCGAAAAGCGCGCTTAGTATGCCCCAACAAATATTTCAAGTGTGTGCTAATAGTAGTTGCCATGGGCAACAACAACAATAACGGCAACAATAACAACCATATGGACTACAACTACAATATGAAGCAGCAACAACAATGGCGGCCTGGCCGAAATAAGCCTCATTTATTAACTAGTCCCGTAGCCTGCGTCACAATAAGCAGCTTAGCCACTCAACCATCATACAGGGTGCTACAACAAGAGCTGGAGAAAGAGACAGAGAGAGAGGGAGAGGGAGAAAGGGTAAGGGAGAGGGAGAGGACTAAACATTATGCAACAACTTAGAGTGCGCCGCTTATAACTATTATACAAAATGGCTACTTAGCTAATAGACCAAAAAAGGGTTGACGAAATTTAACCCCCGCCGAGTTGCTATGCACTTCTAAATGAAATTATAATGCACACACACACACACACATGATAAAGAAACCTCTCAATACATATAAAATTGTTTTGACATTTTTAAAAATGCGTGGAAATAGTTTAGGTATTATGGCCAACAACCCTCTGCTACCCGTTAAGCGGAACGGCTGCGCATCTGAGAGGGAGCAGGGAACTGTTCTATATATAGGGTGGTGCTAATTATAATTCATGCATTTGTTAGATTAATCAACATGCACAAGAGGGAGGGTTTCATAAATGATCAGAAAGGTTTTTGGGACATTAGCATAATTGGGAATGCAAGTAAAATGATGTAAGTAGTAACTATCAATGTGAATTGTTAGTAATTTTAAATTGGACAATCTTAAGTGAACGTTATAATTGTTTAAAATATGTATAAATATTTAATATTAATACTAGCAACTACTGTTCTGCCTTTTTCCAAACGAATTACAACTTTAAATTCAGATTGTTTAAAGAGGGCAACAAGAAATATATACTTAGTTAGTTTTTGCAAAATAAATCTTTTACCCAAAGCTGAGTTCTCGCATTGCCCAAGAGAGAAGAGCGAAAATTCATTTTGAGCATGCCACAAAACTAAACCAATATCCAGTTGGCTGTCAAATACTTGAACCACAAATAAAATTTATATACTTTTTACTTTTACTCAACCGCAGGTCTCATAAATCTGCAGCTTCGCAAGGCGTTGTCATAAAAATAACATTTGAATAATTCAATGAGTGGCCGAAACGTAACTCTTTCCCCAGTTGTTCCCCATTCCACCCGTTCCGGTCCATACATTTGATAATCGAGTGTCATGTTAAAATTGGTCACATTTGGCACTTTTAATTGAGCGAAACGAATGGAAAACACGAAACGAGTATATGTATTCGATTTGCTGAGGGATAAACCAAGTTACAAACGAGCCAATGACGAATTCTGTTGAAAAATGCATTTGTCATTAGCCAAAAATTGTTGTGGAAATTCAGAGAGTGACAGAGAGAGAGAGAGAGAGAGAGAGGCAATCAGATCTAGGAGCGTAACTAATTGATTTTCTAAGTTTTAGAGAGCACTGAAGTCAGCACGAGACGTTGAGATCCTGCCAGGCACAGTACATGACAACGGGACAGAAGAGGAAAGGAGCAAGGGCAGGTAGTGTATAGTTAATCAGTCCCCGGGGCACATTGCAGGTTTTTTTTTGCCTTGTTTGCATTGTTCGTGTTCTCCTGGCCCCGAAAATAAATTCTGAGAAGTTCAACAGCAAACAGTCAACATTTAATGCGCAAAATATAAAAAGTTATTTTCGTTCTCTGTCAGTTTGTCTGGCTGTCTGTCTGTCTGTCTGTTTGTCCCACTGTCGCACTCTTGTCTTGTTTGTTGTTTGTTTGAAAATCGTTGAACCCGCAATAAAGTCATCAATCATTGACATTTGCAGCATTTGATATCTGGCTGTAGAATTTGAAAAATTATGCTGTTGGCGCCGTAGAGCAAAAACAAACGTTAACAGCACAATCGCTAAGAAAGTTCTGTTAACCAGGAAAGCAAATGTTAATGTCCGCTTTTGGTTTGGTCTGTTACCGATTGAGCAAAATCCTGCTGTTAATTAACATTAAAAGACACTGTTATAATGCTGTAAACAAAATACATAGAGTGGAGGGGACTGGAAAGCACATAAAATGCTTTTTGTGCCAACTCCCAACAACTTCATAAAAGACTCATTAAAAAAGCACTTGAGCTCAATTAAATCGAGTGGCAGAATCAGGAAGCAAAGCTAATCAACGTTTACAAGGGTTCACAGCCAGAGCAAGGACATTGTTAAATGAACGATCTGCTGCACTTGCTTAGTTGGTGAAGGGGAGGGACTGTGGAGCAACATAAACATAATGAGCTCGGGCAGCATCAACTGCAAACTAACCACAAAGTTGTTGGCCATTTGGAGCAACTTCGTTGTAGGTGTTAATGAATAAAGTTGTTGTTTGTGGTGGAGCAGCCACAGGAGTGCAACGAAAAACAACAACAACAACAAAAAAGTCACGGTCAATGGCAGTGAGCAAGAGAGAGCGAGTAAAGAGAGAAGCATGTAAAAAAACCACACACAATGATAAACTCCATTCAGCTCTACACAGACATACACTCACACACACACACAGACACACACAGGCAAAGCTGCTGGACAAGGTGTCAACTGGAGGGAAAAGCAATAACAAAGCAGACACAAACGTTGATTGTTCTGCTCTTGCTCTTTCTCTTGTTATTGTGACTGTTGTTGTTGTTGTAGTCTGGACATTGCAAGAGTGCAGATAATGCAGATGGCGGACAAGTGACAAGTGCAAAGTTAACAGAGACCTCAAATTAACAGCGACGGAAAATGTAAAGCTATCAGCGGACAAAGTTGTAGACGAACTTCAATTTGATAGGCAGACTTTTGCAAGATAGTAAAATAGGGGTAACCACAACATACTCCATGTCCATTAAAATGAAAGTACCACCAGTTATAGCTTGTTAGTAGCGACTAGCGACTAGCTTTCTAGTTTGCAGTGCTGCCAACCTGTTTGCAGCAGAAAAACCAAAAAAAAAAAAAAATAAACATAAATAGTAATTATTGTGCACATAAAACCCGTAAAGTTATAGACATAGAAATGCAATAAGCTTTACGCTCTAATGCTATTTATCATGACACGCATGTCATAGAGGTTATTAAATATTTAAAAGTAATAATATACATAAAAAATACTACATATTTTCTGCATAAAAAAACTGCGTAAAATAATATATTAATTCAATTCATAAATAAATACGCAAATTTACGATTATGACCGAAAAGCCTGGCCTAAAAGAAAACAAAACAATTGAAAGCGCCGTAGTTAAGAGGTATCTGACTTGGAAATACCCTGTAGTCAGCTATTCTGAATATCGACTATGCTGATCAGGAATAAATCTGTGTATAATATAGAGTAATAATCACTTTTATGCCTATTACAGTCATTGCTTACATTGTATATACAGGGTATTAAATGATGGTACTTTTATATTCCCAGCTAACAGCGAGGATGAGAAAGTACCGAATGTTATAATTAAAGCACAAACAAAATGCGTAAAATATGCCATGCCATATAAACGCCATTTTGTGTATGGCAGCAATTCCGTACGTGTTGCTGTTGCTGTTGTTGTTGCTGTTGCTGTCTAGCTCGCCTGCCTACCCTCGACTGTTATCTCTTCTGTCTGTAGTATGTGTGTTTGTTTTGTTTTTGTTTGTATGCACAGCGCGCTTTTAATAAACGGAGGCTGTGTAAAAGGCCAAACAAGGATAATACGCCCACGCTTACACATCTCGCTGTCTCGCTTGCTCCTCCTACTGTTCTGCTGTGGGTTTGGCTTTCACTTTGTGCGCTGCCGTTGTTGTTGTTGTTATTGTTGTTGCTGCTGGCTTTTGTGTTCGCTTTATTAAAACGAGTGGCGCAATTTTAAAGCAATTATATTTGGGTTCGCCGCCACACGGTTACCCCTCGCGATTTGCTTTGTTGCCGCTGCTCCCCATCAAATCAACAACAATGCAATAAGTGTTTTTAATTGCTTGTTTAATTGTTTTTAATGTTTGAAATAGTCACATTAAAGTTGAAGCTTTTTAATGAGCTAAACACGCTTCCAGAATTTGTTTGCATGTATGTTTCTTCTCATTCAATACATAAAAATCTCCCTTTGGCGGTCCATTAATATGGCTCAGTCAATATTATAATGAGAGAGTGAGAGCAGGAGAGCAAGAGAGACAGAAAACACTTGAAATCAAAGCTAGATTAATGTTTATCCAAAGTGTTGACGTTGAGCCCCCCCGCAAAAAAAAGATGGAATACAAAATTCACAAAATATGCGAAAAACAAATGAAAGAAACCTTTAGAGCTTAATATAAAAATATTAAACTACAAATCGTAAGTAATTAACTTTAATTCTCAAAAGTTGTTAGCTAAGTTTTATAGCCTAAATAGATCCGCTTCGACGTTTACTCGTCAAACCGGTAAAGTCCTAATAATAAAATGAATAGAATCAAAAAGAATCAAATCCCCCCCACGCACACACACACACACACACACAAATGCAAATGGAAATTTAAAATTTAATGAGCTTGAAATTTCTACACAATTGAAATACAAATCATTTGATTTGTTTTTTGTGTTGTGTTGTGTTATGTTTCGATTCGAACAGACAAATTTCTTTTGCACGATCATTGAAAGGTAATTAAAATGTTTGATTCGATTTTGGGCCATAGACGACGACGCCATTGAATGACGCACACAGATTGCCAGTAGTATGTATATGCCATAATGATCTTTTTAGATTCTTTTTGACTAATTTCCATGATGATGTTACAAAAATATTGAGTACATGATTGGTTGCTGCGTTTTTTGAAGTGGCCGACGGAAGACACAACTTCATTAGAGTTTAAATAAAAAAAAAAAAATGGGAAAGAGGAGAATGGCCTTTAACCTAGAAAGATTGCCACTTCACTTGCTCGCTCTCTCTCTCTCTTCCTCCCTCTCTCGATCTAGCTAGTATGCTGTCTCGCTTCCTCCCTTGCTGTTTTTGTCTTTACGCCCTTCATATAAATCAAAATTCAATCAGTAACGTTTTTGGGATCAGTTAACTGCCTGCCCTGGTGTTTGTTTTTATTACATTGACACACACACACACACACACTCATAGAGTTATGTGTGTGTGTTGACACGTGTCAAAACTTCCGTTTGTAATCGCACGGAAATACTTCTAGCCACTTCGTGCCCAGCACTCCAATTGCGCTTTCGAGATTTCAACTTTCCCAAATCGAAAACTGGGGTAAAATCACAAAAATCAACGCAATTCACATTCAGAACGTCCCTCCCCCCTCCCCCCCCCCCCCCGGGCCAATTCTCAGGGCGAATTCTCGGTTTAGCTTTGGGTTTGTTGTCTGTAAGTGTGTAAATATTTTGGGCACTCGCCATGCTACATTTAACTTTTGATTTAGTTTATGCAAAAAGCGTTGATATGTGCGCAAGTTATTTATGAGGCTGTTCTGTTTGCCGGAATGATATGTGTGGGGTGCTCTCGAATAAAACGGAGACGGAGACGGAGACACGTAAACAGTTGTTCGACTTAGATACGTTTGTGATAAGAAAAAGTGTATGTTAAAGAGGTGTTTAAGATAGAGACGCATAAAAACAGAAATAAAGTGTTATTAATAGAACTTAAAATGCGAAAAACTTAAAGAAGAATTTGCTTAGGAATCTATTTACAGATGTTGAGTAAAACTCTTACGTGAAAGCATTAAGATATGAGTTAAGATTCTCTAGTAGAATAAATATCAAGAGAAATATCTATAATATTCTACGAGAACAAGATTTTAAATGAAGTATTTACTGAACCTATAATAATCGATGAAAACTTGTGATAACTTTAACTAATAACTTGATTAAAGCTGTTTTGGCTTTTTTTATAGAATTCTTTTTAAAATTATTTAAAATTCGAACTAGTAAAAAGGTGAAAAATATAGTAAAAACTTTATAAACAAAATCTACATGAAAACTTTGTTGATTTTCCTACAGAATTATTTTTTAAAATAGATTAAAATTGATCTAGTAAATGAATGGTATCCAAGAAAACTGCATTGGTTTTCCCAGATAATTATATTTAAAATTGATTAAATTTTATCTATTAAAAGAATGGAATATAACGTTTTTAAGCCACAACATCGCTTTAATGAATACTCTGAATATATTTTATATATACAAACTGTATTTAATGAAAGATTATCTCAAAATATTCAATATGATATCTATATTTTAAAATTTAATCAAATTTTATTTAGTAAAATACAATCTTCTTAGGCAACAACATCTAGAGAAATACCCCCAATTATATTATACAAATAATTTGTAAACAATTCGTGATGTTCTTTAAATATTCTTTCAGATATCTACACGAAAACTACGTTGATTTTCCCAGAGACTTATATTTAAAATTGATCGATTCAGTTCTAGTAAAAGAATGGCAACTAATTTGAAGAATACTCCTAATACACACTTTATACAATTAAGAATGCTCTTAAAATATTCTTTCATATATATACAGGAAAACTGCTTTGATTTTCCCATAGAATCATTTTAAAAATTGATAAAAATTCAATTTAGTATAAAAAATAAAAACTAATTTCTTAAGCCACAACATCACTTTGAGGAATACTTTAAATTTATTTTATACACACACTTAATTCCATTAAGATTGTTCTTAAAATATTCCTTCATATATCTACAAGAAAACTGCTTTGATTTTCTAATCTAATCTAATTTAAAGAATACTCCTAAAATATAATATATATACACACTTTAATCAGTTAAGAATGTTCTTTAAATATTGTTTCGTTGATTTACAGGAAAACTGCGTTGATCTTTGCAGAGATTTATATATTTAAAATTAATCAATTTCAGATATAGTAAAAGAATGGCATCTAAAATTTGTAAACCACAACATGAAGATACTCCTCAAATACAATTGTATATACAAACTTTATTCAATTTTCGACTTTAAAAGTTATGTAGCGTATAGTTAGGATTATCCCGAAGGCAGAGAGTTACGAAGTCAATGTAGAGAACACTGCTAGATCCTTTGGCTAAACCGTTGAAAAGTCGAAGTCAAGCCCCTGGGCGACTTATCGCATTGGGAGAACAAATATTGTTGAGGATTCAAACGAAAGGCTTAGACCGAGATCTTACAGGTGGTGTGGATCGTAAAGGACTTAGATGCAGGTAAAGGGAGGCGTGTTCCTGCACCGACACATTGTCGGGGATTTCCGATCACCGCCCGATCTGTGTAAGGGTTTAAACCACCACTACACACACACACACACACAAGTCGTATGTGTGTGTGTTAACTCTTAATTTGTACTTACCCGTGTGTGTGCGCTTGTGTATCTTAAGATTCTCGCTGCGGGCAAACACCTTGCCACAGCCGGGATGGGGACAGGCAAAGGGTTTCTCGCCGGTATGAACGCGTATGTGATTGACCAGCTTGTATTTGGCCTTAAAGGGTCGTCCGTTGCGCGAGCAGCCAACCCAGAAACAAGCATGCGTTGTACACTCCGGTCCACCCACATGCTCCACCGTCAGATGCGTGACAATCTCGTGCATCGAATGGAAGATCTTGTTGCAGGTTTTTCTCGTCGACTGCTGCACCATTCCCGGCTGATCGGGATCTATCCAGAGGCATTGCATCTCCTGCTTGACACTGGACGTTGCCGACGTTGGCTGGTGTCGCATATAGCGCAGAAAGGCGCCCGCTCCGGCCGGATGCATGGCGGACATGGCGTGATGCGGATGATGGGCGGCATGGGCATGGGCGGCAGCGGCATGATGATGTGCCGCATGCACCGCCGACGGAAAATTGCTATGATGATGATGATGCTGGGCATACGGATGCGTTGCATAGTCCGCCATACGCATCTGATGCTGATGATGATGATGATGACTGTGAAACGGATGTTGGCCAAAGCTGCTGCTCAGCTCAGCGGCCGCTGCTTGAGCTGGAAAACTGGAGAACAGCATTGAGTCTGCACTGGCAGCTGTTGTTCCCGTTGCTGCCGCCGCCGCCGCAGCAGCTCCGGCATAATCCGTGGCATCGCCGCGTCGACCTAGCAGAAAGTCACGTGAGGCGTAACTATTGAAATGACCGTAGCCGGAATTTTGATATGCCGCCGCTGCAATTGATGTGGAGTCTGCGCTTCCCTCCAGTTGTTGTTGCTGTTGTTGTTGCTGCTGTTGTTGTTGCTGCTGTTGTTGCTGTTGCTGCTGCTGTTGTTGCTGCTGTTGTTGCTGCTGTTGCTGCTGCTGCTGCTGCTGTTGCTGCTGCATATCATGTTGCTGGCTGTTGCTATTGCTGTTGTTTGTTGTTGTATTTGGCGACATTCGCAGCCCATAACTGGCCAAATGATGCTGCGCTGGCTCAATGAATGCGTTCATCATCATTTTGGCTCGATAAGTTTACAAATGACAATTGACAATTGACAGTTGAGTGTACGTTTCGTTAAGAACACACTGGCTAAATAACGTGGCTTAAACGCCCATCACAACACCATGAACACACAGCACTAAGCTAACTTTGTATATATATATATGTATTTAGCTAATTTCTTTATGTATGTATATTTTTTCGCTTTAGCTTTGTATGTATTTTGTGGCACTTGCAACATATAAACGCGCGCGCGCGATATTTGTTTTTTCTATTTTATATTATTATTTTTTTTTTTTTTTTTTGCTATTCAAAACTCGCGCATTGGCAACGCGAACACCGGGGAGCGTCTAAACGTCACAAGATTCGCAGCAGGACTGAATTGTAACGCAATGTTCAGAGTTCCATCGCGAACTGATTTTCACTGTGTGCGCACGTTGAGCTCTTCCCAAAACCAGTATACACACAAACACACAAACGAGCGCGCGCACGCACACACACACGGACATATGCACGCGCGGGGCAAACAACCACCAATCGAAGGCGTGTCCAAGGCATACCATATAACAGAACGGCACAGTGAGAGGTGGAGGAGCGAAAGAGAGAGAGCGAACGAGCAGTAGCAATGTGGTGGGTTTGGCATTAAATAACATAACATAGGCAGGTGAGTTAACAGTTTCCCTACGAATATACAAATGTAAATAAGTTTATTCGTATGAGTGATAAATATAATAAAAAAAATACGTATGTATATTTTTAATGATTAACTTCAATTAAATTGTTTTTCTTATATATATATATATTAATTTTTATTTAAATAAATATATTAACAATTAAGTCTATATAATGATTTAATATTTAATGAAATTTTTATGCAGTATAAATTGTGAGTACAAAATAATGATCACTTATGCATATAAATAAATAAATATAATATTTATAATATTTTTACAGCACAAATAGACTTGACAAATAATTATTAATACTAGTTCATAAATTATACTCTTTTGCCTTAGATTTTAATCAAGTTTAAACAATTTTACGTAGAATTATAAATAAATTAAATGTAACTGCCAAAAATAAACGATCGACCCTAGTAAGCAACTAAGCTTACAGAGAATTCTGTTAATTAACAGCATTAGACTGTTTCGTCTGCTTGCACTCTCTCTCTCTCTCTCTCTGTCTTTACTCATGGTGCAGTGGTGTATTTACCGTGGTGAATTAGAGTGCCCGTCACAAGTGCGAGCGTGAGACATATACAAAATGGCTGCTTTCCCCTGCGTGAGAGCAGTACCAATAGCAGACCCACTTAAGCTGGAATCCAATTGGAATTGCTTTGCATATTGCCATTGCATTCGCACAACAACCGGTTTCAAATAGATTTGTACACCCACTGTGGCATGTGGGTGGACAGGCGGGTGAGTGGAGCTGGGGGCGTGGCGCGACATGCGCCCAACGCATATGGCTGCCATTGGCCATGCGGCCAGCAGCCAATCAGCAGCTCAGCTCAGTATGCAACATGCAAGTGAATCTTTTTACATTTGCACTAATTGCACTGTTGCACACTTATTTATTACTATATTCATGATGCTCGCGCCTTAGCAGCCATTTTATGCATCAGTTTAGGTTATGTTCATCATCTTTGGCGCCATGTCAGTTTATCTACGCTGTTTATTTTATTGATTTTAATGATTTTAGCCACATTTCTATTCGAGACGAGTATTTGTTTATTTAATTGGAAATGAAAAACGCTTTTTTTTGCGCCTTTGCGTAATGAAGACATAAATTTTCATTAGACCCTCTTCGCTTCTAGTATCTCTGCTGTTGTTTCTTAATTTATGGAATTTTAAATAAGCTAAATGTTGTATGTACAATTGATGGGCCGCAGTTTTCTAATCTTTAAATGGTTCAACTAATTGCTATTCGATAATGATGCCCATTGTTAGCGATAACTTAATTGATTTGATTTCATTTGATTTTAGCCCAAGGCCTTTTATTAGACACTAAAAATGTTTGAAATATTAATGTAATGCGCAAAATTATGAAATTAAAGAAGTTGGCAATATAAATAAAAATCAAATGTTGATAATAACAAAATAATATTGAAATATATACGGTGTCCAGATAATAATAATAATAATAATAATAATAATAATAATAATAATAATAATGATAATAATAATAATAAAAATAATAATAATAATAATAATGATAATAATAATAATAATAATAATAATAATAATAATAATAATAATAATAATAATAATAATAATAATGATAATGATAATGATAATGATAATGATAATGATAATGATAATAATATTAATAATAATAATAATAATAATAATAATAATAATAATAATAATAATAATAATAATAATAATAATAATAAACAGATTAACAAAAATTAACAAAAAATAAATTATAATAAAATAAATATAAATATATACAAATAATAATAGGTAACAAAATAAATAAAACAAACAAATAATTATATATAAATATTAATTAATTATTTAGCACAAACCACCATAATGTAAAGATAATTCTAAAATTTATAAGCTTTGTCTTCTAGCGCTGGGAATTAACTCTGAATAAATAAATCAATATAATATAAGAGATTAGTAACTACTGGAAAAAAGCTCTGTAATGAGGCATTGTTGCAGAAAAAACAACACTTTAGCTGTTTTATCAATACTTTTTAATAAATCTGTCTGTGACCATAGCATGCTGTGTGATCGATATTGAGGCAAAAGCTTTATGTGCTTGCCTGGGCTTTAATGAGCTTTTCATCTCGTAGAACTGTACATTAACAAAGCTTTTACTGATTTGGGGATACAATAAGTTTGTTAAAAGTATGTAACAGGCAGAAGAAGCATATATATCGTATATTCTTGATTAGCAACAATAGCCAAGTCGATATAGCCATGTCTGTCTGTCTGTCTGTTCGTTCGTATGAACGAAAGAATCTCAGAGCTGATAAGAGCTAGAAGCTTAAACTTGGTCTCCCAGCACTGCTTATATTTGCAGTTAGCTCAAGTTTATCTTTAATTTTTGATGCCACACCCCCTTTGCCCACAAATAAAGAAAAAGCTTATAACAGCAACAGTTTTAGGGCTAGAGACTTGAGATTTTACACACATGATGAGCCTTTTTGGGACGATATGTTCTCAAAATTTCATCACGATGCCACGCCCTCTTCGCCCACAAAGAATTACAAGTGCTTTACGGTCAGAATCTCGACTGTTCGGCTTGTTAGTTCACTTTAAATTAGTTCCTTGAATATTATGACTGAAATGCAGCAAATTTCACGAGTCTTCTCAACTTATTCCTATTCTATTGCGGCCATTAAAAGTCGCACAAATTGTGACATTAAACGTCATTGAGCAATGGCCATCAAAGTTGCGACCAAACGATGCGACTATTAAAATGTCAAAAGAAACAGCGCCAAGCGGTGGAGGCTCCTTGCCCATTTTGGGGTCTGGGTAGAACCATAAAAAAAATTGCACTAGTCGAAGCCAAGTTGATGCCCAACCCGCGGCGCATCAAGCGGCAGTTGTCATTTCAAATGAAGCCATTGCTCCACATCAACTGAGCTCAGTTGGTATAGAATGGGATGGGACAGGGGCAGCGGCAGCGGCAGGAGCTGAGGAAGGGGGCAGCTTTCGCCACATGAGATGAGATGAGATGAGATGTTGGCTGATGGGGCACAGTTACGGGCCAAGTGGATTTCTAGCACATGGCGAACGAGGCGTATAAATAATGCAGTCGAAACAAACCACTTGAAAGATTGAAAACTGCAATAAACTTGTTGTTGTTACAACAACAACAACAATACGCAATGGCAGCAACAAATTAGAAATGTGAAAAATGTAAATAAACATAGAGAGAGAAAGAAAAAATGATGGCTCAGCAGGGCGACCCCACCAGGAATGAAATAGAAACAAATGGAAATATGTAACATCAATCGTCAAGTTAAGTTCTTTGAGAATCGCATAGAAAGGTCACGCAAAGCGAGCGCCCTCTATCGCACAGGTCACGCAACTGTGTGGATATGTGGACACGAGTCAAAATCAAGTAACGGGCCACGGAACTGGGACGTCTTTGGCACATGCCGCGATCACCAGCGGTGCACGGGTTTGCGCCTGGGGTTCTGGACTCAAGTGTCGCTCTCTAACCACGGCACACCACGGTACACCAACTGTATGCCGGCACTGTGACTGCTGTGTGTGTGTGTGATACAGTTTGTCTTTCAAAGCGTGGGAGTATTTTCATCAACAGGTTTTTTTGCCCTGATTCCTGAGTGATTGATGACGAAAATAGATGGAAAATATGCAATATTCGTGAGAAAAGCTAAGAGAAATAGATGGAATGTAAGGCAGCAAAGTATTTAGAGAAGTTAAATAATATTCGAAGAAAGCAATGGAAGACGGCAACTAATAACAAGCCGAACAGTCGAGACTCCGACAGTAATATACCCTGTAGCAGTACAGGACTCCCGCTCAAATTCGCTCCTGAAGTGATTCTCTTGTAATTGTTTTCTTTACCATTTGTGGGCGAAGGGACCGTTGCATCGTTATGAAATTTTCCGGATACATCGACCTCAAGATACTCATCATGTGTGGCAAATCTCAACACTCTAGCTACTAAACTTCTCCTTTATTTGTCAAAAATTTAAAATAAACTTGATCTATCTGAAAATATAAGCAGTGCTGGAAGACCAAGCTCAAGCATCTAGCTCTTATCAGCTCTGAAATCCATTCAATCATACGAACGCACAGAGGGACTATAAGGCTATATCGACTCGCCAATTGATGCTGATCAGAAATATATACACTTTATAGGGTCGGCCACGCTTCCATTTGTACGTTACATACTTTTAACACACTTAACATACCCTCACAGGGTATAAAAACCAACTTATACTCTTATTGCAGAAAGCACAATATAAACTTAAATATTCAGACCACAAAATGAATGACAAAGTCAAGAGTGCTTGAATAGAAGTGTATGAGTAAAGATCTCTCAGAATCTTGAAAGCAGGAAATAATTATACTTGAAATAGTATAGTCTCTGTTGATGCTAATCAAGAACAACTTCTCTTTGAAGCACTATCAAAAATTGGGCTTGTTTTCGAAGCAGCTAAACACTAAGTCAATGTGTGATTTGTGAGACGACAAACAATTGAAGATTCGTCTTTCAAACTATACGAAGTGACTCACAATACTCGAGTGTCGACAGCGACGCAAGCAGAATATTTAGCTAGGCCACGCGTGGTAGAGACTGCGCATTTTGGGCACCACAGCTTTAAGAAGAAAAGAGTACATCTTTGACTAACTTGAAGACATTTGACGACATTCTCAACGATTCTCAAAGATGTAGATAAGTTGATGGAAACTTAAATTAGAAAAATTCACCAACAACTGAAATGCATCATCTCATTTTTTCTAGATAAACTTAAGTCACAGCTTTTGATAGAATCAAGTGTTTAAATAATGAGAAAATGTGACAAATGAAAGGACTATACTTATGCATGAATATCTGCAAAGAAATAGATTATATCCTGAAGAGATCTATTGATTATATATTGCAATAAATTAGAAAGCATATTTACCAATTCCAACTCTAGCTAGAATGACTATCCAAACTCTTAAAATCTTTCCAAAAATTCCATTCAACAAAGAATTGCAACATCACAAATCACAGGTAAGATTGACGCAAATTTTTGTCAATAATTGCGAAACCCGCAAGTTAAATCGAAAACTGTAAAGAATATTGCAGCGAGTGGCAATTTGGTCTCCACTAAGCTGGGCCATAAAATGGGCGTGAGTTGCGGATCAAGATGTCCTGGCAAACGAATGATGAGCGAAAAATACAGCTTAGAAAGTCAATTTTTTTATGGCCATCAACCGGAACCAGCAGCAGGCCGAAACAGGACTCGACTCGGCGAGGACTCGGAATGGAAGAGGAAAACCATTTGGAAAATTATGCGCATCATAAAGTTTTTGGCAGCGTTTTTCCTGGTTAGGCTAAATTGTTATTGTTTGTTTTTCAAGCGAATCATAAAAAAGTGTGTGTCTTTGTGTGTGACACAGGATGCGAGTAGAAAAAGATCTGCAAGAGATAGAAAGAGATAGAAAGAGAGAGAAAGATTTGTGATTTGTGATTTGAGACTTGACAAGGTCGTGTCAACCATAAATATTTACATGTCATAAAAATCAAGGTGAATCTCCCGGTAGACAAACACACATCCTTTTTCCGCAATGCATTTTCCATTGAATGCCCAAAAACGGGACCGGACCTTGAAAGTTATATGATATCCACACACACAGACACTGAAACATGCCGGAGAACTTAGGCCCAAAAACTCTGGAAAGTCAAGACGCGTTGGCCAAGTCAGTCAACTTGGCCATTGCCGTACTGTGTGTGTGTGTGATTTATGACCTGTTAGAGCTGCTCGCTAGTTATTTTCATTTGAATTGTATCTGTATCTTGAACTGTATCTATGACTGTGCGACTGTGGCAATTTTCGCCAGCATTTTCCACACAGCTTGTAAATTACGCCTACACAGCATTGACGTTCGACGTTCCAAGTCAAGTTGTTTCTGTGGGCGTTCTAAGCCAACTATCCTCTTACCTGTTTCCGTGTTACCTTTTACCAGGTATAGCTATTCTCATCCCTAAAGGGCAAAGGCGTTGCAACTGGCCCAACTAAACTGGCCTTTAACTCTTTGTTTAACCCAATTATGTTGACCATTTCGGGTTTAAACTAGAAACTCTGATATTTACATGCCTCTGACTTTTTACAATGCGATTTGCATGCGAATCGCGTTTAAGAAAGACATTTTTATGCTCCTGTCCAGGAAATGTGCACCAAAAAAAAAAAACTACATTTATTGTTGTTGTATTTTAGCTTTGTGTCTAGCTGAACTAGGTTATAAAAATGATCAATAAAACCATATTTAAACAACAGCAATTCTGTGGGTTAAGGTTCGCTGTAGGGAAATTTGCAGTTGACATGAAGAAATGAACATTTGAAAGTTTTATATACGTTTCAACTGGAAATTTAAATTGCAGAGCTGATACAGATTATTAGTTAAGATGAATATGAGATTGCTTATCCAAATATATATATAAATCTCTTTCTATACCATATATCTTAAAGCAATCTGTCATCTTAACGCCAGATATATCCTTATTTTCCCAAGCAGCAATAGACTCAACTAAATCATTAGTTTCGATTATTAGACCCTTTACTTTAAAAAGAATCTATTAAGTTTGTCAAAATGTGCGTAACAGGTCGAAGAAAGTCTGGCACACCCCATAAAGTACATATATATAGTCTTGATTAGCATCAACAGCCGAGTCGATATAGTTCTGCCCGTCTGTCCATCTGTCCATCTGTCCGCCCGTCCGTCTGTCTGTATGAGCGCCTAGATCTCAGAGACTATAAGAGCTAGAGTCATCAAATTTGGTATGTTGGTTCGTCTATGGGCTAAGCAGTACCAGTTTATGTTACAATTTTGCCACGCCCCCTTCCGCCTCCATAATTCGAAAACAAAATTGTTTAATTCCCATAAAAATAGAAATATTAAAGTTAGAGTCCTAAATTTTGGCATACAAGACGAGCATTAGGGTCCCAATGCATCCTAATCATCGCGATCGGATAATAAACTTGGTAGTTATACAAAAAAAAACTTTAAATCCCATATATATGTCAAATTTAAAACTAGAGCCTTGAACTTTGGCAAACAGGACAATCATCGGGGTCTCAATGTATCCTAAAAATTTCATTACGATCGGATAATAAACTCTGGAGTTATTCAAAACTCAATATTACTCAGTGTTGGGGCAAAGGAATCAGGGTCCCAATGCATCCTATTCATCGCGATCGGATAATAAACTCGTAAATTATTCAAAGAAAACTCTAAATACCCATATAATGGTCAATTTTAAAACTGGAGCCTTGAATTTTGTCAAACAGGACAATCATCGAAGTCTCAATGTATCCTAAGAATTTCATAGCGATCGTATAATAAACTTGGATGTTATTCAAAACTCAATATTACTCAATGTCGTGCCGAAGGAAGAAGAAGAGCATATTGACTTTAAAACGCACTTTTGGGATATTTGTCCACTTTAGTGAATTAATTAAAACTTAGTAAGTATCTAAGTTTGTTACTATTACTTTCTTTGTGAAGAATAAGTAAAGGGTGTTGCTTGGTCGATTTTGACTTTAGCCTTTCCGACTGATTATGATTTACAATTATATTTTTAAGTATTAATCCATTCATTAATTAATTAAAATTTTATATAAATATTTTATTCGTTTTATAGAAACACAATTTAGTTATTAAAAATTTAAATTTATGTGGCAAGGTCGTTATTACAGCAATCTACTGTTGTTGTTGTTTTTTGTTTTGTTTTTCATTTGTTGAGGCTGTCGCTGTTTAATTAATCGTTAATTATGGTCATGCAACAAGCGCTCTAGCCACACCCCCAACCCCCAGTGCTGTGCTAGCAACGCCCCCTCCTCTCTCTCTCTCTCTCTCTCTCTCTCACTCTCTTTCACTCACTCTCTCTCCCTCTGCCCCAATGCCTGCTGTGTCTAGTACATGTACACAGAAGCGTTAATTAAATTTCTGCATAGCTACGACTTGGGTTCGGGTTTGGGCTCGGGTTTGATGCCTTGGCAAAAATTGCAGCAAACGGGGCAGTAAATAAATACTCTTTTAATTTATGGTTTTAATTTTTATGGCTACAACTTTGGGGCCATCGTCATCATCATCATCATCATCAGGAACGGCAGCAGCGCCTCGAGGAAGGGGCAAGAAGAGGTTGGAGGAGTAAGAGAGCCAGAAAGTCAGACAATTTAGTAGTTTGGCGAAGCGTGGATGGAAATTTAATAACTTTGTTTATGCGCACACTAAATCATAACTAATGAGCACAACTTGCGGGGCACTGGGAATGGGTATGGGATTGGGAGCGGGATCGAGTGATCAAGGGATAGCGGAGAGGCATTACATCAGCTGCAGCTGCAAAACTAACCTCATTGACAATCAAAACTATTTGATTTACGCCACAGAAGAGAGAGACAAAAACACAGTGACAAAGATGTCGACTCAGAGCCTGACTCAAACAATGCACAAGCCACTAATTTGAGTTGAACACCTACAAGGACACGGGACACGGGACACAGGACACGGAACACAAGCATTTCCCTAAAAACTTGAGTACCCGAAACTGGACCACCAACTGTTCTGGTCGAAGGTAAATTGCAGTCGCTCGGCGGGTGCACAAAACCCAAAGAGTCCTAGGTATTTGGCCAAAAGAGCCTAAGCATCAATGTCCAGGATAACAAACAAAACGAAACGAAACGAAGCAACAATTTCTGATAACGTTGACATTTGACATCTACCAACAATTTGCCAAGAGCAGCACGTGCTGCAGAAATACAGCTAAAGTCAACATCCAAATGCCCTCGATGTGTTATTAGCTTAACAGAACTTTCAACAATTGTACAGTGTAGCCCAACTACCCCATAATCGAGCAGGCTGCAGGGTATACATATTGAATATACCTGGCAACTGACAGACAATTAATGAAGCTCAACATTTTCTGTGGAGACTATTTTCTTTTAATTTTCATTTCCGGCGGAAAGTTGCAAGAAAACTTTCAAGTTGTTTCTAGTTTCATATCCCAATCATATGCATATCATATCATATCTCACATTATATTCTATCTCATGATATCTGAAGAGAAATCTCAATGGTTGTCTCTGTCGGCAGCAGAGGACAAAGTTATCTGATGGGGGATCAAAAATAGAAAAACTATACTATTAAATTATTATACTGGAAAAATGCTTCGGCCCACGAAAACAACGAAAATGTCAAAGGAAAATTGTAAGAAATAGAAGTGAAATTTACATATTCAATAGACAAAACCTTTAGACTATGATAAATGTTATGCTCGATTAATAATTGTTAACTAAGCCAAACGATAAAGATCCAGGTAACAGAATTATGAGAATTTACCATAATGGCCAGAACCTAGAAGTGTCCCAAAGAACCATCATGGACATTGGCGTCACAGAGTTGGCTAATAAAATTGTTAGACAGATAAACGATATGATGAGGATGATGATGATGATGATGCCTCCTCGACTTGCCTCGAGACATAATTTGTAATCAATAAAATGAAATGAAATTCATCGACTGATGCGCGCTTTGAGATAGCGGCTATATCAGCCATAGAAGGAACCGCATGGAACCCGAAACTAAAAACTGAAACCGAAACCGAAACCCAAACACAAAACACAAGACACGAATCCGGATCCGAACCCAACAACCAACCACAAAACGGCGGCAAGTGTAAACACGTGGAAATTGTTGACAACGCGTTTCGGGCCAGGTCGAAAGGTTCGGGCCTTATCAAAAAAAATAGAGAAGCAACAGCCACAGCAACACACAGAAAGGTCTCTCGGGGCGTTTTATCCTGCGGCAGACACAGTGGGTGGTTGTGTTTTCTGCCTGCCTCGCAAATCTCAGCTAATTAAGTTTTAACGGCACTTGCTAAATATATGCGACCTGTCGCTCTCTCTCTCTCTCTCTCTCCTTGTCTCTCTCCATCTCTTTCACTAAGGTCAACATTGTGTATTGTTTTCTCTCGGGGCGTGTGCAAAATCGAAGAAAAACTGTTTTGCTTGTTTGATTTTAAAATGGGATTAAATTGATTTCCCGCTACTCGACAACTACAACAGTTGTAAGTAAGTAGTACATATCAATGTCAGGTAGTTTTCCTTGGTACCACTTACATCTTGCCCTCTGTGTGATGAGCTCAGCACATTTTGTTTTGGCACCTGACAATGAATGATGGAACTCGAGAACTGCACTGAATTGAAATGTTTCGTCTAATAATTATGTGTTAGTCTAGAAGGGAAAACTGTTGGACATCACTTGAGTTTTTACAAAAATAAGGATTGGTCAAAGCAATCTTAAAACTGTATTCAATCTGTTCACAATGCTATTCATAATGTCATTTGTGAATTGTATATAAATTAACTATAAACTATAGATTAAATTACACACTCTTCTTATGTATTTAGACCACAAAAAATATCACTTTTAAACTGCTCCTTCAATTTATATATACTATTATATCTATATACCTATATATAATTTATGTTGTGGGAACTGATTCACTAACTGCATGTTTATACCCTTGCAGAGGGTATTATAAGTTTGTCAAGAAATGTGTAAAGCCTAAAAGCAGACATCTCCGACCCTATAAAGTATATATTCTTGATCAGCATCAACAGCGGAGTCGATATAGCCATGTCCATCTGTCCGTCGGTCCGTCTGTTTCTATGCAAACTAGTCCCTCAGTTTTAGAGCTATCTAGATGAAACTTGGTACAGATCAGTCTTTATGCTGCAGGCAGTACATATGTCGGAACCGGCCGGATCGGATCACTATATCATATAGCTGCCATATGAACTATCGTTCGAAAATCATACTTTTGTATGGCAAACTCTTTTATTTTTCAACACATTTCAACAAAACTCACAGATTATGTATCTGGTCATGTCCTATACAGACTGACCAAATTTGATATAAATCGGATCACTATATCATATAGCTGCCATAGGAAAGATCGTTGAAAAGTGCATCAGGGTTCTGCAAGGGTACGAAATTTTTGGCGTTCCAAAAATAGCAAAGAGTACTGACTTACTGCACCCTACTGGTTTCTATATAAAATTATTGTTACTCTTTTGTACGTCCGTCAACAAGTTTTTTAAATCAAATCCAGATTAGAAGAATATAGTCGCCATTTCGAATTAATAATATATATAATTGTATCTATAAATTGTATACTGTCAAGATGTTAAAAAAATGATTGAATTTATACGTTGCTGTTTACAACTTAAACCAATCATAACTACCACTATATTTAATCGATCTGAATGTGATTAATTGAGATGATTGATAGTGATTGAAAGGAATTGTCACTCCCAAAACGAGCATTCCCTCTTAAGAACTGTGGGCATGTTGGTACTTTAAGAAAGAGATGAAAACTTCACAATTTTCATAAAATTCTGATATACTTATTCTCAAAGATCTTTCGTAAACCGATTCTAGAGTCTCTAGCTCTTATAGTTTGTATTACACTCTACGAGTACCAGTTAAAATGAAAGGCAAAGCTTGAGTGAAAAACAGTTGATTGATTCAAAGTTACCATGTTGTTAATAATCCTTTTGGTCAGCCTTAATTTTCTTCAACATTCACTTACTGTCAAATTCCATCAACTAATCTCACTCTCCGTTTGAAATTTAACAATATGCTCAGATCCGCATTTCTCGTTGTAGTTCTTAATTATCTGATGATTAATACAACATTAGAACTAATTGAGTTCTATAAATTGACAAATTCGCAAGCGCGACAAAACAAAACAGAACAGTCAAGGATATATTTTGAACTGGAAAGCGGATGTCGGACGGATAGACACGGCCTCAGGGATCGCTCGCTACTCGGCAGGATATCGTTGTCACTTAATTGTTTGACACTTTATTGGATTTTAAAAAGGACGACACTGAACACAGAACAGACGAGGACAACGGACGCTATTGATATCCTCTATCCACCATCCGGGGGTAATTAAATTTCCCGTGGAGCATGACGCACTGCCGTGCAGGGGCCCAAGGCAAATGGATTTTGATTGAATTAAGCACTGGCAGAAGGATGCCAGAGGGCATCCTGATGCTGACGCCACACGAATTTGCCGAAGGGGCACAGTCACGGGCGGGACGGACATCAGGCGGGGTGTCCTTCCGTGCGGCAGGCAGAACTGAAAGGACCAAAAACGATGCGCCAACCAATTGCGTTGTGGGGCACAACCACAACAGAGCCAGAGCCAAAGCCACCGCCTCCAACTTACTCATGTTGTTGCCCTTTTCGTTGTTGTTGTTGTTGTTGTTGTTGTTGCAACGCTTGTTGCTGCTGCTTTTGCTCCCCTGCGGCTTCCCTCAATGCGACGTTAAATTTTGGGGGTGTATCAATTTCAATTCATTGCCATTTGCCATTCAAGGGTGGATTTCGTTATATAAATTGTTGTTCTTAGCCAAACAACAACATTTTTGTTGCTGTTCACACTTAAGTGGGTGGCCTTTTGTGCCATAAATGTCATAAAGGGCCTTTTTGGGGTTTGTCAGCCAGGCAGCTTCCTTCCCTCCTTCCTTCCTTCCCTTCTGTTCCCTTCTGCATAGTTTGAGTCTGAAACAATATAAAAATCATTCGAGTACCATATGCTCAGCTCTAATAGCATTTGTTAGCCTCCTCCTCCTCCTCCTCCTCCTGTTTCGTATCCCGCTCTTTACCTCCCTCTATTCCCATTATTTCTGGCCGGCGGTTGGGGCAATTAAATTGTTGTATGTAGACTGTAATACGTATAATCATCAAATGATTTTATTATTAATTTATGATGCATTTTCGCTCTCTATTACGTTGATATTTATTTAATTGATTATTTATCGGCATATTATTTACACAATATGATTAGAAAAGTCTATCAAGCATTGTCCTAACAGTTCATTAATTACAAGCCAATTAAAACAAATGGAGAAACAGCAATGAAGCGATATATTTATATTCTAGTTCCACTCAACCTAAGAGGATATTGAAACAAAACCCAGAAGAAAACCAAATCAGATCAATAAGTGAATAAAGTAAGAATTGCAATGTTGAATTAGTTGCTAATGTTTAGAATAAGTTTCTTGGTAGCAGAAAAAGAAGCCTCTGAGTTGAAAACTCGACAAAGACTTTTGTAATCAACACAGAGAGTTCAAAAAGTTTCTAGCAATGCGTAGTTAATAGTAGATTTCCGAATAACTTATCACAAAGATTTGTCAACTCATCAGTTCCCAATTTAGATAAACTATTCTGAATAAGAAACAGTTCTGTTCGTCTTTCTGAACCAAATGCGTATAATTTAGCAAAAGAATAATGACTCAAAATTCAATTGGATTCATTTTAAAGAAAATACTTGTTGTCAACGAAAATGTGTAAACCATTTGTGATTCAAAAACCAGTCAACTGGTCGAAAAACTCAAAATCTCCCCTCTATTGAGAAACTTTAAAATTTTTACTTCATTGCATAAATATTTATGCGCTTTGAAAAATGCTCAACATTTGCCTCAAGTTTCGAACGAAAATATTTGACAAAATACAATAGAAAACGACGCTCGATGTGTCAATGGCAGAAG
>OY282581.2:5755183-6096247 GCA_958299025.2 Drosophila histrio
GTTATTAAAGCTGTACTTTATTCTATGTAAATCTTATTAATCTTATATTGAAATTTAGATGATTTAATGAACTCCCATTTAGTATATACAGAGTATTTTTCAGTCACTTTTATTGTCTATAAAATGCTCATTGATTGTTTTTACATACGTTGATTGCAATTTTTGTTGCTTTATGTGGTTTGGCTTTTTGTGGTTTCTGTGGTTACTTTGGCAATGGAAATGGTTTATCCAGAGTGCTAGGAAAATGAGTTGGAAACTATGGAGACTTTAGAAGTTGTGGAATGTGCTTAGAGCTTCATTTTCATTTAGTTGTCAGTGGACAGTTCATTAATATTGTCACAGTCTATAAAATGAATTAATAAAAAAAAACCTTCAGTTAAAAACTGAAAATCCCTAAAAAAAATGTAACTAATTTTGTGGACCATAACACTTAAGCTGACTAAAGACATGACAAAAATTGGATGGAAAAAACATGGAAAAAATATGATTCATATGATATGAACGAATGGGGAATACACTAACCAAAAAGTAAGAGAAAATAAATATTAATGAGAAAAGCTTTTAAATAAAAAATTTAATCAGTTAAGAATGATATAATATAGAAGCAATAACTTAAAACATATTATTTCAATTATTTAGTAAATATTCTAATCATTACAAACACCATAACGAAGTCTTAACAACTTGATTCCGAAGAGTATTTCAAAAAGGGCAACAAATAAAAAGGCAAACGACAAAAAAAAAAAGATCATTAATTTACGCATAAAGTTTTATAATTTATGACAATGTGAGGTGTAGCTGGAGCGCCAGAGCACGAGGCTCACGAGGAGAGCGGAGAGTGGACAACGAAGAGACCCACAAAATGGTCAACAAATGAAGTTGGAGCTGGAGGAGTTGGAGCTCAAGATGAAAACGGGTCTCAAACTCGAATTGTGGCGCTGTGGCTTTGGGTTTTTGGGTTTAAGAAATGCTCTGGAGAGCTCGGCTTTTATAATTATGTCTACGCATAAAAATCACATAAATTTGTGCATAAATGCAACAACAACAACAACAACAGCAACTACAACAATAGCAACAACAACAAACAACAACAAGCACTACATAATAAATGATGGCGCTTAAAATTTTCAACATCTCTTTGAGGACAAAACGATCGACGTTTGAAGACAGTCACAAAAAAATTAAAGATACTGAAAGCAGTGATTAAAAGTACTCGACTAGAAAATACCCAGTTGACATCATCAATGAAATTACATCTGAATGCAAACAAACGCAGTAATTGCGACTTCTTACCTTTAGACTGCTTTTATATAATATAGTTTCTTTCATTATTATAGTTATTTCAATTAAATTTCAACTGGTATAAAAGAAATAAAAGTTTCACCAAATTGTACCTAAACTTATGCTATATGGTAGGTTGTTAAGCATTCTTAACTCAGATCTAGATATACTCAATTGTCTCTTGATGCGGAACGAGAATATAAACAAGAACTGTTGTAAGTACGATTGAGTACCCAAGTCGGACTATTCTAACCACTTTTCAATAACTGCAGGGTATACAGAGCTGGTCAAGTGATTCGTTCCCTTTATTGCCCTGTTCACATTCTTCTCATCATCATCATGATCATCTTATGAATGAATTAATGCATTTTTTTTTTTGTTAATGCAACTTTTGGCCATATAAAAAGTTGCCTGTTGCGAGTTGCGCTTAAATCTTTTTGTGTATCATTAATAAAAAATCGGAAGAAAAAAAAATACCAAAAAACTTGGAGTTGGAGTTAAAGTTGAAGTTGAAGTTTTTTCAGTGAACTGGGTGGTGTTTATATTATTTATGATTGTATTTCGATTTAAAACGACAGGCGCCATATAGCGCCGTCTCTAAAGATAACATGTTGCTGTCTTTCTGCTTCTTCTTATAATAATAATTATGATTATTGTTGTTGTTGTTATTGTTAGTATGCTTAAAATCCAGACATTATGATCTTAAAGTCAGTGAAATGATATTGATAATCTTTGCCAAAAACATCTTGTGATCTCCTCATGTAATGCTGCAAGATTAATGAGCCTAGCACTAAGACCAGAACATTTCCCTGTTGGTGGTCTTAATTAGTTTACTTCTAATAGTATTTCTTTAGTAATACCTATATGTATGCGTCTCAACATGGAATAGAAGAGCTAAAACTTTTAATTTTTACAGAAACAATAACACTACATACTAACTTTTTCTGATACATATTGGATGATGTGAAAACTGACACTTTGAAAACATAAATATTGCAATATGTTTCTGACTTTATATTGTAAATGAGTAGGCATTTGTTGGTCTTAACACACTAACGCTTTCTGAAAGCTAATGAATATATATTTATTTATTATTAATATACAATCGTTCGTTTTAAGATCAATTGAACTAATCACTAAAGTAAACGAACGAACTGATTGTAGATCATTTAGTTCAGTGATTCGAGTCACATTATAGTTCGTTCAGTGACTCGAATCTCTTTATAGTTATATCGATATAGAAACACTGCCGATCTTTATGTTTAAAGATTAAGTAAAATTCACTTGTTTTTAACAAAATTAAAATGAAATTAATAGTTAAATCAATATCATAAAATTGATAATAAATAAATATTTACAAAATAAAATATGTGTTTTGTAAGATACCAAAATTAAATAATTATATATTATAATAAATCATGCCTTAATGGGAAATAAGAACGTTAATTCATATCAGTCTATGTTTACCTGGCAATAAAAAGAATAGATAAAGGGAATCGAGTCATTAAAGGAACTATAGTGGGATTCGAGTCACTGAACGAACTAAAAGTGATTCAAGTAAGTGAACGATCTAAAAGTGATTCGAGTCACTGAACGATCTAAAAGAGATTCGAGTTATTGAACGAACTACTGAACTATATGAAAGATTAGTTCGTTCATCAAAAATTGAACTACTGAACTAAATCCATCAATTGAACTACGATGAACAACTCTAATATACATATTTAAATTGAAATCATTAGTTGATTTTGATTATGACTTTTTCTGGATAAATTTGGAGGAGATAATATTTAATTTTTTTCTTGCCCCTGGATTTACAAAATTGCATTAACTTGGCGTCGTTTAAGATATTAATCATTGAAATCAATTGAGATATTCTCATTTCAGAAAACTGAGACCAATGAGAAGAAACACCAAAGTTTTTTATGGTAATGGTTGATTATTAATATGATAGTGGTCCCATATGAATAAAATAAGGTCAGGATGTACAAGATAATACGTAAGAGACAATCTGCGAAATGGGTTGAGGTGCGAGTATCTCAAAATATAAATAAGTCTTTTATCGTTTTGACTTTAAACCGATCGTTAATATGTCAGGATGTAAAAAACATTATACCAACTCTGCAATTACACTCAAAAGTGTGTACATAAGTAGCTCTGCATGTGTATCGATATATACGAAAGTTTTCTATATATATATTTAGTACTATTTCATTTCTACTACTTTCTACTACTTTAAGAATTCGTCTATTAACAGGAACAATTTTCTGTTCTTCATGAAATCATATGACAATCATGAAATGTTCTGTATAAACGTAGTAATGTATAAAACAGATAGTACTACTAGATAGACCAGATTCACAGATTAATCGTTTCTCATTCATGCAACTTCATTTGGGATTGTTGTTGTTGTTGTTGAAGCCACTGCCGAATGTGCCACCCAAAGTGCAGCAGTTGCTTGATTCTCACGCAGAGTGTCCATCTCAACTGATGATTCATTTGCTGGCCAAGTGCAGCATTTCTTCTTTTTTATTTATTCTTCTTATTGTTTTTTTTTATATTATATGTTTTACTCGCACCGAAAACTCCACTCAGTTTTGACATTTATATTTATTTCAACGTGCGCCAGTCTCGAGTCCTCAATGCGTTTTGAGTTATAACCAATGGACACGCGAAGGTGGCCAAAACGAAACTCCTCCACACACACACACACACACGCACTCACATTTGGACAGCCCTGGCAAAGGTTTGTGGATGGATGGATATGGGTTTGTATGCGATGTTGGGATGGATGTGTTTGTTGTTGTCGATGAGCGTGCCTTTGGCGCTGTTCCATGCTATGGAATGCGACTAGCATACATACATATATAAGTATATATCGTATATAAAGTAAAATTAATAATATCACACATTGTTGTTCTTGCTGTTGCTACAGTTTTTTATTGTTATTTCTTTCTTTGAGTTGAAATAAATGTCAAAAAGTAAAGCAAAATATGTATGTATGTAGTATTTCTGCAGACTTGAAGCACGTTCCTTGCTTTTCCTTTACACATGCAGCTTTTTTCTACACATCTCACTCCATCTCTTTCTAGTGCGTGTGTCTGAAAGTTTTCATATGAAAAATTGCACAGGCAAATGATAAATAACATTTGCTCAAAGCGAAGAGCTATAAAAAATAGTAGTATATAGTACGATATATGGAGACGTGGACAAACGTGGACATAAAGAAGATGTGGGAGCCGCAGCTGCTGCAGTAGACTGAACCATGTTGAATGTTGTATAACCATAAAACAAAAACAACGATTAATAGGACTCAGCTGAGAAATAGAGAAGAAAAATTGAGAAATTTACTTGGAATAGAGGGAATAAATTAATGAAAATATTATTAATAATAAATGTGACAAACTAAGTTCAAAAATGTCATTATTTGGTAATTGAAAGATCAAAAATAAACCAACTTTTGTTATAGTTTAAAGCTTAGATTATACATAAGAAAATTAGAATGTAACTTTTTGGATAAAATATATCTAAAAATCTTGACAAATTCAAATGGGAATTAGTGGTGTTAATAGACGACTTGTTTTTATTGTAACCATGACAGCTGCTCTCATGTTGCAAAATTATAAAATATTGTATCTAAAATTTAATAAAAAAAGGCTTTTGAAAACTCCCGTCCGCTCGTCAAATGAGGCAAGTCGCAGCGTGTGATCAACGGAAATGGAAATGGTGAAACAGCGAAATTTCACGCCTTCTTTAACAGCGTTTATTAAAAGAGTATTAGAGACTCGTGGTTGTATGCGTAATAGGAACAGGAACCCCGGCCCCGAAACTGGTGGTAACACACGGCAACTAACATTGGCCTTTGTACGGCCAAAAGTGAAGAGTCAAATCAAAGCAATGGCAGCCCACGGGGGGGGCAAACGGTCAGTGGCGGGCCCTAACATGACATCTGTGATACTTTTTTTGCGCGCTGACAAACCGATAACATCAACAACAACAACTAGTGGGAAAGGCTATAGGCGAGTGAGCCCGACTGTGGGAGACCCTGTACATACAGACATACATACATTGCAAGCTTCGTACGTTCTAGAGTCACAGTTCTCTTCCATATAGATCTCTGAGATCTAGGTGTTTATGAGATCTGGCAGACTTTTTTCTACCTCTGACGCATATTTTATTTAATGAAAAACATAATATGCCCTTGGTACTATTTTTTTAAGTACAGGGTCTAACAAGACCAACAACAACGTCGACAGCGTAATAATAGTTGCCAAAAGCAATTAGACAAACTAATAAAAGAAAACGCATAACTAGACACGCCCGAGAGTAAGAGGGAGAGCAGACGAGAGCGCACGCACTCGCTCACAAAAGCCAAAAAGTGGTAGCCAGAGCGAGCGAGAGCGTACGTACGCTCAATGCCAAACCCCCAATGGCGTTTGCTGAATAGCAGCGCTGCAGGCACGAGTGCATGTGTAAAAGAGCGAGAGCAAAAGACCGCGAGTGCAGCAAAAGCAACAGCAGCAGCTTCTCTCTGTAGTTGTTGCTGTTGTGCGTTACTGTTTTCACCTGGGGCGAAGTACATACATTATATATACACACATAAATACATACATACATATACATATGTATAATCGTGCTTGTACTTATCTACCTTTCATAATTTTGATTTCATTCAGCAGCTTAGACTCAGGGTCCAAAGTTCAATATATGTATGTATGTAGGCAAGTAATTGCGTTTAGAAGTGCGTGTACTTCAGTTTCATTCACTCGCTTTCTCGCTCGCTCTTGTTTCTGCTTTTGTTGTCGATCTATTGTCGGCTTTTCTGCTTTTGCCGTTACAAATATGTTTTCAAAGCAAAGTCATGGTCGATCACAATAGGATATAGGCATTCTGGACCTTTCTAATGCTCAAAAATTAGTTTTCTCAAGTGGATTTAGTGGGCCGTTGTTGATATGCTTGACTTGGTCATGAAGTGAGTGGAAGTTTCTTAAAAAAAAAGAGTTTCCAATGAGCACAGTGTTTGCGGGGGGCCCGCAAAATATGCAACAGAATGAGTATAGATTTAAAATGAAACGATTATCTTAGAAAATTTTATCTATATAAAGTTGAAGGTCACTTATTTGTTATCGGTTCCTTCTATTCCCCTCCCCAATGAGATAATAGTTTACATAACTTTACTAAGGATCTCTACGATTATGTTTGAGTCTGATTGTGAGATTATTAACTTTTATACCATGTGCCCATTAAAAATGGTCAAAAAAGGGTATAATGAATTTGAGTGAATGTATGTAACAGGCAGAAAGAAGCATGTCCAACCCTATAAAGTATATATATTCTTGATCAGTATCAATAGCCGAGTCGATAGACACCTATCCGTCCGTCCGTCCGTCTGTCCGTCCGTCCGTCTGTCCGTCCATCCTTCCGTCCGTCTGTATGAACGCGTGGTTCTCAGCAACTATAAGAGCTAGAGACATCAAAATTGGAATGTAGGTTCCTGAATACCATACGCAGATCAAGTTTATTTTAAATTTTCAATATCAAGCCCCGTTTGTTTTAAAATTAGAAAAATCACCATAACCTAGCCAATGTTAAAGCTAGAAACTTGAGATTTGGCACACATGATAAGAAACTTAGGCTTAATGTGCCCAGATGCGCGATGCCACGCCCTCTTCGCCCACAATTGGAAAAGGCTGATAACAAGAGCAGTTTTATAGCTAGTTTTCTCAAACTACATTTGTTTTAATACCAGCACAGGGTAATCTACTGTCGCGCCCGCTCGACTGATCGGCTTGTTTTTGTGTAGCTCTTTTTTGTCTATGAAATTTAGATGTTCGCAGACAGACATGGCTGATCAAGAATATATGTTAAGTACTATATACTTCATAAGGTCAGAGATGCCTCCTCTCTTTCCTATTCCAAACATTGCCACAAAGTTATCAGACCAATTAACCAAACGGTATCTGTTGTGTTTAAATTTTGTGTACTAATTGCATTACATTCTCAAAGATTCCATTTTGGGCACACCCAACTCATCGTTTGTCTCAGGCGCTTCCATTACAAGCTGTAATAATTATAATTAAATGCAGCAAAGCGAGACCAAAAACAAAGGTAGAAACAACAGATAAAAGATGACAAAATATGGTTGGAAGGGGGGGGGGAGCTGTGTGTATTTGGGAGAAGGGGGTAACGAATACAAAATGAGTTGCAAACAAATTACGCCGCAGAAATGAGCTCCAGCGGTGACAAATTACAAAGGAAACAAAGCGGACGATGAGAAATGATGACAGGCGCAGCACAACGGTAAAATGACACAGACCCCAGCAACAAGAAGTACACACACACACAGAGAGAGAGAGCGAGAGAGAGAGACTGAGCCGGAATAATACGGTGTTCAGGGCTGCATTTTTGAGCATGGATCTACCATGCTGTGTCCTCTATGTCCTCTGTCCATTCATTGGTTCATTGTACATTTCGCAGAACTTGGCGAACTTTGATTGCATAACTTGAAATGGACATTGCGAACAAGGGAAATGGTCGGTGGGCGAAGGAGCAGCTGGATTCACTTCCGTTTTGGCCTAGTCGCACCTTGGCACGCGTTGTTCCATCACCCATTTTGGGCCACTTTAAAGCGCTGCCAACTGTTTTCGTTTCCGCTTAGCCGCCCGAGATCATGGTCTAGTATTGGTGGCAAACGCATGTTAGCCTAATGCATTTGTACTTGACCCGTGTTCCGCCGCCCCCGCTGGCAAGACGACTCTATGACTCTGCCTCATGCCTCATGCCTCATGCCGCATGCCACATGCAGCGCTTTTCATTTCCTTGTTATCTCTGAGGCCACTTTCCATAGCTGAGGCGTCTTGTTGAGCCATTGGTTATTGGGTTTTACGCTCGGATTTACATCTGTTTGCATTTTCTCTCAGTCCTTCTACAGAGTTCTTTGATTTTCGCACAAATGGGCAATTTGCTTTCCATTTTATTTGCTTCTTATTATTGTTGGCACATTTTCATTACCGATTTTCGGGTTTTCCGCATTTGCCCAAATGACGTCGTGTTATAACTCTATTAGCAGATGGAAACAGACCTTAATTGGTAGGATGGTATTGTTTATTGTTATTAGTGTCAAATACGATATGTGAGATTATATGAATGAGAGAGTTACGCTACCAAAGTTATATAAGTAGTATAGGTTCACAAAATACAATACACTAAATTCGAAATTCAAATTAAATGATCTCTCGCCACTAATCTAACCTATGACATTTGACAGTTCCTAAAGTCCCTGTGCGGTTGTTTATACTCATACCACAAAGTTCCCTTTGGCAGGCAATGAGCTGCAAGTAATGCCTCAAAACACAGAGCAAAATTTCCCTATTTGTTTTGTTTCAATTGCTGCGAGACTGTTGTTTGATTTCGCACTCCATAGAGAGTTGAGTTCCAAAAAGGTCTAAAAAAAGCGAATGCAAACAAACAAAAGCGCAGCAGTACACATAAAAAGAGCTCTTGTTGTTGTTTTCGTAATATCGAAGGTATTGAAAACTGAAATGTGTTAGGAACAATGGACCCACTACTAGGACGGAATCGAACTAAAACGTCATAATTGCGGCACTCGTTGCATATTTGACGGGCCAGTAAGTGAACAATTGGCCCGACTAGGCCCGCAATCTGTGGTTTTTTTTAAATACCCTAACCGGGGGATATTACAAGAATTTGTAAAAACAATCGATTAAGTTAGCTATATTATTTAAAATATTTATTCTATCTATAGCAGCGATTATATTTCTTGTCATTATCTTAATGATTTAGCATTTCTGGCAATTGCAAACGAGTATCTAATATACTTAGTAATACTGTAGATACTTCAACCTATTCTACTACTACTATCTAAACAATTTGATATGAATCCGAGCTTATAATTGTCTCAGAATAAATATATACTAATGTGGATTGGTATAAGGCTGTATGTAAGAAGATTCCCAGACAACGACGAGTAAGAAGATCCCTAGACAACGACGAGTAAGAAGATCCCTAGTCAACGACCAGCAGCAATGTTCCAAACATGTCGGCCACAAAGATGCTAACCAAACGACGGCGAATTCGCAAGGCGGCGAATTGCAAACACGATGATCAGGAGAGACGTCCTACACGACGAGAGCGACGAGAAGGGAGTCGAGTGCGGACGTTCAAGGTGTAAGCTCTCCGTTCGGCCTGAGAATAAAGAGCATGACGACGCAGTTTGTTTTATAACAATTTACCATTTCCTTTATATTACTTAAACTTAATCTTTAATATTAATAAAAAAAAAAACACCACACTAATATTGTAATATGAAGGAGAATCTCTCAAATAGCATTACACATATTCATAGCTGCAATACATTGAAGGGTATTTTATATTCGTCATTTCAAGAATTTACCCCTCTCATTTCGTTTTTACCTTTTTGATTTGCGTTTCCGCTTCATTAACCGTACACACATAGACTAAATAAATAAGTTGTATTATACTAGCTCTATTGAAATTTTGGCGCGCAAAATGTTGGGATTGAAGAAAAAAAAGGGGCGTTTGACTTCGTGCCCACCACAAATTGCGCAGTTTTAATTGCAAAATTTCGTATTCCAATTTGAGGTTGCCTTTTTCAGCGGCGTTGCCATTTGAAATGTTTGTAACTCTTCGACTTTTACTTGTATACTTTTTCAACAAATTACAAAAACTCATTAGTGTTAATTTTGATTATTTATTTTCAGACCTTTTTTTCTTATTTATGGCACTTTGCACAACACCCGCAGCACACGCGTCATTTACCCCGCAAAACTTTCCTGTGGACTTTCACTGTGTGGCGTGATTATCATTCCTGGTTTCCTTCATTATTTTACTTTAAAGTATCAGTATTTAAGTGTAAATGTTTATATATCTCTCTCTCTCTCTCTCTCTGTTCACCCCCATTTTTCAACTCACAGCATTAAGATTCATTTTATGTATGTGTTTGTAGGTAAATATAATGTTTTTCCTAAGCCTTTTTCAGTGTAATGGATTTAAATTGTTCTCCAGTTTGTTTCTATCATATTATCCAATCTTATATAATATTTTCTTTCAAAGCTTTTTAAGTAAATTCAATTTAATTGTTCTAGTTTCTTTTAAAAGTTCAACAACCGTTTTTTAAACGTTGTTTAATATCTCGTTATTCTGTGTCTTATTAGACCATTTACCATTTATTAGACCATTTAAAAAAGTATAAGGTTCTATTAAGTTTGTCTCAAAAAAAAAATTTGCGTAACAGGTCGAAGAAAGTCTGGCAGACCCCATAAAGTATATATATTCTTGATCAGCATCAACAGCCGAGTCGATATAGCCATGTCCGTCTGTCCGTCTGTCTGTATGAGCGCCTAGATCTCAGAGACTATAAGAGCAAGAATCACCAAATTTGGTATGTTTGTTCGTCTATGGGCTAAGCAGTACCAGTTTATGTTAAAATTTTGCCACGACCCCTTCCGCTACCATAATTTGAAAACAATATTGTTTAATTCCCATAAAAAGAGAAATATTAAGCCTAGAGTCCTAAATTTTGGCATACAAGACGAGCATCAGGGTCCCAATGCATCCTAATTATCGCGATCGAATAATAAACTTGGTAGTTATTCAAAAAAAAACTTTAAATCCCATATAATGAACAATTTTAAGACTAGAGCCTTGAACTTTGGCAAACAGGACAATCATGGGGGTCTCAATGTATCCTAATAATTTCACTGCGATCGGATAATAAACTCGGAAGTTATTCAAAACACAATATCACTCAGTGTCGGGCCAAAGGAAGAAGAAGAGCACATTGACGTTACAACTAACTTTTGGGAAGTTTGCCCATTTTAGTGAATTAATTAAAAGCTGAAGGATTATATATGAGTATTGTAGGGCTAATAAAGACACTTTTAGATAGTTTATTTGATTTTAACATTATTTTACTTTATTTCTTGGTGTTTTTCTTGTTTCTTGATTTTTTGGTTCGTTCGACGTGATCTTCTCTCTTTTCGATTCGGTCAAAGACTAAATTCGGCGCTTAGAATATTCCTTCTTCCTCTCCATTACTTAGCGTTGCCAGACTATTCGTTTACACAATGTATATGGGTATTTCTATGTTAGCTTAAATGTAATATACACATATCTTAATTTAATGATAATACTAATATTTACATATGTTACGTGTATGATATTTACATATACTATCTTACAGTATCTAAGTTTGTTAGTATTATTTCCTTTTTGAAGAATAGGTAAAGGGTTTCTTATAGTCGACTTCGAGCAAACCAAAGGCTAAAATTTATATGAATGTTAATTTTAATATAATCTCTTAGAAATATTATTGAAAATACATTTTAGGTAATTGCTTTTTCTAACAATTAAACAATTTAATTCGTTAAATCTCTAATTTAACCAGAAATTTCTAGTTTCAACTAGATTTCCAGCTTTAACAATTCGTATATCTCCAGCCTATTTTTTTCATATTTCATTCAACAACTTTCGCTACTTATCAACTCTCATACTACATACATAAGTCTACGCAATTATTTTGATTATTGTTTTCCCTTGCACACCGCAGCGATAATTACGCAAATTATTAAAATATTTCAGTTATTACAACCCATTTATTTTGCGCTCGTTTCAGATGCTCAAACATTTCCAGCAATCATTTTTTTCCAACATAGTTTATGCAATGCATTTTCCTGCAGAAACAACAACAACAACTAGTACAATGAAAACGACATCACACTGTGCTGCAGTTTTCATCGCATAAATTTAAAGAAAAAAGAAAAAAAAACTACTCATATGAGACTGAAACTAGAGAAAGAAAATCGTGGCTAGCACATGACACAGTCAGTTAGGCTATGGGGAGGGGGGGGGGGATATGTAGAAAGGGTTTTACTCGACGAGAAAAAGAAAATTAAATTATAATTAAACGAGTGGCACGAAAATGTAATGAAATAAAAAATGTGGTAGCTGAAATGAAATGTGTTCTGGGTAATTAACACAGTGGGATCGCGTAAGAAAAACATTACGTGAAGTAAGAAAAAAGCTATGAAAACCAGGAGGAATACAGGTAGTAGATAAGCTTAGGACTTTTCTCTCAATTAGAATGCTTTGGATGGCATGAGAGCATTGCAATTATGCTATACTGTAATAAGTAAATAATAAACTAAGCAAATGGAACGTTTCATATTATTTTGAGACCTCAGCATTGACAATAATAATCTATTATCCGTGCTGACCAAACATGTTTGCCCGCGGTCAACCACAAAACTAATCAAACTTCGAATTCGATTGATGTAAATCCAACTAACAATGACCATAAATTCAAAATGGCCGATGAAACGGAAATGAGTTTTCGTGTAAACCACAAAACAGATGCACTCGATGATGATGATGATAATTAATAACACTAATTAAAATGGCAAAATCATCGAGGGCGCAGACGCCATTGCTAAAATTGCATTGGCAATGGTCAAAAGCGAAATTTCAACGGCTCCTGCCACATACATAAAAGCCAATTAATTATTTTTATGGCTACTCAAGGCACTGCACTTCGTTGCTGAGAACCAAAAAGCTAACCGAAAATAACCAACAGAAGCCAACAGAAAATCGACTAAGTGTATGTATGTATGTGAACCAAAGGGTCCTCGGTCCAGTGTCCGACTGGATAATAAAAAATTATGGCCACGATTTGGTGCACTCGAGAAAAATGCGCCACTGACCAGGCCAACTGCATATACATACAACAGAACGCAAAGCAAAACAAAAAAAGAGTAAGGAAACAAAAAGAAGATCAAGTCTAGCTTTGGTACGACGAACATTCAATACCCTTTTGCATTCACTAAGCACAATCAAATCTAAGTGCATTGTGTCACTAAATGAAAGATAAAGCCTTGTCAGTGCTTTTTATACCCTGTGCCCCTTAAAAATGGGCAATAAAGGGTAAAGTATGTGTGAAAGTATGTAACTGGCAGAAGGACATATATTCTTGATCAGTATCAGTAGCCGAGTCGATTGACACCTGTCCGTATGTCTGTCCGTCTGTCCGTCCATCCGTCCATCCGTCTGTCCGTCCATCCGTCTGTCCGTCCATCCGTCCATCCGTCTGTCCGTCCAGCCGTCTGTCCGTACATCCGTCTGTCCGTCCATCCGTCCATCCGTCTGTCCGTCCATCCGTATGTCTGTCCATCCGTCTGTCCGTCCATCCGTCTGTCCGTTCATCCATCCGTCCGTCCATCCGTCTCTGAGTCCATCCGTCTGTCCGTCCATCCGTCTGTCCGTCCATCCGTCTGTCCGACCATCCGTCTGTCCGTCCATCCGTCTGTCCGTCCATCCGTCTGTCCGTCCATCCGTCTGTCCGTCCATCCGTCTGTCCGTCCATCCGTCTGTCCGTCCATCCGTCTGTCCGTCCATCCGTCTGTCCGTCCATCCGTCTGTCCGCCCATCCGTCTGTCCGTCCATCCGTCTGACCGTCCATCCGTCTGTCCGTCTGTCCGTCCATCCGTCTGTCCGTCCATCCGTCTGTCCGTCCATCCGTCTGTCCGTCCATCCGTCTGTCCGTCCATCCGTCTGTCCGTCCATCCGTCTGTACGTCCATCCGTCTGTCCGTCCATCCGTCTGTCCGTCCATCCGTCTGTCCGTCCATCCGTCTGTCCGTTCATCCGTCCGTCTGTATGAACGCGTGGATCTCAGCAACTATAAGAGCTAGAAACTTCAAATTTGGAATGTAGGTTCCTGAATACCATACGCAGATCAAGTTTAATTTCAATTTTCGATATCAAGCCCCGTTTGTTTTAAAATTAGAAAAATCACCATAACCTAGGCAATATTAAGGCTAGAGACTTGAGTTTTGGCACACATGATAAAATATCCTTAATACGGGCTCCAAAAATGTTGAATAACGTAATGTGCTCTTGATCAATTTCAATGCATCACACATTTTGCCATAAATTAGGCATACCCCATAGCAAAAAGGGTATTTTAAAGCAAACCTCATGCAATGGGGGCCAAAAAGATGGCGCCTTGCTGTGTATAAAATTGATCAGAGGATTCCCTGCCGTTTGAACTATGACGCGATATGTCATCATATTTCCTCCAATGCAGCCACATTCCAGAGTTTAGACTGTGTCCTGCGTCCTGCTCTTCATGATGTTGTTGCCATGCATAATTCTCACTTTGTCAAAAGGTTTTCCATACACTGCGCAAGACCGCAAATCCAGTTGCCAGTTCCCATTTGATTTGCCTGCTTTTATTCTCATCCTCTGTCCACTCTTTTAGCCCCCCCCTTTCGTGTTGCTGTTGCATGTTGAACTTGTATTTAGCATTTTGGGCAAAACATTTATTGCCTCGGCTACCGCAAAATCAATTTTCCACATAACGTTTATTCAAGCTTCGTTTCTGTTCCTTTCGGCCAACTGGCCAAAGAGCCAACGGTGGCCCTTTTTTTGGGCATCCGCTGTGTTTATGGCCATTTCTACAGCAATTTTATTGGCCGATTTCTGTTCTGCCAACTGCCCTTTAGTTTGACTAATGGCCATCGCTTCAAGGTTCTGTCTCCTTCTTCCATTCGTCTGGCGCTTTTTATTATTTCAATTTTGCTTTATTTGTTTTGTCAGCTTTTTTGAGACATTGCAATTTGAATATTATATTTGGAAATTGCTTAGAAATGTTTTAGTGTATCGTCCAGCAAAAACAAAGACAGACCACCTTATAGCATTTAGCTTTTGTAAGGAACATAAATTCATCATATAGTGAAATATCCATAACTAGACCTCCTAGAACTTTTTTATTCCCCGAATAGATTGTTTTAAATCTATCTACGAATTACCTTACCATATAACTTTTACAGTCGGATAACAAATGCTTTGTGAGTCCATTAAAAAACTTCATTAAACTTTGGCGTGGAGCAAATCAATTTTGATTTACATCAAGCAACAACAATAACCAATACAATATATGTACATATATGTACATATATCAATATGCTCGGGCCTCTGATGGCGCAGGCGCATGTTCTAGGGGCTGGGACTGAGAATGGGACTGAGGCTGAGGCTGACAGAGCTGACCAACGAATCGTTCCATCATTCCAAAGTGTTGATGATGGAAAGTGTCCCACTGAGCGAGCACACTAACAACAACAACAACAATAACGCAACACAAATGCGGCCAATGTGTCTACAATGGACCATAGAATGCCCACAGTATAGAACAGCGACAATAACAACAGCAAACAACAACAATAAACGTTAATAATGCTTAATCAATGTTACACTTTACAATAAAAAGATGTAGAAGGAACAAGAATAAAATATGGATAAAACTAAGAAGAAGAAAAGTTGAACTTCATTTGTGCAATGATTTATGACTTTTTCATTACCAAAAAAAAACAGAGAGGAAGAAAAAGAAACCTCTTCAGACCTCTTCACACCTGTGAACAAGTTGAGGGCAAATGAAATGTAATTGAAATTGCCATAATAGATGGAGAAGTACTCCATAGATATGTATATATGTATGTGTATATTTGTTAGTGTTGTTTGTGGCGGCATAATACAAATCGATTTGTTTTTTTTTATTCTCTTGGTGGATTTGAACAATTCGTTGAAAAATTAGAAAACAATGCGCTAAATTTGTTAGACGCTTGTATTCAATAATCATTTATCTTCTGCATTGGATTTCTTGATTATAAACAATAACAATTGTGGCAGTTCATAAATTATGTAGATTGCTTTCGAAGTTTCAATTTAATTGAATTTTGTAACTATTTGTTGCTTGTATTGTTTTTTGTTTTATTATTACATTTCGAAAATAATAAAAAACATAATACAGATTGAAATAAATTTTAATTAATAAAAAAAAATAGCTTAAACTAATAAGAAAATAGAAATTCATTAAAATCGCATGAGATTTCAGGTTTATAGCACACATTAAAGAATCAGCATTACACAAGCATCACAGCAGGCAGCTTTTGTCTTTAAGCACATCACTCTCATTGTTTTATCACGCTTTGTTAACACACGCGCTTCTTGGAGCAGCTGCGTCAAAGATCTCCTCCCGAGAACTTATCAACGTCATGCCACATGTCAATCCACAGGCTCTCACTTGGCGCATACCGTTAAGATTTCTCAATATGCACATACCAAAAGCCATAATTGCGGCTAGGAGGCGTACGCAAATGTACTATGTACAAACGTGTTATCGAGAAGTGCGCCCAGCACGAGTTAAGATTTAATTTAGTGAAAATAATTTGTTTAGTCGTGCTGCAAAATTGCATAATTGTCAATGGTTAGCCACTCGGCTAGAGGCCCTCCACAGACCCCGGACAGGACCCTTAATGAGCGCACGACGCAATTGGATGCGGTTTGGGCATTTTGGGTACGTCCCACGTGCGGTTGTGACTGCGGCATCCGCTGCGCCATTTTGAGTCACCAACACATTTGCATATTGGAAAATTATAGCCTGTGCCCAACTTACATATGTACGTATGCATGTATTTGTATTTGTGTGCCTTTAGTTGCTTCTGGCTTTTGTGACGCGGTGGCTGCGGTTGCGCAGAAGGCGACGCGCGTGGCTGCGTGGTGCCGCAATGGGAGGGCGCCGCTGTCGACGATGACGACGACCCCCAAGCGACCTCCAGCCGCGCCGCTGCGGCGAGGACTTGACTCGTAACTGGCAGGCTGGCTGGCAAACAGCGAAAAGAGTGCACGACAGAAAAAAAATGCAAGCATTGCGCGGCAACGTCCGTCGCTGGACGACTCTGATGAGCTGTAAAACACGCGTTTTCATAATGTTATTAAAAGGCAGTCAATGATGTTTGCAGGGGCGGAGCAGGGGGCGCTCAACGGCCATTTGACATGCCAAAAAACACTTCTGTCACAGCAGCAGCAGCCGCAGCAGCACTGGAGTGCATCCCTAGGTGGTGCTCAGAGAGGCAAAGCGTGACTCTACTGTTACCTCTTCCTCTGGCTCGGCTTCTGAATCTGTCTCTGTCTCTGTCGCTGCCACTGCAGCTGCGCAGGCGCCGTTGTTCTCGTAAATTGAGCACCGCATGCGCTTTGGCAATTATTTAACCATAATAAACTTGATACCGATGCTCTATCTATGAGTCTAGATTGGCTTTAAGCCGCCTGTATACAGTAGCTGCAGTAGCTTAACTTATTTAATTTCAATTTTAGTCAAAGTTTATGGGCTGTACAGCAAGTGGAGGCAACTTAAAAGACTACGGTAATTTATGATAAAATAATACTATTAGCAATTTATTTTAATTGTTCTACTTTGTTAAAATTTTGAAATTTTGCGTACCAAAAACGGGAGCCAATAGTTTAATATGCCAGTGCTGCCATCTGGCAACCTCAGTCGGCAATAAATAAAGTTCAAAAAAGTGTATAGGCATTTGGTCACACTAATTAAGCGCAAAATTTAAATATTTGAAACTTGTGGAAGTTGTCAAATTATTTCATATATCTTATCCTCCTGAAGGTCTTTATTGATTTTTGACAACGTAACAAACGCAATTTAAATGTTCAAGATAGTAAAAACTAAAATATATAATAATGACCCAAATACCTGGCAATTAATTATAATTAGACTAATTGTGTAGCATAATGAAAGGGAAATTATTTTAAAAAGAGAATTTGAATTACGTTTTTAATATACTATTTTTTAATTAAATACAATTTAAATTTATTTCAAGTATTACATTTAAAAACTGTGTGTTGATCAGTGTTGCCAATTCATCTATTTTCCCGTCAGTTCTGGCGGTTCACAAATGCTAAACGCGGGAAAAAATGTGAAATAGCGGCTAGCGAAAAGTGAAATGGCTTTATATTATCGTTAACCAAACTCTGGCAAAATCGTTAAATTATGTAGAATTTCATATAGAGTTGTATCAAATCGTTCGGATTAAGATCAATTGAACTAATCACTAAAGTGAACGAACGAACTAAATCCCTGATTTTAGGTCATTTAGTTCAGTGAATCGAATCCCATTATAGGAATAATAGGATTTGAGTCACTGAACGAACAAGGCATTGAACTACTGAACTATATGATCGATTAGTTCGTTCATTAAAAATTGAACTACTGAACTAAATCCTTCAATTGAACCGCGATGAAGAACTCTACATTTCACTACTGTTCATCGATATTTTGCAGCAGTTAATCGATCGATATTTTATCTTTATCATCTTCGAGTTGTTTTGCTTATGAGATTAAGCAAAGTATAATTACTAATTATTAATTATACATTTTTCTATATTTTTATATATTTGGATAGCTTAGGGCAAATAATTGGGGCCGTAACTAAGAAGTACCTTTAAAGTATTTAAAATACATCGGTAAAAAATCAATCGTACAAATGGGAGATAGAAGAATCTTATGTTGAGCTTGACAATTGCCTATTTTTGCTTTATTGATAATAAAAACAAAAATATCTTTAAATCTGGCTATCTTAAATTTTATTTAGCTATTTCTAGCTTTTTTAAAATGTTGATTTAGCTATTCTGGGTCCTGAAGAGTTGGCAACACTGGTGTTGATATGTTATCTGACAGTGTGACCACATGAAATGCAGTAAATAATTGTTGCGTTTGTACTCAGCTGTGGATTTCAAAATAATATTTAAATACATCCTAAAAATATGAAAAGAAAATACTTCACTAAATAAATACATCATTATTACAACAAATTTAAAATATATTGTTGGTAATTCCTGTGTTAATTCTACGATTTTTGCTCTGTCAAAGAATCAGTTCCACAACTGTTGAGTTGTTACGCCACTGCTCAGTGTGGTGAATACAGGCACTAGCTACAGCTGCTGATGAATGAACATGCAGTAGTAAGGTGTAAAACATAGCAAAGCGTAAAAATTTGTGCGTTTATGTCAAAAGCTGCAACCAAACAAATGCCATAGACTTTAAAGAAAGTGTAAACGGTGGGCTAGCAGCAAAACAAGCAATAAAAGTCAATGCATAAGGAAATTGTGAAATAATTGGACAGTGTATTGGACCGGTAACCGATACGCGAAGGCCCAAAAAACAGCGACAGCCACACACAATGGAGGGCAAAGCAGTAGTAGGAGTATGTTGAATAAGTTTATAGTAGTGTAGTTGTACGAAACATCGTGTAAGCCGCAATTGGCAAAATTGAAGAGGTGAAGAAGCAGCAGCACGAAGCAAAAACACAAAACACACGAGTGCAAAATAATAATAAAAAATAATAATAAGAAGCGACAAACAAAAAATGTTTAAGCGAGTAAATAAATAATTGGAGTAAAGTGAGATAAAACGCCGGGTATGTTACAGTTGCTATCCGAGCAGCAGCTGACGGAGCAAACACAACTAGAAGCGGTTGCTGCGGGAGTGAGTGAGGCAGAGGACGAGGACGACGAAGTGGAAGTGGAAGTGGGAGCAGAAGTCAGCTGCATTTACCACCAGCAATAATAATGTTACTGGCGGCAGCGGGGCAAGCAGCGCCCTATACCTACGATTCGAGTGCGACACGTAAAATTAACAATAACAACAACAATGTCAGCGCTGGGTCAAGTACACCCAACACATCAAATGCAGCGGGATCGGTGGGGTTGGCGGCGCGTCCCACAACTGCCAGCAGCATAGCCAGCACTGCGGCTTGTGCTATCATGAAAACGCTCTCTGTGCGCCTGCATCGCGGCACCGAATTCATCAAGGATACTGTGCAAAAAGCTCTGGTCATGTCGTCAGCAACGCCAGCGGTGGGACAACAAATCCAGCCACCGCTAGACCAGAGTCAGAGCCATTCCCAGACCCAAAGCCTCAAACGCAAGCTAACTGGCGCCGGTGGCATCATATACCCTAGCTCTGGCATGGGCTCCGGTTTGGTTTCGAACAGTCGACAGCTCGGAGCTTGCCAGTCATATGTGGTGCCTACAGCTGCATACCTGCAACGTTTCACTGTGGCGCCGTCAGAACTTCATCGCTCGGCGTCGGCGCGCAAACGTAATCATAGCACTGATAGCCTACTCATGGACCTGTGTCTGTTCAAGCCCATTCGGCCCATGCCCATAACGCCAATCAAAATGTAAGTGATAGCCAGTTTAAATCAATTGGTAGTATATGTATATTAAGCATATTATTCAATATTGTTAGCAACAAAGCACGCGGCTTTGAACTGAAGCGACCCAAGTTTATGCCGCCCGCCGCTAATGTGTACAGTGATGTCGACGACGATGATGATGAGGATGAACTGATTGAGGAACTGGATAAGGAGTCGGAAGCGGCATACAAACCAAAACTCAGGTATGCTTACAATTACGTGGAGGCAACTTTCCGCTAATATGTGGTTTCTCTCTTGCTTGCAGCACACTAACATTGCCACAACATGCCACCGCATCGGCTTTTGTGACACACGAAGCCACCAACAGCAACAGCAGCAGCAGCAGTACTCAAGCTCAAACTCATACCCACTCCAAGGACAACAAGAACAGCAACAGCAACACACACACCTCAGACTCAGTGGCTGCCACTGCCGCAGATCCAGCCGCAGAGACAGCCAAGCCAAAGGCAGCAGCTGCCACCACAAAGCGTAGACGTCGCGCACCTCTGTTAACAGCCAAGCGACGTCGCAAAACATCGTCAGCAAAGGACGCAGCACCACCTACAGCTTCTGCTCCCGCTACAGCTCCTATTCCGGCAGCTAAGAGCACACCACAAGCTGTTGCTGTAGCTCCAAGGCGCAAAAGACGCAATGCGGTTGCAGCAGAAGCAACAGCTGGTAGCAGCACAACCATATCGCCAATGCGTCATTCGCCGCCCATGACACGCCAACGTGCGCGTTTACAGATCTCCGCCAGCAGCAACTAAGCGCATCACACATTCAAATACCCACACCCAACACACACACAGACACACACACATACCATTTCACTCTCTGTTTCAGTTTCTTTTCAAGTTTAGTCATTGGAACGCCCTCAAGGCGTTGGAAATCCGATGCCTAAGACTGCTGTATCATAGATTTAACTACAAATCCTAAGTCTTTGGTTATAGTTAGTATTTAAGTCCAAGTGCGTTTCCATTGTTTTCCTAGCGCCAAAGCAAAGTGAAGCAGCTAGGGACAACTGTTCCCAAAAAAAAAACAAACAAACTCATCTGTATTTGTCCATGCAATGTATCTGGTTTATGTTTAATGTCCAATCAATATGTAAACTGATATGTCCTCCACTTTTAAATGTTTCCATTTGTACTTTACTTGATTTGAGTCGATAATAATATTAGCTGGTCTTCAAGACTGATGAGAATAACTAACCGAATATTATAATGAAAGAACTCAACTCTTTACAACTTATGTTTAAAGTGAATTCCCCCAAAACAGAACTTAAAACATAGATAAATAAAAAGTATTAAAAACCTAAAAAACACTAAAAAAAAAAAAACAAGAAGGAAAATAATGTGTAAAAACGAAATCAATACAAATCGTAATGTATAAGCCATTCCTGATATGATATTTTCTTTATATATTATGTATATTTAGTTTGTTTAAGGCAATTTTCAGTCATTTTTCCATCTCTTGAAAATGTTTTATTAAATTTGTAAAATGTTTAATGTAATGTAACTGCCTTTGAGGCAAAAGAAAGCAGAAAATGCAGCAAAAACGCCACAACTAATATAATTTTCCTACTTTAATTAAGTTTGTTAGAATTTATAGCTTAGAAAACAAACAAGTAAATAATTGATTCATTTATAAATAATTAAAATAATAATAATAAAAACAAAAAAAACAAATCTATATACAAACAGAAACCAATTAAACTATATGTACTCTATATATAAACACGATGATTATAATGTATGCCGGTCAAATCAACTGTGTGTTGTGATATGAATTAATTTATAAACAAAAACAAATCTATGACTTAAACTTAACTGAATTAACAGCAAAATTGACTTGCTTTTAATGCCACAGTGAAATCTGTAATATGATAAATCTCTACCGATCAATCAACCATTATAAAAAATAATTATAAGCATATTGAGATCAACCAACGAATTGAACAAAACAACAACAAAACCTACATTAGGCTTACTACAGTTTCAAGCGATTCCAAACAAATCTATGGTTAATACAAAAAAAAACCAAACACACACAAAAGAGCTAAATTACTTAAACACACAGCGAGTTGTAGCGTCAATAAAATCGTCAACAAATATACATATATATATCTGGTCAGTATTTTTACAATTGGGGAATAGCTTTGAAATTTAAGAAATAGTACTTAAATTAGAGTACAAAATGTGTTCATAACTAGATTATGGTTTAATTAAAATTATAAAGGAGGAAATGAGGGAGCAAGCATGGCATTATTAAAGTATCAGCAATAGCAACCTGAAACTTAGAGATATAGCCATGTCTGTATGAACGAAAGCAGTTCAAAGATGGTAAGAGCTAGAAGCATACAATTTGTTAGATCATCAAATCAATAATTACAAGAGCATCTTAAAAGCTAGAGACGTCAAGCACATGATAAGTATAAGAGTAAAATCTAATCACGATCAGATAATAAAATCAGAAGTTATTCAAGAAAGAAATTTCAACAGAGACAAGCCAAAGAAAGACGAGAACACAGATGCTACAAAGGGCGAAGCCTGCGGCATCTATGTTCGTGTATGTATGCGTTTTTAATGTGCTTTTATATGTGGGAATGTGCAAATATGTGTCAGGATACCTGAGAAACTGGCCCAGTGTATCTCCCAGTCGAACTCTCGACGCTTTCAAGCTTTCTTTGTTCTCTGGCTATTAAAAACCTAATAACTGACATTTATCTCAATAACTTTATTACATTAATGAATCAAGTTTAGAGACGCCAAAGAAACTCCCGGCAAAAATTATTCATCATATGTTGCCATTTTGGTGGGCAAGACATTCCACAGATCCTGTAGCTTGTATCCGTCGGGAATGCGTTCCATGGCAAAGCCAAGTTCCTTGCAATAGATGGGCTCATGCGTTGACTGCTGGGTGGACAAGACACCGAGGCAGCCAGCGGCAAGATAGTTGTTCAGTTTAGTATTGATTTCCCGCTCCTGTCGCTCGTCCAGCTCCTGGTAATCCTCAATTTTGAAATGTGTCGCCTGCGCGGCTTCCTCTGCGGCGGCGGCGATACGCTGACGTGCATCTTTCGGATCGTAGTTTATGCCGAAATTCGGTTGATCCTTGTAGATGGTGTGCAGGGAGCAGAGTTCCTTGAAGAGATCGGTCAGACGCTCGACGGGATCAATGCGAAAGCCGAGCACATAGGCGCCGGCAGTCTCTGCAGTCTCGATGACCAGAGCAGAACCATACTTGGACTCGCGAATGCGTACCTACATATAAATGATTAGACAGCTCATATGTGATTCTACAGTTTAAACTATTTAAGCAACTTACGCTTTCAATCTGCAGATATGGCAGACTTATGTTGAACGATTCATTGGCATCGGCATACCAAACGAGGCGTACATTGGTCACCACAAAGCTGCCGAGATTTCCCTGATCGCTTGAGAGATTCCACACACCCTGCACCTGGCTGAATACCTGCTCATCCGGCAATAAAATCAACTGACCCGCCTGTATAATGGAACCGCGCAGCTTTAGATCCCGATAGAGGAATGTGCGTTGATATAAACTATTTGCAAAAGGGACTCGAATCAATGGATATGATGGGGAAAACAACGATTAAATCAAACACACAGATGTACATCAAAGACACTGGCGAAAATGGGCTGTTCACGCCGTGCCGTCTCGCCGGAGACATCCGTGAAGAGAAACTCGAATCTCGTCTCACTGCTAATGGCCAGAATATACAGAGCCTGGCTGGGAATACGTCCCTTGGTATGCATGTGCACCAGCCGCGTATTTGTGCTTCCAATCCTGGCATACCCGATGGCTGCATGGAGAGAGCTCAACAGTTACATGATCTACTTGAAAGGATGACAATACGAAAACCTACACAAATTGAACTTCTTGTGGACGAGAGAATGCCAAATGATACGTAAGTTGGTTACCAAAAGTTTTCCCGTATCCCCTGGATTCCCCTTGCTATCCTCAATATGATATATGGTATCCAGTATCTTTTCGCCATTGCGAAGTTGCGTGTGTCTGGAAACATGATAATCAAAGTTAGAGATAGTTTCAATTAACCTGCAGTTGTTACTCACAATTGTGGACTATCGAATTTCACTTGTTTATCCTGCCAGAGCAGATTCTGCTGCAGTGCATCCGATTTGCCAAGTGTTTTCAACATTTTCTCCAACCAAGTAAATGGAAAATTTCGTTTGTTGTGGTATTGCGTTTACCAGGCGTTGTCAAGGCAACGATTGCACCTTTAAACAGCTGCAAACTTGGCCTGAACCAAAGCCCAATATACCATTAAAGGTAAGCTTATGAGGTTTATGTTAATCACACATTATGCATTCTCGTTTATATTTCGACATTGTATAATTTAAATTTATATAAAACTTATCAGTTGAATGCCAAATGGTTACAGAATTTGTGATCCAAGTCTTATTTTAAGCTACATATTTTAGCCAAGCTAATTAATGGAAATGTTCTTTAGATTATTGACAAACATTCTGCTTAAATATACACACGCACACACATAAAGGCAATCGGTGTATCGAATACCAAATGAAACAATTAATTAATAATTATATATACAATAATTTATCCCACTCTCAATGCAGGAACTCTTTGATTTCACATTATGATCTGCGGCTCGGGAACGCTGGCGGCAATACTCTTGTGGGGCAACACCTGACCACCATTCACATAGAGCTCGTCCTTGACAATGACATCCTCGCCCAGCACCGTAATACCCTCGATGCGCACCCAGCGTCCAACGGTTGAACGCCAGCCGACAATGCAGGAGTCCAGCCATGAATGGGAACGCACAATGGCGCCTTTCAGAATCGTCGAACGTTTGATGCAAACGCCATCCTCGATGACGACATCAGGTCCGATCGTAACATTGGGACCAATGCGACAACCCTCGCCAATCTTCGCCGACGGATCGACCAGCACATTGCCGACAACGCCAGGTCCCGTATACAATTTGGTTGATTGCTTCTGACGCAGTGAGCTGAGATAGAGGCACATGCCTAATGACCAAATAGATAGCAAATACATTCATTAATACATTTAGGCATTAGTTATCACTACTCCTCGTTCGTTAGGAACCAACTAGAGACAGTTCTCGACAAGATTATCAGCAATTACAATCAATTTTCAATGGAAAAGGCGTTCTATCAAGCAGTTAAGACTTTGATTTCCAAGAAAGTAGATAAATTCTTGCATTTGGTAAACAAAAAACAAGAACCAAGAAAGCTTTAGTCAAGAGAATGCGACTTTAAAATACCCTGTTCTTTGTTTAGAATGCTTGTCAGCAAATCTGGTTGTTCTAGCTCTTATAGTCACTGAGATCTAGGTGTTCCTACAAAAGGACAGAAGAATATGGCTATATCGATTCGGCTGTTGATGCTGATAACAAATATATATATGTATGTGTTTTATGGGGTCTGCCAAGCCTCCGTCTGCCTGATACGCACTATTTTTTTGTGTGACAAACTCAATAGAGTACAGGGTATATAAACTGATTAAATACACGTTGCCTTCGGCAGTTCACTGATAACCGATAATGCTAATGAGCCAATTGAAGATAATGGGCTGCAAGTGCTTTCTATGATTCAACTAACCGGTTAGAAAGTCTTTCGGCTGTCCAATATCCATCCAGAAGCCGGTCAGATCCATGGCGTAGAGCTCTTGCTGCCGTGCCATGTCTGGAAACACCTCCTTCTCAATGGACGTGGGCTTGACCTCGATGCGTTCCAGCACCGACGGATTGAATATATAAATGCCTGCGTTGATTTTGTTGCTCACGAACTCTTGCGGCTTCTCAATAAAGTTTGTAATGCAGCCACGCTCGTCGTAGAGTACTACGCCGTATTTGGATGGCTCTTCCACTTTGGTCACCACAATGGTGCCCTCCTTGCCGTGATTGCGGTGGAATTGCATTAGCTGCTTAAAGGGGAAATCACAGATCACATCCGAATTGAGTACGAAAAAGGGCTCGTCACTGGCCGATAATATGGGCTTGGCCAGCGCCAGTGGCCCGGCAGTGCCCAGTGGCTCACTTTCGTGTGAGAAAATTAGCTCCACGCCCAGTTTCTCGGCCTCCACTCTCAATTCCTGTTCCATTTGTTCAGCCCTATAGCTGACTGCCAGAATTACCTGTTGGAATGTGACTTGTTTATGTAACGATCGCTATGAAGGATGTTGAAATGACATACCTGACGACACCCGGCATCGACGAGCGCCTCCAGCTGATGGAGGAGTATGGGTTTGTTGGCAAACTCCACCAGAGGCTTGGGTGTGCTCAGTGTCAATGGACGCAGACGTGTGCCGTAGCCCCCAACCAATATTAGAGCCCGTGCACCTTTTCCGGAAGCTGTGTTCGGAGAGCCGCACATTTTAATCTTTGTAAGTTTGGACACGTCACAGAGATGAAAGTTCTAAGTGCACTGTGGTGTGTTTGTGTGTGTGTGTTGGGCGACGAACGACGAATGATGACTAAAGTGCCAGTTTGATATTGTTTTTTCCCGTTTGATTACACCTAATACTGGTAACTTCTTGTTGTTGCAGCTGCTGCTGATAAGCCGCTTGTTGTTGTCTTTTCACTGCTGTTGGCGCATTCCTATTGGGAGCCCCGTTATATGTGTGTATATTGCGTGTAGTACGTTTGAGTGTGTGTGTAGTTGTGTGTTGCGATGTCTCGTAGTTTTCCGAAAAGAATTTATCTTGTATTGCAATATACAATTTAATTGGAATTAACTTTAGTTATTCAGAATGTCTTCGCGGGCTGTTTATTTTTTCTTGTGAGAAATCCAAATACGACCTGCAAAATTATCGATGGTGATATCAATAAATCGAACATTCGGTGTTGTTTTTACACTATCGATGACAACTTGACATTATCGATAGTGTTTCACAATTTTCCATAATAAAAATACCTAAGATTTACCCAATCTATTTTTTGATTTAAGTGATATAATTACACTCATTGCAAACTAAATAACTTAAATTAAATTTCTTGGCGTGTTTGATTTAAATTTTTAGTATATAGTAATATCGATATTTATAATTTTGAAATCTCGATATCTTATCGATATTATTGAAATATGTCAACAAATAGAAAGAATATATATCGGTGACACCCTGTGCCGCCTTATTTATTGTATTGCAAAATTCGATACATCGATAACAAGCAGTGCTTTAAGAAATGAAATTTGTTTATTTCCAATGGTTCGGTAACACTCTTTTTGGGAACAGTGTGACCTGTGCTGTTGACAGCAGTGTCGGAGTCAGAGTTTTGTTACGTGTGTAAATTAATAAAAGCTCTGTGAAAATTGTGCAAATCATTATAAACTAATAGCCAAAAGGTAAGTGTTACATTTATCCCTAACGTTTAATTGACATGAATTGTGTAAATGCTGTGCGTTGGGCTCTTGCAACACCCCCAGCATAATATGTTGCTCGGTGCTCCGCTGGCCACTCAAACGAGACACTCGCACACACAGTCATATATACATGCACATATATGTATTTGTGTATCAGTAGCCTGAACAGCGAGTGGCCTGTCGCACACAGACAGAAAACAAAATGTCGACCATTTGCATTTTTTGATTGCTTTTTAGTCAATTTTTAAAACAGAACGTGTGCATTTATTGTTCTTAACAAGTACTTAAGAAGAGATTAAAGAATCTTGTGTATGATCTACTCTGGACTTCTCTAAAATACCCAACGGTGAAAAGTGTTCAGCGATAAGTTTGTGTGTGAGGTAAAGCTTCAATATTGATTTTTACAATAGCTTTTGTGTAAAATTGAAAAGAAAATTTGACAGTCTTGTGAAATGATGTATTTAAATGTGCTTTAAAAATAATATATTCTTCCTTTCTGAAGTGTTCTACTGATTGTGCTCTTAATTAAGTGTCGAGATATGGCGACCGTATCAATTTAGTTGGCAACGCAGAACAGCACAATATTGTAGGGTACCCTCAAACGTGTGTGAGTGTCTTCTTCATAATGAAATTTGTTTAATTCTATTTTGAATATTTTCTAGAAAAACATGCTAGCACTCATGTTTATATACACATATGCATCATTTTGCCTGACTGATGCGCATCATCTTGTTAAGTTTTTACTTTCTCTTTTATTTATGCTCCAAGCTGCAGCGTCAAAGCGTTTGTGTATGTGTGTGTGTGTGCCCCCCTCAATGCAGCAGTAGCAAAGTCACGTTGAATCTCATGCGCACAGTATTTTATTTTATTTTATTTGTATTTAATTTTGGCCTCATGTCAGCTTTTTATATGGGTTTGAGTTTGCATTGTGCTGTTGCTTTTGTTGTTTATATACTACATACAAATGTGTATTTGTTTAGCTTTTATGGTCACATTGCATTGAGCTTCGATGAAGGTTCGTTCTAGTGATTGGCAACTTGTGCTCAAATTTTGCAAGTAATGCTCTGCAGCAGCAACAACAACAGTATCAACTTGGCACATAATGAGCAACGTTTTATTTGGATTCTCTTACATATACTTATGAAATACATACGCGCCATGTGTGACATCATTGGCATTTCAATAGAAAAGAAAACTGCTGTTGATCAGAGGCTGTGAAGGGAATGCGATAATTAAAACCAAGGTCAAGGATACATAAATTTCGCAGTCTTACAATAATTGTTCATGAATATCACAGATGATAACATAATTAATTTACTATATTATCAACTTTGCTTAAAAAGGCTCTACCTGCGAATGCGTTCATGATCATCGCGTGCGATATTTGGCTATCGAAAGTTAGCCTTAACACGATCTATCGATTAGAGATGGGAATAATTGTCACTGCTGTGTCGAAATATCAAAAGTATCAGTGACAAAATCACAGAACAATATTTTGACACTTTGTACTTATATTTTGTACTCTTTACACTTTTGTTTAGCTGTTGAAAGCACTTTAAATATGAAATCGAAAATTCAATTTTAAAGTAAATAAAAGTTAATATTTTGATCTTATTTACATCCGTAGCTGTCACAGTTACTGATATTTTTTGTAATAGTATCATATCGTTCATCTCTGATATCGATCATTCAGTTCTATGATGTCACAACTTAGATGTATGTAGGGTATACCGATTTCAGGCTAGTCATGTTGTGACGCCGCTGCCGCTAAAGTCAACCTTGAAAGTTGATTGAACTGCAAAAGGAAAATGTTTTGACCCCAAGTCCCAGTACAAACACTGCCTACGGGTAACATATACATAATTTCATTTCCGTTGCTAGCATAGTGAGCGAGAGAGAGAAAGAGTAGAAACTCTCGTCTGCCCTTAACATCATATTACCACTTCACCGTGTGGACGCACTCCTTTTTTTCAGTGCAACGAATAAAAACAAAATCCTGTTGTGTGTCTGTCTGATGGCGACTTTGTATGCATGGCAGAATGAATGTGCATGAATGTGCGTACAAGAGAGACATGAAATGTTGGTATTGGTGCGATTCATATGCTTTGCTCTTTCCACACTGTTTCGCCCCCTCAAAAAACCAAAACACAACTCGAACTTGCTCTCCGCTTTGTCTGCCCATCGCCTGACTGACTTTGCTAGGTAAATGTGTGTGTGTGTGTTTGTTTGTTTGTATGCATGACTCTGTGTGTGTGTATAAGTGTGCCTTTTGTACGTTGAACTCGGGAGCCAGGCCAAGTGCTGTCCTATTCCTGGAGTATTAAGTTGCATGTCTGTCACGTTCTGCATTGATTTACTCTTAAGGCTGGTGGCATATACGTTTTGTTATTGAGTTTGTAGCTAAATTAACGTCGTAATTAGTTTTATTTTTTATTTCGATATACTTATGTAAGAATTCCTGGCAGAAATCATTAAATAAAACGGTAAAACTATCGATATCATTATCATAATATGGTATCGATATTGTATAGTAAAAGATTAGTGCAATTCCTGAAATTGATTTAAGATTTATAAACGATTTAATTTTATTTGTTTACGAAGATGCAAATGAAATTGTGAACCTGGTTGCATACTATGTAATTTTAGAATGCTCGCATTTATTTATTATGTTTTATACCCCTGTGTAACCTTTTGAGTTCCCTTAGTAATTTTTCTGTATTAAACAAATAGCTAATTAATTAGTATTGAAATCACAACGAACTGTAAACAAACACCAAGTGTGCCGTGCGATTTTCATCGAAGAGAATGGTCACACAGCAATAAAACGAAATCAGATCTATGTATTTGTATGGAGCAGCTGTAAACAGCTGATGGAGCAATATAAATCCCTTTCTGGAAACCCATAGTTATAAAAACCGATAATTTTGATATAAGTATCGATAAGTCTGTTGGTTAAATCGTATATCGAATTCGTGTAGAGTATGAATGTTTTGTGCTTCTATTAGTTTTTGATACTTTTCTCTCGTACTTCTTGTTGCTTTGCTTTTAGCAGTCAGCGTTTGATCTTTGTTTTCTTCTTTTTTTTTCTGTTTTCTTTTTGTCTGTTCTCTGCACGGCCGCACATAACAATCCTTTTGGCCACATTTCGTAGCCGTTTGCTACCATGAAGTTCCGTGCCAAGATGCAGGATGTGCTTTTCATGCGCGAGTTCCAGGCCATAATTGCCACGCTGGCCAAGTTGGCCAAGGATTGCGTGATGATACTGGCGCAGGAGCGCATACATTTCATAGTAAACGAGGATCACAGCTCGACGTCTTCGCCGCTTGTCTGGGCTACCATAGCGTCTAAAGATTACTTTCCGGAGTATAAAATGACACCAGCGCGTCCCGATGAGGAGCTCATAGTGCTGGCAATGTCCGCATCGCATCTTAGCCGTGCGCTTGCCGTGCTCCGCAGCGGAACCACCAGCACCGTGCACAGTTGCAAATTGAAGCTGAAGATGATACAATTTCCGTGCATCTCAGTGATTGCTTCGGTGGTGTCTCCCAGTTCCTCAGAGTCGCGTGAAGTAGTCCACGATGTGCCTGCCACAATAATCCCCGCCAGTGACTGGCCCGCCTATGTGCTGCCCAAGCTACCATCCGCTGAGATTGTCCTCGGCTTGCCTTCGTTGCGTCTAATGCGCAGTTTGATAGATAAGCTGAAGAACATCTCGCCAAATCTGGTATTCCATGGTAGTTCTGGCGGAGAACTAAATCTGGTATCCGAATCGGATATGGCCACAATTACTACTCGTTTCAGTAATCTGCTGCCGTATCCTGCTACCAAACAGCAGGTGGCGACAGTGGGCGAGGCTTCCTGCTCTGTGGACTCACGCAAGGCGTCGGCGTTTTTTGGTGCACTACAGCTGCCTAATGAGGAAATCATCATCGGTATTGATCGCGAGCACTGCATCTATTTGCAGCTGGATATTCGCAACAATGTTGTATTACATTCCGTTTTGCCAGCTGTTTGCGTTTAGCATTGAAAATAATTATAATTAACAGCAAATAAATTAAATCGATAAATATAACTATATTTGTGTGCCTAATTATCGATATGCAGATGGGCAGCATCATCGATAAGCGAAAGTTTATATTTGTTTATATTTTTTTTATTATGTTCTCTGTTCTTCGTCCCAATTTGGCAACAGCGCTGCGACGTCAGCGGTTGCTGCGCAGGCCGTGGCCTCTTTTTCTCAATGCAGCGACGTCGACTGCGCGCTCGCTCTCTCGAGCTGTTGCATTGCCTGTTATAATACATGCATGTGTATGTGTAAATGATGTTTGCATATTTATTGTGTATTTTTATACCCTGTGGGGGTATGTTAAGTTTGTTAAAAATATGTAACGGGCAGAAGGAAGCATGGCCGACCCCATAAAGTATATATATTCTTGATCAGCATCAATAGCCGAGTCGATATAGCCATGTCCGTCGGTCTGTCGGTCTGTCGGTCTGTCGATCTGTCGGTCCGTCCGTATGAACGAAAGGATCTCAGAGATGGTAAGAGCTAGAAGCTTGAACTTGGTGTCCCAGCACTGGTAATTTTTGCAGGCAGATCAAGTTTATCTTTTTTTTTGGATGCCACGCCCTCTTTGCCCACAAACTAAGCAAGAAAAAAGTATGAAACAAGCAGTTTTGTAGCTCTAAACCCTCATAACAAGAGCAATATAACAGCTAAAGACTTCACACTTAGCACACATAATAAATATCTTGTGGTCAATATGTCCAGAAAATATTATCACGATGCCACGCCCCCCTCGCCTACAATTCGGAAAAGCTTATAACAAGAGCAATATTACAGTTAGAGACTTCAGACTTGGGACACACGATGAATATTTTGTGGTCGATGTGTCCAGAAAATTGTATCGCGATGCCACGCCCCCTTCACCCACAAATTAAGTAAAACCTCATAAAGCAAGCAGTTTTGTCACTTAAAAACCTCATAACAAAAGCAGTTTTGTAGCTGGAGACTTGAGATTTGCCACACATGATGAATATTTTGTGGTTGATGTGTCCAGAAAAATGTATCACGATGCCACGCCCCCTTCACCCACAAATTAAGTAAAACCTCATAAAGCAAGCAGTTTTGTCACTCAAAAACCTCATAACAAAAGCAGTTTTGTAGCTGGAGACTTGAGATTTGGCACACATGATGAATATTTTGTGGTTGATGTGTTTAGAAAAATTTATCACGATGCCACGCCCCCTTTGCCCACAAAAATTAAAAAACGAATTACTAGAGAATTTCATCTGGAGTGAATTTAAGCGGGTTCCTGTAAACCCACAGGGTATATTACGGTCGGGGTCCCGACTGTTCGGCTTGTTGTTACTGGTTTTACAACCTCATCTGTTTGCTCGCTCACAACACTGCAATTGACTTGCATTTCTGGCTCGCTGTTGATTCTGCTGTAACATGCTGCACTCGCAGGTGAGTAGCTTTTCAAGTAGGCCAGCAGCGACGTCGACAGCGAGGCACACGAAATAGCGCTGCGTGGGACGCTCAAAAACGCTCTCACTGAAAATTGTACACAGGTCAACAGCCATTTTGGGCTGCGTTAGCGATAAGTCGCGTACAAAAATAATCAAAAACTAGTTTGTGGTAGAACAGTGTTATCTATGAATAAATAACTGTAAGTGACCACCATATTTATCAGCTCTTGTCGCTTTTGTTTACATATCCTACGTGGCTGTGGCAGCTACATTTTATTGCGTATTTTCCAAACTATTAAATTCGATGTGTATGTAAACGGGTCAGTTAAGACGCACAAATAATTTACATTTCCCTCCCCGAGACTGATTAGCAAAGCGTATGTAGGTACAATGTATGCGTGTCAGTATATTAAAATAACTTCAAAACAGCTGTGCTTGTAACCTAAGACGGATTAAAAACACTCATGCGATCAGCTGATCCGGTCAAAACTAACTTCACTCTAACGAACGAAACGACGACGTCGTCAGAGGTAAAGAAAAAATTCCAGCGAGTAGTTCGTGTTCAACCCCAATCATATGAGAGAACAAAAATGGGAGCGCTGGCTTCCTCTCACTCTTTTCAGCAGCTGTGGCCATTTTGAGTGAAATTGAATTGCTTTCGAGGCAGAAATGTGTATTTTATTTGAAAATAATATAAATCGCAATAAATAAATAAATTAGAATCGCTCTTGCTATTAAAAATGCAAAGTACGGCGCATATTAACTAATACATTAGTCGGTCGACTTGGTTTGTTGACCTCATTGCCGTTTAGCGACAAGGGTTGAGTGACCTGCTTAACGCCAATTGAGTGTTTTTAGATGACTTATGTTACGTCGTATCTTTTATTATATTTAGATACTAAATAAGACCTTTTGTATATTCAGTCAACTTGATAAACATCACCACAACCAGCATTTTGATTTTTGTAATCGGTTTCTTAAAATTTTTCTTTATTCTCTATATTCTACAAACTAATTTTCGCCTGAGTCACAACTTACTCTCACTCTTTTGCTCATTCGTTTCTCTTGCTTATACGCTTGCGGGGTCGACACTGACGTTGTCGTTTCTGCTTCTGCTGTCAGTCGTGAGTTGGTTTTGAGTGCGTGCACAGCTGAAAAAATGGTCGTGCTGGTGGAAGCAAACATTTTTTCTATATACCTGTGTTCAAGTACATAATGTGTAAAATGTACAAAGCATTGTTCGAAAAGGTGCAGTACATTTATATAATTTATAGTACATTAATAACCTATTCTTAAATAGCATGCAAAAGTGTTGAAAATGCTGTGTGTGCATACGTTATTTTTTCAACCATTTCTTTTTCCTGTGCTTTGGTTTCGTTATGTACATACATATTCTTGAATGTGTTTGTGTGTGTGTGTATGTGCGAGATTGGGGCTGCTTGTCTGTATGTGTGCGTGTATTGGTATAACGTCGTCATGTGTTTGCCCCTCGTGCGTTCTCTTTCCTGTACATATCGAGGTAAACGGCGACGTCGACTTCAACGTCAACGTCGACGTAGCTGCTTCAATTCTGCCTGTGCTCCCTTTTACATTTTGCTGAATATCGACAGTCGTTAGCGAAGGAAGGAGAATTGAGTTAAAGAAAACGTAAATATCGAATTTGAATTTTTAAATTGTTCAGTTGCAGTTATTGTTTATTAATTTATACTAAATACTCGTATTTCCTTCCTGCTATGGGAATGCACCTAATTCATTCGTTCGCCTATTTACTCGCTAACGTTGTGTGTATACCAGTATACAAAGAGTATCTGCGTGTTGGCCAGATACATGTATACATAGTCGTATATAACAAGTTGTGTAAATACTTGGCAATGACGTATGCATCTATACATTGTTCGTATTTTATTGTTTCTGCGTCTTTTCTACTACCTTTTCTACTGCGCTTTGCAACAAGTAGTGCATTTCGTTGTTATTGCTTAACATTGTATTGGGGGAACTTTTGGAAAGTTCTACTCAAAATATCGACTGACCCTCGGCTTTCCCCCTTGCCGCAGACCTTCACTGCCTGGCAACCACAACAATAGCAAGGTTTCAACTTAATTGTTGAATGTACTTACATTTACATTTTGCTCTAGGGTTGCCAAGGCATACAGAACATGTTAGAGTGCTTTATAAGGTTTTTCCTTTGGGCCTTTTGCAACTGCGTCACAGCGAAAAGTTTTGAAGTGCGCGACAGGAAAATTTCCAATGCAACTTTACGGTTACGTTGTCTCAGCGACAACGACGGACCCTTTATTATAGAAAGCGCCGCTGCTGCTGCACACACACGCACCCCACTTTTCTATTGTCCTCTCGCTCACACACACTCGCCTCTCATTGCTGCTCAGCTGTGCGTAGGCCACAAAGCAGTTTCGTAATAGAAAATGGGAAGAAACAAAGTGAAAAAAAGAAATAAAAACTCAACAGGGCAACACTGTTTGCAGTCCGTTACGTTTCGTACATTGTTGTTGCTGGCTTCATATGCTCGACTGACTTTACAGCAATATTCAAAAAAGTTACAACAATGCACGCACTACAAATAGGCAGGGTTGTAAGCGGTTGGGCGGGGAGTCAGAGAGATAGAGGGACCGTTTGTGCGGGGGAAGGGAGGTAACCAGAAACAAAAAAAAAATACTTATCAATTATGCTTGTAGGGTTGACAAGCCTAGCATGAAGGTAATTGCATTGTATATATGTATGTATGTAACTAGAATACATACAAAGTAAGCATGAATATAGATATCTTTGTAAATATATACACACATAGATACATATGGCAACAACTCGATGCCCTACACATTTTCAATTGCTGCTGATAAAGCAATACCAACACATTAACATCAACAACAATTACACGCCATATGTTGGAGTTGCCACACGCAAAGAAAATGCTGCTTGCACATATACATACACACACATAGAAACACGCATACACGTTAAGGCGCTGCCACTTGCGGCCTCGCATATTTTTCGTGTTGTGTGAAAAACTTGTGGTTTCAAGACACACAAAACGGGCGAAACATTTGAAAAAAATCAAAATCAACCAATTTTCATGTTTTGACGTTGCTGCTGGCTTCATTTTTGACGACCTTGAACTCAATTTGTTTTTGTTTATAGTTGTAATTGACAGTTGGCTTTGTTACTTTTTGTTGGGCTTGGTTTAAAATTGAAGTAGCTGCTCGTCAATACGACAGCATAAGATGAGAGGGCGGACGGGACAAGCACAAACATGCACACGCATAAACTACGCATTTGTTTTGTATAGTGTAGCTGACGCGTCGCTGCTGGCGTTGCAAAGGGCTCAGTTGACGTCGCCAACACGTTTCGCTGCGTCGCATCGACGCTGCTACAATTGCCTTTTGCTTGTTTTTCTATTTATCTTTTGTTCGTCGCGTGTGCTTATTGTATTTTCATACGCATATATATATATATATATGCGATTGTATGTATATATTTATATATATATATAAGTACATAGATGTATGTGAGTATGCGGGATCATGCATTGATTCTCATAGTGAAACAAGCACGACAAGTCACTCACACACACACACAAAAAGCCAGGAACGAGTTCGAATTCGTTGCTCGCTCGCTCACTTACAAGCATAAACATATATATAAATATATATGTAGTAGGAAGAAGGGGCAGTTAGCCAACAGCGCTGCTTACGAAAAGCAAAATATAAACAAAACGGCCGAGAACAGCTGATTAAGAGCAGAGCATGTGCGCGCTCATTTAATGTAAGTTTGTGTGCGAGTGCGACACTCTCGCTGTAAGCACTTCCACTCAAAACAAGTCGCTCACAATCATGTGCGCACAGTTGGCTCGCTCTCTCATTCACTCGCTCTCCTCTCTCTTTGACACATGCACGTGTTGGTGGCTGCTGCTTACAAACAGCTGTTAATTTATTTACATATTTGTGTGTGTTTACTGCGCACATATGTTGATAAAATGTGCTCAACTGTCTGTGAATGCGTTTGTGTGTATGTGTGAGTGAGTATATAACTGCTAGGCATTAGTAGCTCGTTTTCGTTTGGTGGTGTATTCTTTTGTGCTGCTTGGTTATAAATTTTTACTGCTGCTGCTGCTGTTGTCTTTTCTTTATATCTGCCTTTATATGTGAGTACCTGTCTACTTTTGGCCTGAAAGGGCAGCAAATCTGCGTCTACCCTCACCCATTGTTATAAAACAGCGGCCGGTTCTTTGTCACATTGTTTAGTTTTCCTGTTTACACACCCCTATGACGTCGTGGCACCACTTCCTATTCCTCTCTTCGCTGATCTTTTCGTCAATTCTCGTTTGCCTGTTCGTTCGTTGTCACTCATGGGTCAGAGTCGAGCACGGGGTCTATTTAAATTGCATTCGCTGCGACTTTGTCATAGGTTTTTCTCTCTTTACAAATTTAATGGTCGCCTGTGACAAGTGCAGCCAACTTAACAAATGTATCGATAAACATTGTTCGACTCACGCCATCAAATACAGATATTCTAAATATATAAAAAAAACTCGTATATTATTTACTAATCAATTATTCGTTTTTATATTTTCAGCACAAAACTCTTCAAAATAAACTGTTAGCGCAGCGTACACTCAAATTAAAACAAAACTGAACTCGTAAAACTCTCAAGTGTAAAAATTGTGAGCGAAATCAATCAAATAAAGAAAACATATTAAAATTCTGCTCCCCTTGGTGCTCATTAAACGTGATTTTTTTGTTTAACTTACAATATAGACAAATTATAATTGTAAACAATATTTTGTGAAGTTGGCATGTTAAGTGTGTTCGATGCCAGTGCGGTTAAGTGTCGTCTATGGCCGAGTCCGTTAAAAGTCAAACGCTCTCTGCATTGACGGAGGGGCAGCACGACGGTAGTACAATAACAACATCCAATTCACAACGCCATTACAATAATAACAATAACAACATCAATAATAACAATAAAAGCAATAGTACCAACAACAAGAAACGCAACACAACAGCAACTGCTGCTGTTTCATCAATATCAACCTCCGTCGCCGCCTCTGCAAGTCGTTCGCGCAGCAAGGGACGTAATTTCACATCAGCAACAACAACAGCAGCATCAGCATCAACAACCAACAAAGCAGTAAATAACAATAAGAAAGGTGCAGCCCCAGAAGTCTCGCGACGCTCTACTGCTGCACTTGTTGGTGGTGTTAATAGCTCGCGTTTATCCGTGTCCTCGCCAAACAACACCAACGATACGTCCTTATCACCTGGCAGTCGCAAGCGTCAGCATCAGCAAAAGCACTACAATAACAACAACAACAACAACCAGAATCATAACAACGGTCTATGTAAGTAGAGTGACAACAGATTTAAATGTAAAATGTAGATAGATTGAACAAAGAAACCTCTGTTGACAATTGATGCAATTAAAAAATCGTGTTATCGATATACATAGATCACAGGGTGACCAAATAATTTTTAGTTGGGTTTTATTTTTTTTTGGGTGTAGTGTAGTTCTAACGTAACAAAATACAAAGGGGGTTTTTTTTATTAGGTATGCGGAAATTTCCGTTTCTTCCCAACAATGTCACTCTATTTTCTCACCCGAACGTTGAGAATAGAATCAGAATCTTTGTCACTAGTGTCAGAGCGTTAGACGCACTCGTAATACATAATAGTAAACTATAAGATATTTGAATTTGTCGGCAAATATCGATATCAAGTCGGTAGAATTATATTAAGTCAATTTACGCCAAGTTAAAGGGATTACACATTACAGATCAACATAAACCAGGAACATTGTAACCATTCCAGACTGTTATGAATGTTTGACAAATATTTCTTAGTTGAGAATTTTGATTCAGGGAATTCAAATATCAGTATCGTCAATGACAAGCCCTTAAAAAAAATAAAAAAAAATATATAAATCTAAAAGACTAGAACAATTTTGCCAAGTTTTTTTTTCTGGTTTCTTAAATCAAATTTTTAAGCAAGTTTTCCCCTAATCCAACCACCAAGCACCACCCACCCCTTCTAAATACAAAAAAAAACTAAAGCTCTGCTGTTGTCATGTCCTTTACAGCAGCTCCCGGTGGAGATCAGTTCGTGGAGCTAAACTCGCCGCTCAAGAAGCGACGGGTCCAACAGGCGCCCTCGTCTGTTTGCGAGGCAGCCGTCATCGAATCAAGTCGGGGAGCAGGAGCATCAGCTGGAGCTGGTTCTACCCCAGGCGCATCTGCAGAAAGTCAGCCTAGTACACCACGTTTGGCATCCGGCGGCGATTGTGTGGCCCAGAGGACGCGATCCAAGACCCTTACGCCCGAGGAGTTGCCGAGCACTAGCAGCGCAGCCGCAGCGGCGCGCCACTGCAACAGCAGACAGACAAAAGACAGCGGCGGCAACTGCAGTCACGTTATTGGAGTGACGCCACAGCGCGGTGCAGCTGCCCGTGCAGCATCATCAGCGGGAGCACGCAGCGGTAGCTCCAACAGTGGCAGCAACTTGCTTAACTATTACCGCAAGACGCGTAAGGTTAGTCACACACGTGCCAAGTCATCAGCAGCAGCTACAACTGCGGAACAGCAACAGCAGAAACAACAGCAACTTGAGGACTCGATCCGGAAACTCTCGACCAGCGAGCGGGAGAATAATAACAGTGCACGTCTGCAGGCCAGCAGTTCAGCGGTGATTGCAGCTGCTGCGGCAATTGACGCTGCGTCGACTGCTGCACGTCACGAAGGCAACAACGGTCTCGGCAACGGAAGCAGCAACAACGTTGCTCTTAAGCGGCTGGACAAAAAGGGCAACAGCAATAACAACAAGTACACCAAATATCGCAAGAGTCTGCGCAATTATCAACAACAGCTGCTCGCCAGGATTGACGCGACAGCGAATAAAATCGCATCTGACGAGGACGATAACAACGAATACGGCAATTTGGACGTTGAGCATCCAGGGCCGTCGTCCTCAGAGGTCGAGGCAAATAACACAGACGCCGACGCCGAAGTCGACGCAGACACAGACGCAGAAGTTGTCGCTGAAGGTGACGCTGACGCTGTTGATTCAGCACACGCGAACGTTAGTTTTGAAGCTGCCGTAGCTTCCACGTCGGACGCCGACGAGGACGAGGACGAACAAGAGGAGGAAGTGGAGCCAGAAGAGGAGGAGGTGGGTTTCTACGAAATAGTTAACTCGGCGGATTCATCGTACGAAGAGGACGCCCAAATCGTTGCCGAAGAGGACGAACTAAGTGAGGAGGAGGACGTTGACGACGAGGAAGACGACGATCTCGAAGAGGATTTCGACGAAGAAGAGGATCTCTCGGAGGGTGATTTCGCTGATCATATTATTGGTGAACTTGGTGGTGAGTTTCTCCCGCATCATATTTCATTTAATCCAATCCAAATTTCCCCATTATATTTGTACACTGATCGACTAAAAATTCGATGTGGAATATCCCAAGACGTATTTGTAATATAAAATATTAGATTAATTTTTGACAATAATATAACAATTAATTAATGCTCGAATAATGCAATAACAAGTTAATTGATTTGAAATAAGTCAATCAATTTAATGTTAATACAAAGCTTGGAATTCATTATAAGAGAAATCAAAAGGATATTTAGAACAGAAAACATTGTGAAATAAGCAAATAGTTATAGAATTAAATTGTATTCAATTTGATCTCTTTGATCTTAAAGTGAATTCCAGTTTTATACCCCAATTTAGTATACAATATAGTTATGATCTGTCGACATTTGTGTAGATATTTGTGCTTTTTGGTTGTCTTTCAACAAATCGCTTGCATTTTGTACATATTTATATAGTTCCTCTATTGCTTTTTAATTTATATAACTTTCGTAATCTCGTAATCGAACAAACTAAGTTTTTATTCTTTCTCATCTCTTGCTCGATCTCCTAATTAACAAATAACGGGCCAGTGTTGCCACACCAAATAATTGCACAATTTTAGTACGAATACTTTGCATTTATTTTGTGCTCAATTTGATAAGTGTCGCGAATTTCTTATCAACAAACAACTGAAACATTTCTTGTTCGTCATTCTGCAATACATGCATACTGTGCATATAAGTATGTCTACGTATATATGTATAATATTAATTGTTTTGTTGATAAAAAATAATATTTGCAATGGCAACGCACTTTGGCAAAAGGCAGTTGAAACTTTTACGTCGCGACGTTTAGAACGAAAAATTCCCGGCAGTTGTGGAAAAATTAAATATCAATTTCTAAACAAATATAAATTAATGAAACATTGAAACACAGTGCATGTGCAGTGCCTAAGTAAATTGCTAACAACTTAATATCAGGTGGGTTGTACTATATAAAGCCCCCAACAACCCACACCCAACACCCCTCTTGTTCCTCCTTGTGTGCTTTCATCCATCTCAATCGCGCAACTCAGAATCAACAGCAACTGCAAATACCCATTACTATTCGTATATTATTCATTTGCACTCACTCATCACTCGAATTGTGAATCATACGCCCATTGAATTCTATTCAACTATTCAATTGTATTTATATTTATTGATTATCCACCACATGATCAGTGTGTCCCCTTATCAACCAAAAGAGTTACATATGCATATGTGTCCAGTGTGTCCCTACTATACATATAGGAAATTTATTATTTCGTTATATTTTTTATAACAACAAGTTGTTTAATTTTGCACGTTGTTGTGGTTATTAATATTTTGTTGTCGTTGCTGAAAAATTAAGTTGATTTTGTTTTGTGTTGCTTAAATTTACAATGCTCTATTTCTACTTGTAAATGATAAGCCATACATCAATTAATAAGTATCTATGTATGCATTAAAATATATATGTATATACATATATATATATATACATTTTATATATACGAGTCTTGAAAATTTCATTGCTGATGCCTTGTGTTGTTGATGATGATGATGATGATGATGTTGTTGTTTTTGTGCAAACAAAAAGTAAAAGAATACAAAATCAATCAAATCTATAATACTATATAAATTTGAATATAATAATGAGAATTTAAAGCGACGTCGCAGAAATAAAAGAGATATACTGAAGTGAGAGAGACAGAGAGCGAAAGCGAGAGTAAGAGAGAAAGGTTTAAGTAGCAGCAGCAGCAACAGCAGCAACAACAACGACAACTATTAGCAGCAGCAACAACAAAAGTGCAGCAACAACGAATTAAAAACTGGGGAGTGATTAACTCAAGACAACGACAACAGCAGCAACCGAGCAGCAGCAGCAGCAAAAGTTAAATTACCAGCAACAGTAGCAACAGCAGCAACATGTTGCTGTTGTAGTTGCTTGTGTGCGTGTGTGTGTGTGTGCAATTTTATACATACACATACAGACAAACAAACAAAGTAGTTTAGTGACGAGCAGCAGCAACAACAAAGATCAAGAACAACAGCAGCAGCAGCAGCAACATCATCATTGTCAGCGACTGAGCGTCGTAGAATGTTATCCAAAATCAAACCCCCCCTCTCTCTTTCCCTATACCCTTCCTTAAGTCCACCCTTAAGTAATCACCTCACTTCCACACCCACTGCGCTCTTAAATTTCTCTTGCATTCAAATATACTCAAAAAGAAAAATAAAAGCAAACATCTACAACAACAACAACAACTAACGTATTAGAGTAGCTGCAATCAATAACAACAACAACAACCACAAAATCTATAAAACCAAAAACAAAGCTGTTTAACTGTTGTCTCCCACTACTCTACCCCCTCTCTACTTGCCGCCCAACAACTACAACTACAACCAAACAACAAAACGAACGAACAACCAACCAACAACCACTATAACAACAACCAACCAACCAACCAACATCAACAAAAGGTGCGCCACACGCAAGTCGCAACAGGCGCAGCAGCAACAACAAACATACAACAGCAATCGCAACCAATAGCTTCAATAATAACAACAGCAGCAGCAAACAGAACAAAAACACGCTGGCAACATACTCATCATCAGCTGCACCGACTGCGTCGGCGGCAACAGGAACAACACACCAACAGACACCAGCAGCAGCAGTTGCAGCGGTAGCAACAGGAGCAACAACAACGTCAGGCTATCAACGTGCCGCCCCACCGGGCCAACAAATTGGCGGTGGGGCGGCACGTGCCACACGCAGCAGTGCCGCAGCTGCTGCCGCTGCTGTTGGCATTGTTGATTATAGCGTTCACATGACTCCCTACGCACAGCAGCAGCAACCAGTGCCACCGCCTCTACAACAGCAACAGTTGCTGCCAGCACATCAGTTTGCTGCTGCACATTTGTCTTCCTTTGTGGCACCGGCTGCACCAGCGACGCAACATTTCCAAGCCGCGGCATTTTATACAGCCACACAACAGCAACATCAGCAACAGCAGCAGCAACATCATCATCATCATCATCAGCAGCAGCAACAACAACAACAACAACAACAACAACCACAACACCATCAGCAACATCATCAGCAGCAACAGCAGCCGCATTATTATCACAGTTCGGCTGCTGCTGTTGCTGTTCTCAATCTGCAACAGCAGCAACAACAACCACCACATCACTATAATTCCACAGGGCCGCAACAAACTCGGCCAGCGCCGCCACCTATTATATATCAGCAACCACGTTACGCAGCAGCAACATTTGTGCCGCCACCAACACAACAACAACAACAGCAACACACTGCCTACGCACAGCAGCAACAGCAACAACATTCATCACTGCGACGCAGTTCACGTAGCAAAACGGGTTCCTGTGTGAGTTCCGCAGCAGCCGCACAGCAGCAGCAGCAACAACATCATCTGCAACAACAACATCAATTAGCTGCAGCAGCAGCTGTTGTTACACCCGGCACGGCTGCTGCTGCAACACTACAACAACAGCAACAGGTGCCGCCCAATCAATATCAATACCATCAACAATTGGGCGGCAATACGGTGGTTGTTGCCGTGCGCCAGCAACAGCAGCAACAGGCGGCTCTACAGCAACAACAGCACCAGCAATTGCACCAACAAGCGCTGCAACAGCAGCAGCAACAACAACAACAACGTGCCACAATTGTTCAGCCCGGTTTTCTATTCAGCTACCGGAGCAATCATAATCAGCAGCCACAACAACAGCAACAGTCGCAACAGGCAACGCCCAAAGCGACACACAGTAGTGGTAAGTGGCAGTCGAGTGGAGCTCCTGTGTGTGTGTGTGTGTATGTGTGGAGTCTTGTGGAAATTAGAAAATGATGAGAATAAGAAGCAGGAGGATGACGAGAAGATGAAGGAGAAGGAGAAGCAGCAGCAAGACACCAGCAAAGCGGGACGCGACTTTCATATATCACCATACTATTACACTGACCAGTTCTTGATTTAAATACACAAACACACACGCACACACACATGCGCACGCAAGCACATCACGTACTATTTTTGGTTAGGATCACGTTCAATGAGTGCTCGGAGTAGGCGTGTTGTCGTCGTGGTTGTACGTGTAGGCGTGGTCCGTTTGTTTGTTCTGTTTCTGTTCTGTATATATAAAAGCTCATGCAAATTCTTGGTCTCGGTTTTTATCTGGCTATTTTCCTACTGGTGTTGGGTCTTCAATCAATCAATCTATCCATCAATCAAGCAAGCAAACAAGAACAAAAACTGCAGTATCATCGTTTTTAAATTAAGTAAAGCTGGAAAACAATCGATAGCATAATCGTTTCGATATTTTCTATTATCATCCATTTCACTCCCCCCCCTAATACTACCAGCACTTTCATTCGTATCGATAACTCGATTGTGACGGTGTCTCGAAAGTTTCTGAGCTTTATTATCATCCCCATGCATTTATGGCCCTTTTTCTTCCCCCCTCTTGCTGTCGTCGCGCGTCGCTTTGCTCGCGGTGTCAACTTCTTCTAAACAAAGAATGTTAGTTTTAATTTCTCTTTGCATTTTCTCTCCCTTTTTCTCTGGCTCGCTGAAACTCTTCTATTCTCTATTTCGATTTGTAAAACAACAACAACAACAACTATTCTTCAATTCAGCAGCTTCGGATGCTTTAACATATAGTTTGATGGCACAGCAGCAACAACAACAAGCGCCAAATGGACCGCCGCATGCAGGTGGACAGCAACTGACGTCAGGTAAACTAAGCAGAATATAAAGCAAAAAACTAAAAAGCAACCACAACACACACACATATAAAATTAACTCACACAATACATCAATAAGCACACATTTACTTTTAAATCATATATACATTTACATTTTATAATTTTTCTCTTTACACTCACAAACGCATTACAAATGTTTTTGTTTTATTACGGCACACAGGGTGACTCAGGTGGCAGGTGACAGCAGAAACAGTTTAGTTTTATTTTTAGTTAGCCAACACTAACAACTATCGATAAGCAATGCTGTTACAGGTCATCGCTTTCTCTTGATTTTCTAACTATCGACTATCGATTTTTGTTTGTTTTGTATTATTTGCATATTGTTATCAGCTGCTCTCTCTTTTTCTCTCACGCTATCTATCTATTTGTATTATTACCACAAATTGTTTTGTCTATACATTTATATTTTGTGTATTTCTCTACAACAAAAAATACTACAATATGCACTTATAATGATTTCAAAGTATTTAATCTTGATTTTCTTTTATTGCATTGACAGGTAACAATTCGGCAAATCTCAGCATCGTTGCAGCCGCTTTGAGCGCCGCACGGGACTCGGCGGTTAACGTGAACATTAGCGGCGCGGTGGGCGCAACCAGCAGCAGCACCGCTAGCGGCGGCAGCAATAGCAACAATAGTGCCTCCGCCGGTGGCAGCAGCGGCAGTAATGTAACAACAACAACATCAACACAATCAGCTGCACTACAAACGGCAGCGGCAGCGGCGGCAGCAACGGGCGCAGCTGCTGTTAATGCTGCTGCTGCCGCTGCCGCCGCTGCAGCAGCGGATTCTGAAAGCGATGATAGTGAAGTGGGACGTCTTCAGGCCCTGCTCGAGGCACGCGGTTTGCCGCCGCATCTATTTGGGGCATTGGGACCACGCATGACGCACATACTCCATCGGACAATTGGCAATAGCAGCACCTCAAAGGCCAATCAGCTGCTGCAGGGCCTGCAATCGCATGATGAATCACAGCAGCTGCAAGCTGCCATTGAGATGTGCCAAATGCTTGTCATGGGCAATGAGGATACCCTGGCCGGGTTCCCGGTCAAGCAGGTTGTTCCGGCACTAATCCAATTGCTGCGCATGGAGCACAATTTCGATATCATGAACAATGCATGCCGTGCTTTGGCCTATATGCTGGAGGCTTTGCCACGTTCCGCTGGCACTGTGGTGGAGGCGGTGCCCGTGTTTCTTGAGAAGCTGCAGGTCATCCAGTGCATGGACGTGGCTGAACAGAGTCTGACCGCACTCGAGATACTCTCGCGTCGCCACAACAAGGCCATACTGCAGGCAAATGGCATTAGTGCCTGCCTCACCTACCTTGACTTCTTCTCGATTGTGGCACAACGCGCCGCTCTATCTATTACCGCCAACTGTTGCCAGAACATGCATGCCGAGGAGTTTCATTTCGTGTCCGAGAGTCTGCCACAATTGGCCCGATTGTTGTCGCAGCAGGACAAGAAGTGTGTGGACAGTGTTTGCACTGCCTTCTGGCGCCTGGTCGAGAGTTTCCCGCATGATGGCAAACGATTGCAGCAAATTGCAACCCCCGATCTGTTAAAGAATTGCCAGCAGCTGCTGGTGATGACACCCGCCATTCTCAACACCGGCACCTTTACCAATGTCGTTCGCATGCTCAGCCTGATGTGTGCCGCCTGCCCGGATTTGGCCATCTCCTTGTTGCGCAACGATATTGCTGCGACATTGCTTTATTTGCTGACTGGAAACGCTGAGCCGGCGGCAGCGAGTGCTACTCACGTTGAGCTGGTGACACGTCCGCCGCTGGAGCTGTTGGAGTTAACCTGTTTAATTGGCGAGTTAATGCCGCGTCTGCCGCTGGATGGCATTTTTGCGGTGGATGCGCTGTTGGATCGCCCCACACTCAATACCCAGGATCAGGTGCAGTGGCAATGGCGTGACGATCGCGGTGCCTGGCACAACTATTCGACGATCGATTCGCGTCTCGTTGAGGCTGCTCATCAGAGCAGCGAGGATGAGATCAGTTTGAGTACATTGGGACGCACGTATACGGTTGATTTTCATGCCATGCAACAGATTAACGAGGACACTGGAACTACACGGCCTGTGCAGCGTAAGCTTAACCCCAACTATGTGGCACCAGCGCAAGCTGGTCAGGATCTTAGCACAACTGGTGCGACGGCAACGGCGTCCACGTCGACATCAGCAGCAGCCGGCTCTAGTTCAAGCAACAACAACAACAACACCACCACGAATACGAATCCGAATCAAGTGAAACGACGTCCATCGCTGGATGCGCGTATTGCCTGCCTGAAGGAGGAGCGCGGTTTGGCGGCCGACTTCATCAAGCACATCTTCAACGTGCTCTATGAGGTCTACAGCTCCTCGGCGGGTCCCAATGTGCGCTACAAGTGTCTTCGCGCCCTGCTCCGCATGGTATACTATGCTACGCCGGAGCTACTGCGTCAGGTGCTCAAGTATCAGCTGGTGTCGAGTCATATTGCCGGCATGCTGGGCAGCAATGATTTGCGGATTGTTGTCGGCGCCTTGCAGATGGCAGAGATATTGATGCGTCAGTTGCCGGATGTCTTTGGCACACACTTTCGACGCGAGGGCGTCATCTATCAGTTTACCCAGTTGACCGATCCGAGCAATCCAATTTGCGCCAATCCATCCCCAAAGCCACTCAACACCAGTGGCAGTCAGTTGGCCACGCCCACAGCGAATGCTGGTGGTTCACAGAGTGCGCCCGCCTCGGCGAACAGTTTGCAGGTGAATCCCTTTTTCATGGACAATGTCACAGCACCAACTGCATCAAGTGGCGGCTCGAACAGTGCCAGTGCCACGCCCAGCAGTTCCAAGCATCAATCGTACAGTGTAAAGAGCTTTTCCCATGCCATGAACGCGCTCACTGCCAGCGCCAATGCTGTGGCCAAGCAGCAACATCACCAGCATCAACACCACCAACATCAGCAGCAACAGGCGACAAATGCTGCCGGCACTTTAGATGCAAGTGGTTACAACTACAGCAGTTCGGCGCCCAGTTCATCCGTCTCCACGGGAACGGGCACGGGAACAAGTGTAGGAGCAGCACCAGCAGCTTACTTTGTTGCCGCCACATCGGCCACAGATCCACGTCAATATCTAAACTTTCAACAGCCGGCGGTGCCCCTGCCACCGTCACAATTGGAACTGTTGCCAGCAGGCAGCAGCGGGATAAACCATCAACAGCACCAGCAACAGCTGCCGACGCAGGTTATTTATAACAGCGTACAAGGCGGCGCCACGGGCTATCAGCAACAACAGCAGCAGCAGCACATGATTGTCGCAGTGGCATCCACAAGTGCAGCTGCAGCAAACAGCACCAGCAACAGCAGCAGTGGCAACAACAGCAACAATTGCTCCTCCTCGGCGTTGCAGCACAAGGTGACGGACATGCTAAAGCGCAAGGCGCCACCCAAACGCAAGTCACAGAGCAGCGGACGCGCCAAGTCGCGACAGGAGGATGCCGCAGCAGCTGCAGCAGTAGCAACTTCGGCCAGTTCGGCAATGCACGAACTGCTCAGCCGTGCCACCAGTGAGTATTTGATTAATTATATAATTTTAGACAAAATTAGAAAATAGGATTTTAAACCAGCTACCAGTAATATAAAATACAATAGTCAATTTATATAAAACAGTAACTTAAAAAGCCGGGGGTGGAAACCCAGAGGAAAACCCAATCAATTAAATTAGAGAAGAAATAAGTATTCTTACGTTGCTACAGACTTAAAAGTTTACAATAAGATTCTTAATAGTTGAAATAGAGTTAAAACTCGACAAAGCTAAAGAAAAAATGATTATTAGCTTAGATCTGAATGGAACAGAAGTTATAAGTTTGTAATTTAATTACAAACATATTAAACAACATTAACGACGGTTAGTTAAGGATGACAGATTTAGATGGTATTCCAAAATGGGTCGAACAAGAGGAAAAGTATATTTGGGACTTCCGCTACCACTTAATATTTATTTAGAATATTCCTTACCGCTACACTTTAAGTAGGGATTTGCCCAGCACCAAATTATTTGTTGTGATTTGATCTGTGTAAATTTAAACTATTATTAATGCTATTCATTTATTTGCAGGTCTCGGCAGCAATGCGGGCGGACGTAGCACGCCCAGTTCTGGCTCTGGTTCCAGCAATTCCAAGTCACGCTTTAGTGCTGGAAATACAAGCAATGCGAGCGGTTCCTCGACCAAATCCTCATTTTTGGCCTCCCTCAATCCGGCACGTTGGGGCCGCCAAGCGACGCATCATCATCACCATCAGCAACAGCAGCAGCAGCAGCAACAACAGTCATCGCATCATGGACTGACCAAAGACAGTAGCGGCAGCAGCAGTGGAGGAGGAGCATCTGGTGCCTGCACCTCGGCCGGCTTGGCCTATGCAGGAACACAGCACGGGGGAGCTGCGGGCATGAATGCAGCTGCTGTGGCGGCGAGCATCACCAAGAGCATCTCGCACGCCAATCTGATGGCGGCTGCCAATCGGGAGCGTGCTCGTCAATGGGTGCGTGAGCAGGCAATAGACTTTGTTAAGCGCTACACGGAGCAGGAGGCACGTCGCAGCAAGGCGGCACGGGAAAGTGAGGGCAACAGTGCGTGCGGTGGTGTTGGCTCCGGCTCGGGATCATCGGCAGCTGCTGCAATGTCCACGACATCGTTGGCCAGCACCAGTGTCTTGGAGCGTCTGTCCAGCATTCTGCTGAAGCTGAATGGCAGCTATCACGATTGCCTGGACGCGCTGCTCGAGCTGAAGACAATTCTGCTGGAGAGCGACATATCGCCATTCGAGGTGAATCACTCGGGTCTCATCAAGGCCATGCTTAACTACATGACCAGCGAATCCGGCCTGGTCGATCGCGACGCTCGTCTGCGAAGTTTCATGCACGTCTTTGCCGGCCTCCCGCTTGAGCCGTTGCTCCAAAATGTTGGCCAATTGCCGACTATCGAACCGCTGGCCTTTGGCGCCTTTGTGGCCAAACTGAATGGCTGCGTCACGCAGCTGGAACAGTTTCCCGTCAAGGTGCACGACTTTCAAGCTGGACCCGGTGGGCGCACCAATCAGAGTGCGTTGCGTTTCTTTAATACGCATCAATTGAAGGTGAGTTTTAGTTTGGGGATTTATATCAAATATGTTACGTTTTGTACTATGATTTGCTGCCATTTTGAGGCAAGCTACATAACTACTGTCTCTGTCTGATAAACTCGGACAAGCTGATGTATCGGAATATATATTGGCTAAAGTTAGCTAATTCATAAATAATGCGTTTCTTTATATTGATTAATTGATTATTTATTCATTTTCCATTTTAGTGTAATCTACAGCGTCACCCGCAGTGCAATAATCTGCGTCAGTGGAAAGGTGGCACCGTCAAGATCGATCCCTTGGCCATGGTCCAGGCAATTGAACGGTATTTGGTGGTGCGAGGTTATGGTGGCATTCGTGCCGATTCTGATGATGACAGCGAAGAGGATATGGATGATAATGTGGCTGCCGTTGTTATGACACAATCTGGATTCAAGCACAAGCTGCAGTTCCTCATTGGGGAACATGTGTTGCCCTACAACATGACCGTCTACCAGGCTGTCAAACAGTTCTCGCCGCTGGTCAACGAACAGCACGAAACGGACAATGAGTCCGAGATGCTATTGGGTGAGTTAGTTGTGCGTGTGCTGCAACGAGGTTGATCTCTCTTAACCATGGCTTTTTATCCATTCACAGGCAACAGCAGCATTTGGGTGCAACAGCACACCATTTACTATCGTCCAGTGGAGGAGGAGGGCGTCGGCTCGGGAGCGAACAGTTCTTGCAGCAGCAGCAGCAACCAGGCCCAACACAAGTCGAGCAGCAACAGCGGCAATGCCACGTCTAGCTCATCCCATGTGGCCACCTCATCATGCTCCTCATCCTCGTCGGCAGCGACGTCGAGCGGCGGCAAGAAGTCCCACAAATCAAGCAGCAAATTTATGCGCAAGAAGACGGAACTGTGGCACGAAGGCATCGCTCCAATTGTCTTGTCTCCGCTGAAGCAATTCTTGAGCAGCTCCTTGCCCAGCGACGTGGTCACTGTGCAAGATGCCTCATTGGATGCCCTCTGCATGTTGCGTGTCATCCATGCGCTCAATCGCCACTGGGAGCATCTATACGGCTGTGTTGTGCGCCAGAATATCATTGCCCAGTCGGAGTTTGTACATCCGAAGATTACGGCAAAGGCAAATCGTCAGCTGCAGGATCCATTGGTCATTATGACCGGAAATCTACCGCAATGGTTGCCACAAATTGGCATGGCCTGCCCCTTCCTCTTCCCCTTCGAGACGCGCCATTTGCTCTTCTATGCTACCAGCTTTGACCGGGATCGTGCTTTGCAACGTCTGCTGGACACCACGCCAGATCTGAATGCCGCTGAATCATCGGAGCGTGTGGCTCCACGTCTTGATAGACGCAAGCGGGCAATTTCACGTGCGGAACTGTTGAAGCAGGCGGAACACATACTCCAGGACTTTGGCAACTCCAAGGCGTTGCTCGAGATTCAGTACGAGAACGAGGTAAGTGTGATTTAATGCTGCTACAGAGTAAATCGTACTAATACTTGCTCTTATTTATGGATTAGGTGGGAACTGGACTGGGACCCACGTTGGAGTTTTATGCTCTCGTCTCAGCTGAACTGCAGCGCACAGATCTTGGCCTGTGGAATGGCAGCGATAGTTATCGCCATAACTCGTCTAATATTGTGGATGTGGTCAAGTCATCGAGCGCCGTCCTGCACATTGAAGATGCACCGGAAACGACCAACGAGCAGACGCAGACAACGACAGCAGCAGCAGCAGTAGCTACTGTGGTTAGCAGCACCACAACCACAACAACTAGCTCACATCTGACCCGCTCCAGCAGCCGCAGCAATGCTCTGCGCAACCATCAACAGCAGCAACAACAACAGCACCAGACGGAGCACAGCTCCTCCAGTGCGGGAGCCAATGATAACGCTTTAAACATGATCATTGCACAGCAGTTTAGTGATATGACCGCCACCGATGGCAGCACAACAGCAAACGCATCCCAAGTGCTCGACCAACAGACGACGACAACAGTCACAACAACAGGAACAGCCGTTGGACCGACAGTAGTAACAGCGTCAACGTTGAGCTATGTGCACCCAGCGCACGGCTTGTTCCCGCTGCCACTGGGCAAATCGTCGAAGCTGCCACAAATGACCAAGGCCAAGGCGAAATTCAAGTTTTTGGGCAAGTTTATGGCCAAGGCGGTGATGGATAGTCGCATGGTAAGTGATCCACATGGATATATATACAAATAGCCAAGAAATTGATTTGACAAAATACAAACATCAAATATGGGCATTTTCAAAGTAAGGTGAAAGGAAACAAACCATTGATATTTATGAATAACCCTTTTTTTAAGAAAGTCAATTTTAAATTATGACTTAATTGATAAGCAAGGAATTGCAGGAGCAATCAACTTAGCTGTTTGCTTAGTAAACACTTCCATTTTGATTAAAATTATAATAATAAAATAAAACGCGTGGTAAATTAAAAGTTAAACAACAAGATAGTTATTAATATTAGAAAGGTATCTAAAAATTTTGTATTTTTCTAGATGCAAGTCCAAATAATTTAAATTGTTTTTAATTAATTAATTTAAGGTTATTTTGTTAACCTTAAAGCCATATATTATTATTTTCTTTGTTCATAACCTTAATCTTTGTTGCTTAGTTTTGCGAACAAGTTAAAAGTATAATAAGATCCATTAGGTTCAATTATATTTAAAAATAACTAGCAAATAAGTATGAGCATTTTGTATTTTGTCAAATGTAATTCACTTTACTGTATACGCATTCGTTATACTCAAATAATAATGGCTTATTTTTATCCCTCCAGCTGGACTTGCCGTTCTCATTGCCCTTCTATCGCTGGCTGGTCAGCGAGGAGCATTCAATTGGCCTGGCCGATTTGATGCGTGTGGCACCCGAGGTACAAAGCACGCTGGTGCGTCTGCAGGATATGGTGCGGAAACGTGAGGACTTGCAGTCCGATCCCAATTTGGATGCCATGGAGAAGAAGGAGAAGGTAAATTAAAGCAAAAGAAAAAACGTTCCTAGAACCATTAAATTGAATCAATCATTCTTATTTGTACAGATGGAACAATTGGATTTGGACGGTTGTCCCATTGCCGATTTGGGCCTGGACTTTGTGTTGCCAGGACATGCAAATATTGAACTGTGTCGCGGTGGACGAGATACTCCCGTTACCGTGCACAATCTTCATCAATATATATCGCTGGTCACCTACTGGTTCCTCATCGAGGGCGTGCAGAAGCAATTCGAGTCGCTGCGAGAGGGTAAGAATTTACTACCCTTTACCATCACTTATTCTGATGTTAATTATATTATAATTTAATTATTTATCGTCAGGCTTCGATTCAATTTTCCCCATACAACGACTGCGTATGTTCTATCCTGAGGAGCTGGAGTGCGTCTTTTGCGGTTCGGGCAGTGAACAGCATCAACGCTGGGATCTCAAAATGCTGCAGGACAGCTGCCGCACCGATCACGGTTTCCATCAGGAATCTCAGGCCATACAATACTTGTTCGAGATTCTCGCCTCGTACAATCGTGATGAGCAGCGTGCGTTCTTGCAATTTGTGACAGGATCACCGCGTCTGCCCACTGGTGGATTTAAGGCGTTGACCCCACCTCTGACCATTGTGCGCAAGACATTGGATGGGAATCAGAATCCCAATGATTATCTACCATCTGTGATGACCTGTGTCAACTATCTAAAGTTGCCGGACTACTCCAGTCATGATGTGATGCGGCAGAAGCTGAAAGTGGCTGCCAATGAGGGCAGCATGTCCTTCCATCTGTCTTAAAAAAAAAAGGAAAGAAAATCCCAAAAACAACACAAACGGAAAACAACAACAAAAAGAAACGTTATTCATTTTCATAGCATACAACATATACATATAGATACACAAATCATATTCTATATCCAATGCAATCCAATATATCTGTACTATCTATCTGTATGTATTGGAATATGTGTAGAAACACAATCACACACACAATGCAGCAACCGGATAGCCAGGATAGCAGGATAAGCCCAAGCAACCATAATCACTAGATCAACAATCAAGCAATCAATCAATTCAAGCGTTTTGCACCCTTTTACAATTTATCTGTCTTTTTAAAAAACCCGCAACCCCCCACATGTCAACTGGCCAAATTTCGATATATATATATATCAAATATATTTTGTAACATTCTCAAATTGCTTAACTTTTGTGTTGCCCCCTCTCCAATAAGCGGCTGCAGCACACACATATACACATGTGCATATATATTTATATATATAAAATAATAATATATATAGTATTCACATTGCAATGGCCAATAATTAAAAATGCTATTGAATAAATCAATTAGTAAAGCGCAAAACGAATATGCCCAGAAACTGAAATAAGTTATATTTTCTCTTAAATTTCGCCTCTAGTTGAATATTGATTTGTTTTTAAATTTCATTAAGTTTTTTTTGTTGCGAAATATATAAATTTATGTGTAATTCATAAGCATAAGATGTGTATCTGTAACTGATGGAAACGCTTAGGAGCTAAGAAAATAATTTCGCGGCAATTTCTCATCCTCAAAACCTATATTTGTATATGTAGAAAATGAAATGAATTCAGATGAAATTGATTAATTAAAAGAGTAAATGAAAATAAGAATGCCCACCCTTGAAATTTAAATTTATAAAAATAAAATCTATATACATATATATATATATATATATAACAACATAATATAATTATACAATTTAATGGATAATTAATAATTATGTATCTATCATGCCTCTAAAGCAAATTAAGCAAATAATCTGCAAGCTGTGTTAATCTATCATAGCAAAAGCCACAAATATAATAAACAATCGAGGAAATTAAATCAAATAACAATGGAAAAATATGATCTAATGGAAATTTCGTATGAAATCGACATGCAAACGGATAAATGGAGTTATCTCTAGCGATTAGTTCACATTTACATACAAACTATATCTATACATACATACATATAAATATATACTTATACACATACATTAAACCATAATTGTATGGAATTTAAAGCATATTATCTTTTGTGTTTTTGTTTAAACAAAACTAATAAATAGAATTGCGTAATCGATCTAAATAACTAAATAACGATATCGATTAACGATTAATTGACTTTTGCCGTACTGATTGATTAATGATCATATTAATGACGATGATGATGATTAACAATTATAATAATTATAAAAATATAAATGATAACAAATTGCATCAAGTTATTAAAATATATATTAAATTAAAAGCTAGCATTAAATTATCATATAACAATTACAAATAGTTACAACAACAACAAAAACAATTGCTCTATAACAAAAGAAAACAACAACAGCAACAACAAGAAAAGCAAATAAAACTGATGAAAAAAGAATAACAGACAGATGTCTCCACCGGTCTTTTTTTTACCAAAGGTATTGCTTGAACAACTATAAAAAATAGTTAAAAAGATTGGGTAAAAAACCAAACTGGGTAAATATGCCCATTCGCAATACCAATAAAGCTAAGGGATTTTGGCATAAGGGATAAAGTCGAGTATTACAGGCAATATATCGGAATATCCCGGAATGTAAACACAGATGTTATACACGTGTTACAACTCAAATTACTTACAAATCAAATAAGACTTGCAGCTATATAAGACAAGGTCTAAAATCAGCATGGATCAGTTTAGTTTACTTCGATATGTTGCGATTGTTTGTGTTCACCTTGACTTTGGCAGTCGCCTTTGGCCAGACCAACTACTGCCTGAAGAGCCTGTGCGGCACCGCCAAGCACATAGCTTGCCAGAACGATGGAGTAAGTGAAGGACGAGTTTACCTAACTATAAACGCATACTTATATAGATAATACACTTTCTAGTCCTGGTCTTCGAGTTGTCCAAAGACTCCGGCGCCATTCCTTATCACTATTAACCAGACGCTGTATCAGCACATTTCCACTGCCCATAATGTGAGACGCAATCGATTGGCCCTGGGAGATTTGCCCGGCTATAGCTCAGCCAGGCGTATGGCCACCGTGCGCTGGATTCCTGAGTTGGCCAAATTGGCGGAACTGAATGTCAAGCGATGCGTGCAGCAACGCGATGCCTGCCACAACACCAACACCTTCTCGAACAGTGGACAGAATGTGGCGTTGATTACCTATCCAGGTGATGCGACAACCAAGCCAGACCAGCAGCTCGTCACAGAGGCCATACACTCGTGGTGGCTGGAGTACGGGAATGCCAACATGGCAGTCATCAATAGCTATCCCAACAACTGGACTGGATCGTAAGTAACACCCTTCTATTGACATCCATCCCATTCCTCATCGCTTTCTCTCTGTCCGCAGTCCAATTCGCAGCTTTGCAACCATGGCTCAGCAGAGGAACTACGCCGTCGGCTGCGCTGCTGCCAGATACTTCAAGGATAACCTGAACCACTTTCTGTTCGCCTGCAACTATGCCGTGGACAACGAAGTCGGACAGCCCGTCTATGTGACTGGCGTGACAGGCGCCGGTTGCCAGCAGGGCACCAACATAAACTTCCCAGCATTATGCAAGTTTGCCGAGACAAATTTCAATGTATAAGAACATTTTATTATGATTATTAATAAAAACACTGCTTCAATTAAATGCTAACTATGATTTTTTATAACTACTGATGATAGATTTAAGGAGCATCAAGAGACAAACAAACTCAACAGTAAAGGTACTGTACAGTACTTACTGGGTCAATTACGGAATTCAACACCCAAATATGTTACGTTCCGTTACACTAACATACGTGCACACAAATGTACATACATTTAAAAACATACCCACCAACAAACACGCCGCAAGCTTTTATATTGTAAAAGTATGTAAATTGACCAAATCGCGAATGCGTTTTTTAAAAAAAATATATTTTTGTAAGGTGAAGCCGAGATGCTTCCGTTTTATTCAATGTCAAATTAAGAACTAAAGTACAATTGTGAACTTATGCTGCAAGTCAGCTATTGCTTATCAATTGGCATAGAAACCTATTCTGAATATTGTTTATAATTCTAATAAAAATGGCATGGCATGATTAGTTATTTTATTTAATATGTCAAGATCAACTACTGGGGGTTGTGAATTATTTGAAGAACTTGATCTGTGCAAATTAATAGGGTTTAAATTTGATACGTGACAATGTTTAGAAGCTTTATCATTACATATGTAAATATTATTAAAAAAAAAAGTATAAATGTAATTTTAGAATGATTATTTTCTAATTTTGTGACAATTTTAGATAAAATGTTTGTATTTTCAAGCAGAAGTTCGGTATTATTGGTAAATTGGTAAATATTTGGCAGCTAAGAAGTTAGTGAATCGATTGTCTTTTACATAGTTTAAATTTGTTTCTCTTTCATTATTGTAAGTTATGTTATTTATGATTACAATAGTATTAAAAGTTACAAGATATGTGCCTGTAAGCCATGTTTCATTCATACAGTTTGTTCCTGAAACTAAAATAGCGCCATCTGTCATGATTTCTATTGGCATATTTTCTGATATTTTCGTACAACTTGTAAATTATTTATTAAGAGATTTACAGAGCAATTTGGGTCAAGAGTAATGCGAGCAAAACTATTATAAATTTCTTATTTATAATTTTCAAAGCGACTTTGTTGTTTACAATTAGTTTTTCATCTGTTTGAGCAATGGCCTTAGCATGATTTAGTTTAAAGTTGTATTTTATTGTTGGGTATTTTATAAAATCAATGATTAATCCTTTAAATGAAACTAGTGAAAAAGAAGACACATCTAAGAGATCGATAAAAGTAAGATTTAAAATTTCGTGTTTGAATATATTTAACATATCTTGTTTATTTAAAATGTATGGATACAATATTTTGGCTTTAAAGATAGCAGATTGTGTAGATCAAGTGACAACAACTTGAGTCTATATTTTATTTAATACTATTTATATGATGAAAATGAGTTATAATGTTATACCCATTAACGGTTTTTATTCTTTTCCTTTTGACTAACTCTTCAGCGTTATTATAGATTCCTTATAGTTTCCTATTTACTAGATTATAATATTCTAGAACAGACAAATTTCATTGTCTAAGAATACTAAGTTCCTAGTCTATTATGTAAGTATATTGCATGTCTATCGCTATATGCGAAATCCAATCTGGAAAGTATGGCTTTAAAGTTCAAAATTGTTTCGTGATTTGTTAAGGTATCATTTGCCCTACCTGTAATTTTGTTTCGTAATATTGTTAAAGCACCTACGTACCTTCTACTGCCCTCTTTGTACATGCTAATAGCACAACAAGCTGCTTCTCGCCAACTAGCATAGGCGTTGTAACTTCCGGAAAATTCGGGAATAGATTTGATAACGTCAAACGATTCGTCGCAATGAACTGTTTCGTCAATTTCTGTAGCTTTATATTCTTGCACATTGTTTGTGGAAGAATTAATTTGAGTTTTTAATTCTGAAATTTGTTCTTGTATTGACCTAGTTTGATTTGCAATCAACTGAGCTGCCAGATCTGCTGTTAAAGTATTATTGTAAGCCATTTTTATTAATTTTTGAAAACTTGAAATTGAATCGTCCAGTTTTTACAATGTTAATTTACAATATTTTTAAAATATAATATTAATATTTATTTCTTTATTTTATTAAATTTGCTTATTGTGAATATAGTATATAAATAATAAAATTTTTTTTAATTTATTTTGACAGCTCACTTCAACGAAGATGTCCTGGGAATGAGATACTCTTTTACTTTCTGCCTTCCTTCTTTCTTTCCTTTAAGTAGTCCAGATTTATTCGTCTCGACTTGATGTTTTGTATTGTTGTTAAATGTTTCTTTATTAAAACTTTGAACTTACGTATACATCAGTTTTATTTTTAGAAATACTCTTTTTTCTTTCATACAAATGGGGTTTTTACGCACACGATATTTCCGATCGACGAATATTTTTAATGCAAAACAAAATATTAAGGCACTCTGTATTTTCTTTTAGAGACAATTTTTGATGCACTAGTTAATTATTAAATTCCTTTAAGCACACTGTATTTTCGTTTAAAGACAATTGTTGATGCAACGGAAGTTTTAGTTCAGAGGCGTTTTACGATATTTGCCTCTTTGACATTTAAATTTTAACACTCGGCAAACTCGCGATTCACTAAGGATATTTGAAAAAACTTTGTATCCTTTTATTGTGTTTTAAAACGGGTCCAATTAACCAAATCGAGAATGCGTTTTTGAAAAATATATTTTTTTTAAGGGTGAAGCCGAGATGTTTCCGTTTTATTCAATGTCAAATTAAAAACTAAAGTACAATTGTAAACTTATGCTGCAAGTCAGCTATTGCTTATCCTAAAGCTTCTTAAAGCTCCAAAGCTCGCGATGGCGGTGCTCGTAATCAAATGCTTTGCTGATTATGTTTACGTTAAGTAATGCTCAAAATACGTTGAGGGATTTCGTTGTTATGTTTATGTTGAAGCTGAACTGTTTATGTTACGTTAAGTGGCTTGATTTTGAGCGTTTACGTTATGTAAGCTGCGGCTGCGCATTAGTTAGAAGTGACAATTGATTAGGCTGAATAAGCTAGGCAATTGCAATAGAAACCTTTTCTGAATATTTTTCATAATTCAATGGCTAGCTGGGTGATAACCTGTAAGATTTTTGAATTTTCGAAATGCAAGCATAATTAATTCAATTTTTTTTTACGTTTTAATTATTTTCTTTACCTAGAAGCCATGTATTATTATATTTTGTTGCTTATAGTTGCTTATAGTTTTGTGAACAAGTTAAAAATATGATAAGATAACTATATTTAAAAACAAGCCGATCAGTCGAGTGCGCGTGACAATCGAGGGCAGGTAGCTTGCGATAGTCTGGCAACACTGGTCTGCGGCTGTTGATTGTCTATGTTTAGCACCTAGCGGCCAAAAGGCAAATCAAAACTAGCTATAAAACTGCTCTTGTTATCAGCCTTTTCCAATTGTGGGCGAAGGGGGCGTGCCATCGCGATGAAACATTAAGGACACATTAAACCCAAGCGTTTTTTGTCATATGTGCCAAATCTCAAGTCTCTAGCTTTAACATTGCTTATGTTATGGTTATTTTTCTAATTTTAAAACAAACGGGTCTTGATATCGAAAATTGAATAAAACTTGATCTGCGTATGGTATTCAGGAACCTACATTCCAAATTTGAAGTCTCTAGCTCTTATAGTTGCTGAGATCCACGCGTTCATACAGACGGACGGACAGACGGACGGACAGACGGACGGACAGACAGACGGACAGGTGTCAATCGACTCGGCTATTGATACTGGTCAAGAATATATATACTTTATAGGGTCGGAGATGCTTCCTTCTGCCTGTTACATACATTCACACAAATTCATTATACCCTTTTTTGTCCACTTTTAATGGGCACAGGGTATAAAAATATAAATAATAACAAATTGCATCAAGTTATAAAAATATATATAAAAGTAAAAGCTAGCATTAAATTATCATATAAAAATTACAAATAGTTACAACAACAACAAAAACAATTGCTCTATAACAAAAGATAACAACAACAGCAGCAAAAACAACAACAACAAGAAAAGCAAATAAAACTGATGAAAAAAGAATACCAGACAGATGTCTTCACCGGCCTTTTTTTTACCAAATGTATTGCTTCAACAACTGTAAAAAATAGTTAAAAAGATTGAGTAAATATGCCCATTCGCAATACCAATAAAGCTGAGGGATTTTGGCATAAGGGATAAAGTCGAGTATTACAGGCAATATATCGGAATATCCCGGAATGTAAACACAGCTGTTATACACGTGTTACAACTCAAATTACTTACAAATCAAATAAGACTTGCAACTATATAAGACAAGGTCTAAAATCAGCATGGATCAGTTTAGTTTACTTCGATATGTTGCGATTGTTTGTGTTCACCTTGACTTTGGCAGTCGCCTTTGGCCAGACCAACTACTGCCTGAAGAGCCTGTGCGGCACCGCCAAGCACATAGCTTGCCAGAACGATGGAGTAAGTGAAGGACGAGTTTACCTAACTATAAACGCATACTTATATAGATAATACACTTTCTAGTCCTGGTCTTCGAGTTGTCCAAAGTCTCCGGCGCCATTCCTTATCACTATTAACCAGACGCTGTATCAGCACATTTCCACTGCCCATAATGTGAGACGCAATCGATTGGCCCTGGGAGATTTGCCCGGCTATAGCTCAGCCAGGCGTATGGCCACCGTGCGCTGGATTCCTGAGTTGGCCAAATTGGCGGAACTGAATGTCAAGCGATGCGTGCAGCAACGCGATGCCTGCCACAACACCAACACCTTCTCGAACAGTGGACAGAATGTGGCGTTGATTACCTATCCAGGTGATGCGACAACCAAGCCAGACCAGCAGCTCGTCACAGAGGCCATACACTCGTGGTGGCTGGAGTACGGGAATGCCAACATGGCAGTCATCAATAGCTATCCCAACAACTGGACTGGAGCGTAAGTAACACCCTTCTATTGACATCCATCCCATTCCTCATCGCTTTCTCTCTGTCCGCAGTCCAATTCGCAGCTTTGCAACCATGGCTCAGCAGAGGAACTACGCCGTCGGCTGCGCTGCTGCCAGATACTTCAAGGATAACCTGAACCACTTTCTGTTCGCCTGCAACTATGCCGTGGACAACGAAGTCGGACAGCCCGTCTATGTGACTGGCGTGACAGGCGCCGGTTGCCAGCAGGGCACCAACATAAACTTCCCAGCATTATGCAAGTTTGCCGAGACAAACTTCGATGTATAAGAACACTTTAATATGATAATTATCCAAAAATACTGTTTCAATGTCTGAGATTTCAATGATTCTTCCCTTTAATCCTCATTGAAGACAAGAGAAAAACAACAGGATTTTACGATACATCAACTAATAAAAATGTTTACTACAAACTAGAACAATCTTTTATTTTTTTAATTTAAAATTAACAAGAAGAATTTTATGCTAAATTCTATAATTAATAAAAATATAAGAAAGAAACATCTCGTAACAAGTTAGCGCTTTTCAATTTAGCTGCAACCTAAAATTAACAATTACGTAACAGTCACAATGGCAATTGCTGTATAACAAAAGAAACAACATTTACAAACATGAAAGGCAAATACAACTGATGAAAAGAGAATACCTCTAACAGCTATCTTTACCGGTCTTTTTTTTTACCAAACATTTTCGTATTGTTTAAACAACTGCAAAGTGAACTCTAAAAAAAAGTATTCATAATGAGAATTGGCGAATACAAAAACTGGGTAAACATACCAAAATTTAACCACAATGAGATCGGAATAGCCCGGCGGGGAGTGTAAACACAGTTGTGTGTAACAACGTGTTTCATGTTGAATAATTTACAAATCAAATAAAATTGCAACTATATAAGGCAAGAATTAGAATCTGCTTGTATCAGTTTAGATTCCTCCGATATGTTGCGCTTGTTTGTATTCTCCTTGACTTTGGCAATCGCCTTGGGCGAGACCGACTACTGCCTGAAGACACTGTGCGGCACCGCCCAACACATAGCTTGCAAGAACGATGGAGTAAGTGAAGGATGAGTTTACCTAACTATAAACGCATACTTATATAAATAATACACTTTCTAGTCCTGGGGTTCAAGCTGTCCAAAGACTCCGGCGCCAGTCCTTATCACTATTAACCCGACGCTGAATCAGTACATTTCGACTATGCATAATGAAAAACGAAATACTTTGGCACTAGGAAAATTACCCGGCTTTAGCCCAGCCAGGCGCATGGCCACCGTGCGCCAGAATGCTGAGCTGGCCAGCTTGGCGCAGTTGATGGTCAAACGATGCTTGGCGCAACGCGATGCCTGTCACAACACCAACACTTTCTCCAACAGTGGACAGAATTTCGCGTTGATAACCTATCCAGGGGCTGCGAATGCCAAGTCGGACGAACAGCTCATCACACAGGCCATAAACAAATGGTGGTCGGGGTACGCGAATGCCAACATGGCAGTCATCAATAGCTATCCCAATGACTGGACTGAAGGGTAAGTAACCCCCTCTTATTGTTATCCACCCCATTCCTCATTCCATTCTCTCTGTCCGCAGCCCAATTCGTAGCTTTTCAATCATGGCTCAGCAGAGGAACTACGCCATGGGATGCGCTGGTGCCAGATACTTGGAGGGTAACCTGAACCAGTTTCTGTTCGGCTGCAACTATGCCGTGGACAACGAAGTCGGAAAGTCCGTCTATGTAGCTGGCGTAACAGGCGCTGGTTGCCAGCAAGGCACCAACGTAAGCTATAAGGGCTTATGCAAGTTTAACGAGACAAATTTCAATGTATAAGATCACTTGAATTTGATTATTAATAAAAACAATGCCCCAATTAAATGCTAACTCTGACTTTTTTTTTTTATAACTATTGAAGATACATTTTAGGAACATCTAGAGACAAACAAACTGAACATTAAAGGGTCCAGTACTTACTGGGTCAATTGGACAATTAAACACCCAAACACCCATTTGAATACATACGCACGAACAAACACGCCGCAAGCTTTTTAGGTTCCCGAGTCAGTAATCTCTTCTTCCTAAAGTTCAGTATTTTTTGAATATCTTCCGAGTTTATTATCTGATCGTACTTAACTTAACAGTCACAAAAAATACAATTTTTAAGTTAATTGTGTAGAAATATTCGTTATGTCCTGTTCTATATTGTGTAAACATTTGTATAGTCGACTCGAATCTTTCATACTAAATTGAAAACTTTAAGCATGATATAGGGAAATCGAGAGTGGTGCCTCTAGCTCTTAGTCTCTGATAGCTAGGTTTTCATCAAGACGGACAAACTTAATATAGACCCTTGGTACTTTTTTAAAGTACAGTATCAATAAATCAATCAGATCATTCTGTGTTTAGGCTAAATCTATTAGAGGTTTCTATATACTTGGCTTTTGGCAGTGCAACAACCACCTAAAGTTGCCCTGGGCAGCAGAGAGAAACCTATCAATGTGGTTGCCAATGGCAAACGGGTTGTTGATTTAATATGAATTTCAAACATATTAACTCAAAGCTCAGACTAAAATATTTGTAGTACATACTTGATGAATTTGCTGGAAGAGGTAAATTGAGGCTTGGACAAAATGAATAAGACGGATGACATGAAGAGCTCGTCGCTGGACGAGTTCAAGCTGGAGGCAATGCGCTCAATGGGCTGGACAGTGGAGGCCGATATACCCATGGCCAATGCCGAGAATCTGGCAATTCTTCAGGACATGGTCGGCATGCGTGCCGAAAAGTTTGATCTACAACAAAGGATCATTGCGCTGGACGAGCGCGACAAGGCGATTGAGCGACATAAACGTAATATTGAGGCTACTCTGCAGCAAAATATGGTGAGTGGGAATGGGATTTGGGATTGGCATACAAATTCTACAAACTCCTGCTTTGCCAGACCTTCTTCAACTCGGTGAAGAATGATGTGATCAAGGAGGCACATCGCACGCAATTGGTTATCTTAGAGCGCAACAAGCTTAAGGAGGATCTGCGCACGAATCAAAGGGAGCTAGCGGAATATACAGAATACGCAGAACATACTCTACGTAAGTGACGCATTCATCCACCTGAATTACGTCTCGACCAAGTGCTGCAATTCAATTACAGGTAAAATTACAAAAAGCAAACGGGAAATCGATGATCTGACAAAGCGCATTAAGACGGCCAAGTCCAGTCTGGTCGATTGGGCCGATGCCATGGAGGATGGTAATAAGGGTTACCAGCTGATCGACAAGTACTATCAGGATGATCAGCAAAAAGCGCGAGATTTGAACACAAAGCGTCAGCTTCTCCAGGCAGACATCGACAAGTGGCGCAAGGCTAACGTCCAGCTCTATGATGAGCAAACAACGCTGGAGAAGAATCTGGAGCGCACCGCCTGTTTGTACCGAGCGGCACATTTAGAGCGTCGTCAAATGGTGGACACCTGGAAGCAAGCGGTCAATCAGATGACTCAACGTGAATTGGATATACAAAACAGCGAGGAGGAGTGCGTTAATCTAAACGAAAGAGACTTGAATATAGCTGCCAATTATCGGATTGCCAATGAGCAATTGAACGATGTCCTGGAGAATAATCACATGGTGGAGCAGTCCATAGAGTTATTGAATACGGAGAACTCCGATATGAAGAATGAAATTGCACGTCTAACGGATGCTGCATTTCTAAAGGAGCGTGAGATTTTGGCACTGCGTCATGAGCTCGAGAATCTGTCGAACATGGTGCATTCACAGCGTCTGGAGAACCGCAAGATTCTGCAGCAGCGCGATGCCAAGACTTTGGAAATTGCCAATTTCGAGGAGGTGTTGAGTCAGGTAGAGGCACGCCTCAAGGCGATCGAGGATAAGGCAACCGATGCCAATCAGCGTCTGCAAATCCTCGACGAGATGATGGAGGGCGAGGAGCAGGCTCTCAACGATCTGAACAAGCAGCAGCAGCGTTGCAACGATCTCCTCTATCGCACTCAGCGCCAGATTACTGATCTGCGCGACGAGGAGAAGACCATCATAGTTCAGAACTCTGCACTCCAATCCACATTACTTGCTGTATATCGAAATCATCGTCAGCTGAATAGCGAGCTCAAGCGTCAGACAGAGATCCACTATGACATGTCCTTCAAGTATCTGCAGTGCGAGCGTCGCCTGGCCGATTTGCGTGGCAAGAACTCTGATCCCGAGACGGAGGAACGCAACCAAGGGATTCTCGCCCAGTTGGAACAGAACTATGCCAAGTTACAGCGTAGACTGAGCTCCACAGAGGCCCAGAACAAGAAGCTCAACTACAGCATGAACGCCTTGGTCATTGTATATAACAGCGATGCCAAGGAATTGGAGGTGGTCAAGTTCAAGATCAAGGAAGCACAGGTTTATTGCGAGGGCACCATCAAGCGTCTTCGCATGAATCGCTACGAGAACTCCGAGTTCATTGTGGAGCTGAGTCTACTCAAGATGCGATGCAGTGACCTGCAGAATGTGATCGAAAGCTGTGTCACGGGCACATATAATCTCAATCAGCACCGCCTTGCCTTCCAGCGCATCATCAAGGATCGTTTCGTGGAGCTGCGCAGCCAGCAGGACATATTACAGCTGAAGCGTAAGCATCTCAACGACGAGCTAAGCACTTTGCGTGCCGATCTCGGCGAGCGGAAGAAACATATTGGAGCCATGCGATCTCGTTTCGAGCTGACATCCGCCTTGTTGGGCGTCAACGAGGATGGCACCGTTATCACCGCCACCCAGCTGAAGGTAGAGAACGCCCAAGAGCGTCAACTGCTCGCCGACGAAGGCGACACGCTCAACAAGAAAGTTCTCAAGGCCGAGAAGGAGGTTATTGCACTGGAGAATACGCTGCGACAATTTGACAAATCCAACGACAATTACCGCAAGAACTTGAAAACTTATGAAAACAACTCAAAGGGTAATTATATGCAGAAATTATAAGAAAAGCGTCGCAACATAATTGTTGCCACTACCATTATGCTCACCCAACACAGGTTCATTTCGTTCGGTTCATGCAAAGATTCATTATTCAGCGTTGCCACTTTGGCAAAAATTGACAGCTTGTGACGTCACAATCACGATTGCACACAGGAAATTATATTTCGTGTTGGCTCACATTTTTTTGTTTAAATTGAAACTGTTTTTTTTCCAATTGCTTTGAGCTATATTTTTAATAATACTCACCGAGTAATTTATAGCTGGATAATTTTCATTACTAGCAATGAAAATTTGAAACCAAACCAAAGCGTATTATTAGGTTTCAAATATTCAAATAACCTTTTAAAAATATACACAAAATTAAACAAATTTGGTTAGATTTTAATGCAATTGACAACTGCTGATTGAGTGAACTTTTCATTTTCACAGATGAACAGCGTGCCGAAGAGGAACTGAAAAAGATACAAGAGATCTACTGTAATGAACTGCAGAAGCTAAAGGTACTCCGCTGCAAGGCGGAGCGCTACGATGTTAAGCAGGAAGAGCAAAAAATGGAACAGGAGGAGCTTATTAGGCAATTGGAGACCGAAAAGCAAAAGTGTTTGGAAGATTCCGAATCACTGGCAAAATTAAACAAGGAGCTGCAAGATCAGAAATCCAAAATAGATCGAGCTAATCGTGAGATACAAAATTTACTGAAGGAAATCAAGCAGAAAGCTATTAGCAGTGAATATCTTGACTTGTTCGAGCGTGATCTCAGTCTCCAGGAGCTGGAGAATCGTAACAGAAAAACCCTCAATCTCTTGTCCGACATGGCAAACACCGACGAGGATGGGCCCCAGATTATACACTACATGCTGAGCAAAGGATTGAAGCTGCCACAGCATTTAAGGCCCACTCGCAGTTGCATCTCATCAAAGACTGGTTCATACTCCTCTCTGGACTGCTATTCCGTTAAGGGTAGGGCCAAAAATATATATTACTTATTGTATTACTTGCATTAATCTTCTAATTCTTTTCCGTTCGCTTTTGCTCGCTGCAGGCTACAGTGCTCGGTCCTCGATTTCTGATCTAAGTTTGGGCAAAGGGGAAGCCCCGTCGGCTAGCATCAGCGTTGTCTCCCTTGATTTTCCAAGCAAAAAGAAGAAATGATTTCACCCAGTAGTTTACATTTGTTTTATATACATACTTAGGATTTCAACACAGAGAATATGATTCCCAAGCGATCCCCCTACGTGTTTGGCCAGCGAACTGTTTACAAACCGAACAACTAAGCAGAAACATCAATAAACAGCGCGAAAAGGAAATCAAGAAGAGAAGAGCAATAAAAATAGACCACAACAAATTGTTGACCAGAAATCAACAAGCGGCAAGAGAGTATCACATGGAGCATATATCTGCTAGAGTATAAATAGAGACGGGTAATACAAAGCTAGTTGATACCCTTGACGGAGTGAAGAGTTCAATCAATCTACAAAATTACTCTGCAACATAATTTTGGAGAATTTCTGAGACAATTTCCTAGGAGAAGAAAATTTTGTTATTTTAGTAGTTTTGCTCATTATATGTTAAAGAAGCAAACCATATGAATGTGATTTGTTATTTGAATATTCTTTAAATTCCTTGAATTTTTCAGCACAAGTATGAAAAAATGTTACGCCCCAATATCGGATTTTTCAGTTTTTAGACATAGCAGATACCCCGCCAAAACAAAAACAATATCAAAACAATGCCCCGAGAGAAGTAACAACCCAGACAATAAAGTGGACAGCTGCTGCTGTTTTCGGCACTTTTCGGATTTTCGAAACTCAATTTCGGTTTTCAATTCTCTCGCAATATTTTTCATTATTTTCGTTTTCGCCCAGAGACCGAACAGAGCAACGTTGTCGCTGTCGTCGGCACAATTTTTCAATATTTTCGTTGCAAGTATTTTTAGATTTACATTTTGTGAAAAAGAAAAAAATTCTTTTCAACTTTTGTCGGTCAGGAATGGTCTATAGGCTTAGCGAAAATATTCCGCGCATTACACGAGCACTGAGGACTAAAGATTTGAGTGCTTTCATCATTTTCAATTGCAATGTGCTCCACGTCAGTGCTGTGTCCATTGTGTGCGGTTCCCAGTTTCAATAGCATCGATGCCCTCCAACAGAGGCTGATCAAGGCGGCCAATGGCCCCTTGGCCTGTCCCTTTCCACACTGCAAGGAGCTGTTCCTGGGCCTCGACAAGCTGACAATACATCTGTTTAGTCACACTAGTCTGATGACCACTGCGGAATCAGTTTCAAAAGTCGAACCACCACCAGCAGAAGCTGCAGTTCGAGAAGCAACTTCTGTTGCAGCACAACTTACAGCCACTACATCTACGCCTGCGACTGCAGCCACCAAGAGGCGTGGCAAAAAGTCACGTGCCAAGATTGTGGCTGTGGAACAACCAATAGTTGCGGTCATGCCAGCAACGCCTCCAGCCAGGTGCGAAATCTGTGAGTTTAACTTTCGAAACGATGAGCTGCGAGACATTCACTTCCGACTGGTGCACGAGAACGGTGAAGGCACGGAGCAGGCGGCCGGGCAACAGCAGCAGGAACCGTACAAGTGTCATCTCTGCTCGAAGACGTTTCGCATGAAAGGTTCGCTGCGTGTGCATCTCAAGGTGTTGCACACAGTTGGCTGCACGAGCAATAACCAGAACAACGTGGGCAGTGGCAATGGCAATGTCATAAATCCAACGCCCAAGATCAGCATTTGTGATCGCATTCGGCACAAGGAGGCAACGGCGTCCAATGGAAATGCGATACCACCGAGCATCAGCAGCAGTAGTGGCAACAACAACAACAACAACAATAACACCAACAGCACACAGCCATATGCCTTGAGCGGCGCCATTTGCATGCTTAAACAAGAAAACACAACTCCGGCGGACTCGGCGCTCACATCTGAATATGGCAGCACGCCCAAGAACTGGGAGTGCGACGTCTGCGCCAAACTGTTCACCACCAAATATTTTCTGAAGAAGCACAAGCGATTGCACACTGGCGAGATGCCCTACACTTGCCAGTTCTGCGCCCGTACATTTACCTTCCAGCAGTCCTACCACAAGCATTTACTCTACCACAGCGAGGTGAAGCCGCATGCCTGCGGCATCTGCGGACGCGCCTTCAAAGAGCTTTCCACCTTGCACAATCATCAGCGTATCCACAGCGGCGAGAAACCCTTCAAGTGCGAGGTCTGCGGTAAGACATTCCGTCTCTAGGGTCTATTATTATCTATTTATTTATTATTATCAACTATAATCAGTCAAGACAATTTAAATTATGATATTTAAAAATTAAAATTGAGATTAGAATTTAATGTTTCGATTGTGTTGACTGACCATATTTGCTAATAATAACTAAATAATCAATAGAATTAATTTATTTTGCACCCTTGTTCTCAGGTAAATGTTTCCGTCAACGCGTCTCCTTTCTGGTACACACTCGCATCCATACCGGAGTGATGCCGTACAAGTGTGAACAGTGCCAGAAGACATTTCGGTACAAGGTTTCCCTGCGCACACACAAATGTGCTGTTGGCTCGGATGGATCGCAGCAGACGCCTGAACAGTTGATCAAAGCACTAATGGAATCCAATGCGGGAGTGGGCACTATTCCTGCAGTTCCATCAGCAGCCAGCACATCGCTAGTCAACCTTCACATGAATGGCGGGGATCAGGAGGCGTTGCTCTCTCAAACGATTGATGACATTGTCGTCGAAAGCTGCCAAAAACTGGGTATCTGTGGTGTGGAACCATCACAGCGACAGCCTTTGATCTTGGACAGCAATGTGCACTTCGATGGCAGCAACTCGCCGTTGCAGCAAATGCAGAATCTCCGACTCTACTCGCCGCAGCAGACAGATCCCCCTAGTTCAGATGGTGAACTCTTCCGGCGCTTTCTAATGGACGCCACTTGAATCGCAATTACACTCATAACATGTTCAAATATGTTGATTTCTGTTTTATGTGACCAATTTGTAAAGTATATGCTAAAAATGTTTCAGTTAATATATTTAATTCTCGTCGGAGCCGCTGCCAGAGCTGGAGCCTGAGCCACTTGGCGAACCAGTACGCGACCGGGTGGGCGAGCGTGAGCCGGAGCCGGAACGGGAGCCAGATGGAGTGCGACTGCGTGATTTCGATTTAGATTTGGTTGGGCTACGTGATCCACTGCGACTGCGTGACTTTTGGGAACCGACTGGTGTGTTGGAACGTGAACGCGAACCACTTCGAGAGCGGGAACCAGATTTTGAGCGACTGCTAGCCCGTGAACCAGAACCGCTAGCTGAACTGGAGCGGCTGCGACTACGCGAACCGCTTGCTGCACTGCCGCTGGCGGAACCACTTCGACTACGACTTCGTGAACGTGATCCACCAGAGCGAGTTCTGGATCGCGATTGACGCTCACGCTGCTCCTGTGCATCTGGAACAGGTGTTGAGTCACCAGCGGCTGCTTTATTATCATCAGAAGTCTTAGGTTTAGCAACATTATCAGCTGGCTTATCCGGTTCAGGTGCAGCCTGCGTTTGCTCATCATCCACTTCCATTTCCTCATCTTCCTCCTCCTCTTCCTCGCCGGGAACCTCTAGCTGTCGCTCACGATAACGCTGCATACGATGCTCCATGGCATCCAGCGGCCGATGCTTAACCACCTTTACAATACAACAGATATATGAGATGCATACAAATTGACCGAGCTGGTAAATATGAACTTTTTACGAACCAGTTTGGTGTTGTTGGGCTGTTGCCCGATCTTGACGCGACGCTTGTTGAGACGAACACGCGTTTCCAGTTCATTGTAGTAGATGCCATCTGGCCGCATGACAAAGAAGTAGTTCTCCTCGTAACCCTTGGAGGCCTTTGTCTTGACATTCCAGTTGTATTCGCGCGCAATTTTATACTCGTATTCCTCCTCCTCCTTGTAGAGCTCGCCAGCAACAAAGTCGGTGCGTCGCTTTTCCAGCGTTGGCTCTGTGGGTAAAAAGTAGGCAACAAACTGTTCTCCGCTCTCGTCCATCACACCACGGATCATGGCCTGCGACATTTCCTCCAGTTGAGCAGGCACATTTTTGCCCAACGGTGCTGGATCGCTGTCGAAAATGACCTGTGCACATGGATATTTCCAATTGGTGAAATCGGGGAATATGGGCAGCACCTCCACTGGCACCACATTTGGCTTGGAATAGTGCTTGGTTATGTCATTCTTTGTGTCGCTGAATGTCTTTTCGATGGCCTTGATTTGTGCATCGCGATCCAGATAGAGAGTCTCCTCTCGCAGCGACTTCTTAACATTGTAGCCCACCTTTGCCTCAATGTTCTCCAGATTTTGAGGCTGGAAGCGCGTTTGTTCCGTCGAAATGTATTCGGATTTACGCAACCAGGACACCGTGCGCGAATGCTGGCGTGAACGCACTGAATCTGTTGGCGTTAGCGTCTCCTCTTCTAGCAGTTTCTCATCGGCGGGATCCAACTGTGACATCGCATCCGCCTGGTATAGCTCCCGATTGATCAAGTCCACCGTAACTCCCAGATCATGTTCGGTCAGCACATCGTACTTGAAGTTGCGTTCCAACGACGTGGGATTGTACTGCACAAAGCGATTGCTATCGAACGGATATTGCAGGAACTTTAAGTCGAACGGTATATCCGGCAAGTTATTGCCATATTTGACGCGGCAAATGATTTCGGACCTGGTTTTAGTTGGTAATATGTTGAGTTACCATTGATTGACTTTGCTTTTCTTGCATTACTTACTTTCGCTCCGTTTGCCGCTGCGGTCGCTTGTCGGCGGCACTGCTGACCGCCGAATTATTTATTGTAGGCGCCATTTTTCTTATTATTTTACTATATACAATGCGTTTTATTAGTAAACTCTAAGCAAATTAATTCGATGCGAGAAACTAAAGTGTGCCCGCAATGTATAAAACCGAAAATGCCAAAACAAAAAATACGGATTGTGGAGGCAGGTCAATACCTTGTATCGATGAGCGCATAAGTGAAGTTACTTAATAAAAAGCTAATTGATATATCACTATCTTAAAATCGCGGACAGTAACGATTATATTTTTTAAAATTCAAACTATGTTACTATGAATATTAATTGTTCCTTGTTCTTTTTGATATAAGTAATAGCAGTTAGAAATAATGATTAAATAATATATTTTATATTAAAATAAAAAAAACTCTCATTTCAACTGAAAAATGAATCTACTTTTTAGTTTTTAAATAAGAAGTTAAAATTAATTTTTATAATAAAAATTGAAAATTAGATTGTATACTTATTCAGGATACCTCATCGACAAAAAAGTATATCTGGGATTTTCTTATTAATTGGTTTGATTATTTTTACTGATAATTCATTATTGCCTGGTGTAAATAGAATTTGAAACGCTTATTGGCAACTGCATTTAAAGTCGTTGCAACGTATGTAGTTCTTCACAGAGTTATTTCGACCATTAGTCAAGCAAAATCAAAATGATCGTAAAGGTTTTTCTGATAGCGCTTTTAGTCGCCGCTGCCACATCATCCATCCCGGAAACGACCATGTCCAATTATGGTGACGCCTTGGACAAGTGCCTTCAGAGCTTTAAAAAGTTTCTGAACTGTGGTTTTCCGGATAAACCACCAACGGAGCCGATCATCATGGAATCAAAAGACTTCAACTTCACCTTTGGAGACTTAAGCTATGTGAGCAAACTGAGAAACTTGCGCCTTACGGGTCTGAGCGATTACCAGATTCTAAGAAGCAGCTACGATGACAAAACGATGCGCCACAGCTTTGACGTAATCTTCCCGAAAGTTCAAACGTTGGGTTCATTTGAGCAGGAGACTTTGACTTTATTAGGCTTTACAGTGGACTTGAGCGGCATCATGAATATAAAACTGACTGACCTTCGTTTCGTGGGCGAGTATACATTTGCCGAGAGCCTGAAAAACCCCAATGGACTGCGCATTGGCGACTACGACCTGAAATTCTTCATTGCCGATATTAAGACCGACAACTGGGTCAATAGTATGGACGTTGCCAGCAATAAGTTTTTTAACGACTTGATCGGATCATTTTTGTTGCTGCTCACCAAGGAGCAACAGCCTGGGTTGAAAACGAATTTAGAAGAGTCAGCAATGCCAAAAATTAATGAGTTCCTCAATAACGTTGACCTCACCCAGCTTACCAATATCATCGATTTGCTAGGCAAGAATTGGAATAATGCCAGTTGTACTGTGAAGTCTTAAAAACTCTATACTTACACAACTATGATGTGTTCATCAAGTATATGTGTTCACTGTACATATTAAATGCTGTAACGAGAGCATTTAAATTAAAAAATCCTGTTATTCGCAACAATACATCTAATGCACGATATGGCTAAACTGAGCGGTAATTTTACATCCATTTAGACTCTTATATTGTTTGTCAATAGCCAAATAATTATACGATTTGAAGATATTTAGTAATTGTCAAACTATTTGTGTTGCATACTTTTCAGCTGATAGAATCCATCTACCACATTCATAAGAGTTGGTAGAGTGAGAAAGCCGTGCAATTAAATTTTTTTGTATTTAATGGTTACAAAACAGATGCAGTAGCGTGTTGCTCTAATATATAAAAAGCTTTGGTTAAAAATTTGCTGAATAGTGCTTACTTGAATATTGGCCAATATGTGAATCTATTAATAATTATTTTTATAGCCTGTGCCCATTAAAAATGGGCAAAAAGGCTATAATGAATTTGTGCGAATGTATGTAACAGGCAGATGGAAGCATCTCCGACCCTATAAAGTATATATATTCTTGATCAGTATCAATAGCCGAGTCGAATTACACCTGTCCGTCTGTCTGTCCGTCTGTCTGTCCGTCTGTCTGTCCGTCCGTCTGTCCGTCCGTCTGTCCGTCCGTCCGTCCGTCCGTCCATCCGTCCGTCTGTATGAACGCGTGGATCTCAGCAACTATAAGAGCTAGAGACTTCAAATTTGGAATGTAGGTTCCTGAATACCATACGCAGATCAAGTTTATTTTCAATTTTCGATATCATGTCCCGTTGGTTTTAAAATAAGAAAAATCACCATAACATAAGCAATGTTAAAGCTAGAGACTTGAGATTTGGCACACATGATAAAAAGTGTGGGCTTTATGTGTCCTGAAAATTTCATTGCGATGCCATGCCCCCTTCGCCCATAACTCGAAATAGCTGATAACATGAGCAGTTTTATAGGTAGAGACTTGAGATTTGGCACACATAATAAGTAACCTACTCTCAATGTGTGCAACAAATTTCAGTACGATCGGATATTAAACTCAAAAGTTATTAAAGAATCAAATTTATGCAGTGCAGCAGATGCGTCGCAGCGCAGTAGCAGCGCAGTCGCTGCGCCGCGCCGACGATATAATAAACGAAAAGACGCGTTTGTTCATGTATGTTTGATATGCCTTTCGTCTGCTGTGGCGCTAAGCATAAACAATCAAAAACCGCAGTCCAGTGTTGCCAGACTATTGCAAGCAACCTAATCTCGATGCAAGCAACATCGATTCAAGCGATATATTTAAATCCCATTATAATGAAAATACTTTTCATTGAAGACCTGCACAGGCTATCCTACTGTCGCGCCCGCTCGACTGATCGGCTTGTTTAAGAATGTGGGTTAAAGTAGATTAAATTTCAGCTGACAATCGTAACAGTTACCAGCCGAATTATATAAGGTTTTGCTTTTAGTTAATCGAATTTATGCCAAATATAATCAATATTCTACAGTTGCAAAGCATTTTAAAAAATATTCACAACTTTTTGCCATTCGTTTAAAATGATTGTAAGTCTAGTGATAATTTTCTTATTACCGATATTCGGTGAGCCTGCTTCGCTCTCCGTACGATGCATACCACCATCCAGAGCAGGGGCAAATGAAAGATCATTTAATTATAATGAAAATAGAAGTAATTTTAAATTTTGTGATGACAACGGCGATGGTAATTACGATAGTGATGTATATAATAACGGTGTGATGAAAAGAACCAATGATATTGCTAAACCAAGTAAAATTCGCAGACAAAGAACTTTCATTCGAAATCCCAACTATAAATGTAAGTTGATATTTCCTGTGCTTGGGCCCATTTAAGTATATATATTTATTCATTCAAGCCGCCAATGAGGAAATTGACAAACTTGCTAAGACGATGTACATAACCGAGTTACCTTTACCGCACCCTGGAGCCCAACCGGGCAGCACCAATGGCTGTGAGGAAATTGAAGACGAATCCTAATGAATCCAAATTGATAAACGCAAAAAAATTGCTATAGCTTTATCAGATTAATAGAAATTATATAATCAACAAATAAAGTGTACATCTCTCTCAGCAAATTGTCAGCTGTCGTATGATCATTATTAATTTAAACTGACATACATAATGATATGTGAAATGCACATGCAAATAACGTAAACATGGCAAATTTCAAAAGTAAATAAACACACAACAAATTAATTAAATTAGCAACAGTGGAAAAAATATATGTATCACTTTTTTTTTATTTTTTTTTTTTGGTTGAAGAAAATATTGTCACCTGTTTTGCTGATGTTTTTGTTATTTAGGCGCATTTAATGGGCAATCATTTAGTTGGAAGCTGCGAAAAAATCGCAGGCAACAGGTAGATAGCGAGTTCAATAACAAGGTTAAGCGCACGATTTACACGAACCTCCCCACATTACCCAGTGCCCCCCCCTTTGCTTACATTTGGCAATATATATTGTCGCCTAGTGACAAAAAAATCGTCACAAGTAATTAGCATAAATTTGACAATTGTGCATGTTTTCGGGGAATGATCGATCAGAATTAATAGCCAAACAGAAATAATCTGTAAAAACCCACTCAAAGGAGATCGTTTAAGATGAGTGATATGTTATTTATTTATTTATTTATATAACTGTATGCTTATAGTTAAAACTAAAACTACAGGAGATGCAGCCATAGCTACTAGGGCTTTCAGCTGAGGATGTATATGTTATTTATATTAATATAAACTTAAAGGATATCCAAAAAAATTAGGTGAAGCCGGTAAATCTATATCTATCTTTCAGAATGACAAAAACAGAATATTCCCAGTTGTTTAGAGTTGAGATCCAATCTTTTTGTCAGTTTTTCACACACCCGTAAGATAATGTATGTAAACCCAAGCATTGTATTAAATTAAACATAGAGTTTAAGGATGAAATAAAGACGTAATGAATTTGGAGGATCTGGCGATCGTGCAAAATAAACGTGATACATTTACGATCAGTCAAAAACGAGTTTAAACTTAATCAATAAATTAGTTATTAAATGTTAATGAAATGCATCATATGATGTATATATTGGCTTAAAAACAAGAATAATAAATGAAAGCAAACAAAAATGGGTAGATTGAAAGAAAACGAACTTGTTAATGTTCTCAGAAGACATTCAATTAAATTAGTTAAAGTTAAACGTGTAACTAACAAATCTGTTAAAATGTGCAAATTAACGGTACATGCACGGCGTGTCTAAATTAAAAATTTTCATGCTCGTTAACCGACTACCTACCTGCCCCTCCCATACAGCAAAAGCAAGCAGAACCTGTCGTTTGGTTATCGGCCATCGGTTAACTCCTCGCCTTCTTCGCTTCAACTTGTCGACCAGTTATCGACCATCGGCTAGCTGCGTCATCGCTAAACTGATCGTGTATTCGTTCAGTTTGCTAATCGCCGGTCGCCGATCGTCGATTGTTAATCGGCGATCGGCGATTGTCTAGGTCTTTTTTCGCTGGCGCGTTTCTGCTGGCGTCGCTTGGCGCGCGACCTCAGTTTCAAAAACGGTTTTCATTTCGCAACAAGCGCTAAATTCTTAAAGCAAATACGCGCGCTGTATTCGCAGTTCCGTCAGATCGCCGTTCTTTTAATTTCGCTGTTTATTAACATAAATATTTGCTTAATAAATATATACAGTTATCATATATTTCTTTTGATGCCAGTTGGCGACATTGTGCTCCCAGTGTGTATGCCTGTATGTGTGTGTCTGTCTGTGTTCGTAGAAACTACTAGAGTTTTTGAGTTTTGGATTTTTAAGTGAAGTGTGAAGAAAACAAGTGAAACGGCATTGCGATCAGTATCCGTTTTATGGTCGCTGCGAACTGACTTCGTTAAAAAAGTCGAGGATCAGTAAAAATATCGAAGTGAACAGTTTTCCAAGCAGAGGATCCTATTAAGTGTCTAAGCAAGAGAATATGATACCGAGAATAGGAAACTGATCCTGACTGGATATCAGCGATTAAAAAAACAAACAGAAACAACAACTAGTACACGTTAGGTAAGTGTTAATTGGGGGATGTGGTAACTGCAACTTAACTTATATCAATTAGTATGAAATAATGCTTTAAAGGCCATAAAATCTTTAATAATTTTGACATTTAATGTGTGTAGCCATACAAAATGGTTAATATCGGGTAATAGACCTAAAAATAGTATTTCACGACTTATTGCAATACCTGTCGATTAAAAGTCAATAATATTTGTGGTTAGTTAACTGCATTTACATTAAACTCAAATCAATAATTGTTTGTCTAGTCACAGTCACAGACAGACAGTCAGAGGCTATGAAATCTTTAAGTTAATTATTGGAGCGCTCTCTGTGCTCATTGTGGGAAATTACAGAGTATAGGGGAATATACAAATATCGGTGGCAATTTCTCGCGCGATTTACACACGACTTGGCGCAATAAGCCGAGAACTGATGAATTATGCATACCAAATGAATTAAAGAAAAGGTTCTCGCATATAATATTTGTACGAACACGAGTTTGAATGCGACTACGTACTTATAAAGAGATACGAGATCAGAGAAAACAAACGTGTTTTGCGTCCACTGTTAAGGGGTCAGTAACTGGAGGAAAAATAAACACACTCCAGATGACTTACTCAATGGTTGGGCGAGAGAATAATATTAGTAAATATTTAATAAAGCTGAAAAGTCCCGCTTAAATCGGTAAACTAGGCACGTGACAGGTTCAAAAGTTTTCCCCATTATAAACGCATTTAATTTAATATTATGACTAATATCTGATTGAAACTGAGTCGTGCTCGTACACGTACGTCACTTTAACATTATGTTTTTACCTGCACTCTGACATATTTAATTAGTCAGGTTGTTGATTAGCTTTTTACTGGGTGAAAAATTCCACGCCTTTGGCATTTTCTTCTCTCTTAATGCTTGACTAATTGCAGCATAAAATTAATAAATAAATAACTAAATAAAAAAAAAGTATTAATGTATGTGTGTGGTAAATTACATTAGATTACATTACAATAATGGGATTTATACAGAAAATAGTCTATTTTATTGTCATGCTTGCTCAGTCTATTCCACGTGTATGCAAATTATGTAAGCAAAACAATTACGTGATAGTGCTCGAAGTTAAAAACACCCTATCAAGTAACTCCAGCTGTAGTCTAACTGTCTCTAACTCCGATTGATTTGTAGGTATCCCAATCTACCCTACCACACCTTACAAAGGTAGGGCATAATTATATAATAGTGCAGAATTCAATGTAAATTAGCAAATGGAATATGTAATTTTATTTTACTTGTGGGAAATTCATACATACTCTGTGCATGCTTCAATGCAAAAACTTGTTATATGAAGATATCAGATACTAATGAATTGCATTGGTAAGTGACAATAACTCTAGTACCGATGAAATCATTTTATAAAATTAATCAAAAGATGTCAACCGAGTTGGAATGCTGCAATCGTGAGGGCTCAATTAAGAGATTCGCTCACTTTAACCTCATCTGTAATATATACTGAAAAATTTAACAATTTTCAATGAAAGTCAATAGTTGGGTTATGAGATCCACAGACTTTCGAGTAAATTAAAATTATTCCCCAAAGTTTAATAGGGTTATTAACATATATTATAAAAGGACGTTCTCAAGATAGTAGACGGTTTCTCTCTCAATCAAGAGTGGAATCAAGAAACACCAGAGATAGAGAGTTTTCCGTGTGTACTGTAATAAACATAGTCTTTAGCTTAGACAGTGACTAACTGGTTAAGTAAACACAAGTGTAAAACGTGCTGCAGTGAACGTGTTGTTCGCATTATATTCCACAATATTTAGCAAGGCTTCGGGTATGTGATAATTGTTATTAAATACAAAACAACAACAACAAAAAAAAATGTTTAAATTAAAACAAATAAATGTTTTGCGTGGAAGACAAAGCAAATACGTTTGCCTGACAGTTAAAATAACAACAACAAATATATAAAGAAAAACACTTAAGCAAACGAAATGAAATGAAATAAGAATGAGATGAAATAGTAAGATGGAAAAGGCGAAAGGCGAATAAAGCAATTGTTGGCTGACATGGCGTATGAGTATTTCTCTAGTTCTTGTGCTTATACTTGTAGTCTTGCAGCGGGTATTATAATTATCTTGTGAAATGTGTAACTGATTAAAAGAGGCGTGTCCGAAATTTAGATTCTTTCTACATATTTTCGATTAGATGAAATACTTAAACCATAAAGGTTTCCTCGTTTATTCGGATTACTATGGCATACAGATGCCATATTAATGACTGAAATAAGATAAATTTAATTAGATAGAGTATTGAATCTTCGACAACACGAAAACATTGATTCATTCTCGTTTTGTTTTTTTGGCAAGCGCTTCTCTATTGATTGTGCTCCTCCCCGAACAAGAGCATACATAATATGTACACAACACTTGAGCTCTGTGTGTGTGTGTGTGTGTGTGTGTGTGTGTCTGTGTGAGAGTTTGAGTGTATGTGTCTCAGTAGTTTTTGGCAGCAACGAGATCATATCAACTAGTACATGAACTCGGTACATGTGACTCTCACATTCGATGTTGTCGTAACTGAACGTAAACTTGAACTTGACTCTGAGCATTGCCATGGACACGACAACGGCTATCCGTACGGAAGTGGCATGCAACAGATTGCAACATGCAGTCTGCAGATACATTTGTATCTTTGCTGCTTATTGCTTGGTTACTACTTAGGTTTTTTTCGATCTATAAATACACAGAAATGATGCTCACACTGCTCTTCCTTTTGAGCGTCAACAGAAAAATACAAATGAAACGGAAATCTCGACACTTTGCCACAATGCTCACAATTCTGTACGAAGACGGCCCTTACCGCTGCCTCAGTACGACGCAATGGCCATTCTGTGAGGATTACATCAATAGCTGTGAGATTTGAAATTTAATAAATTATCAATCTGCGAATTTGCAATTTGGCAATTTGCAACGGAAATCAAATGTTGAGAAATGTGATGACTTGCTTCGAAAAGGCAGAAGGCAAATGAATCAATTGCTCTGTGATGTGATTATATAAAGTGCAATACAGCGACGAAAAGAAATAAAAAACAAAATTACACAATAACAATTATACTTGAATAAACGGTTCAAATGAGTTTTATACACCCCGACGCCACCCTAATGGGAACTTATACGGACTGCCGTTTGGTAATAGAGGAGAAGTCAGAGGAGCCAGAGGAGCCAGCAGCGCTGCTTAACCATCTGCCTGCTGTAACTGCAACAAATATGGATAGCAACAACAACAACAACAACAACAGCAACAACAACAACATCAACAGCATTAAAAACAATAATTTCACAGAGCTGGGAATTTCGACACGTGGCAGCATCTCGCCAAACGATAAACTTGAGATCAAGATTGTGTTGCTCAAAGTGCAGGTTTGTTTTGTGTCTGATCAAGCTAAAAACAAATATATATATATATACGTGTATAGTAGTAATAATAATAATAATAATAATAATATGAGTGCCACGTCCGGTTAAGCACTTAGCGAATTAATCAAGTCTCAATCAAGCTCCTGGGAACTTTAACACAATTTCATATTAAACATCAAACACAGCTGAAGTTAATTAGTTTGTGTGAAAGGGCTTGGGTCATTGAACCCTCTCTTTCTGGGTCAACTATTGATAATTCTCTTTGATCGATCTACTTGAATTATCTACCTTACCACGCCGAAGTCTGTATATTTCTGCAAAGCAATAAAAGATGAACATACTGCTGAGTATGAAGGTTGAAAATCTTTCAAAATTGCGCAATAACTTTGGTCCGAAGGCTTGAATGACACTCCGGTCTAATAACAACAACAACTATCCTTGAAACTTAATAAAATTAAGCCTGCAAAGTTAGGTGTTTTTGGATTTCTGACTGCAACTGAAATTATTAGATTTGCAGTTTTAGACGCAAGTTGAGCACTGGAATAAACAGATAGATATTGCAAGAGGCCATGTAACTTTTCAAGGATATCATTGTGAATAGTATGATAGAAGTTTGCGTGTCTCTAATTGAATGTGGCAATAGCAATTTGCATAGAATACCTTAATAGCACAACATTTGTTACGCATACGCCGCATGTGTCAGCGGGCGACTGCAAGTAATTTGATTTTGAACTTAAAAGGCTGAAGATAAACAAATTTGAACAAGACCTTTAAACTCATTAAATGTCTGAGTAACTTTTGTTGTCTTCCTTTTGTTGTACAACATAAACAAGTTTCGGTTTCGGTTTCGGTTCTGGGTTCGGTTTCTGGGGCGGAAAATGGAAGATACGTGGCGTATTCGTAATCAGTGTAGAACACGAATTTCCATCTAACTTGCGTGCAGCACGTGTCAGTCACAACTTTTTTGAAATACATATTTATGTTGTTGTTTGTTGTTGTTCAAATTTATTAGCACTCATAATCTAACCGGTTGAGGAGTACGAATTAGATTTGTAAATAAATATACAAATAAATAAATTAATAAGCAAATAAATAAATTAATAAATAAATAATTAAAAAGTGGTTAATTATAATTTAATTATGGCAACAATAACGACAATGGAATTTAGATAATAAACATATATATTAATTGATTGAATTGATTATATGATTAATTGAGTGCAGCTCAAAGCACTTGAAATTATTAAACACAAATTACAGCTCGTTGACAAGGGAAGATTCACTTTAAAAAAAGTTATGTAAATAGTTAGATACTTTGAGAGCTTTCCATAAATTATATTGCATATTAATAAAGTTGCATTGAATCGTTCAGATTCAGTTCGATCGACTGAACTAAGTCCCTGACTCTCGTTCATTCGAGTCATTCAAGTTCCAATCTCGTTCAATTCATTGTAGTTCATTCCACTCATTTGAGTCCCATTCTCGTTCACTCTGAATCGATTCCCAAAATGATTCTCTCGATCGATTGACTCTTTTGGCATACGAATTTAAAATACATTCTAATATTCATATTAAATATAGTAATTAGCACACAAAATATACGTACAGACATGTACGGTTACTAGACTCCAAATCGAATGTAACAAAAAACTATATAGAGAATCAAATGACTCGATCGAACGATAAGGGATTCAAATGACTACAATGAACTATAAAGAGCGAGATTGAACGAGAGTGAACTAGAGCCAACGAGAACGAACGAACAACTCGAAAGACTCGAATACTTAAATGAAAGATTAGTTCGTTCAGTACAAAATGAACTACAGAACTAATTCAGTGAATTGAACTAGAAAGTACAACCTTACATATTAGTTATACTATGTTGAATTCAGAGCTTATATAGCTGTAAGCTGTAAGCTGCGAGTTGTATTGAAGGGACTTAAGTATCCTTACACCGTTTTCGTCATGTTACTTATTAAAAATATTCATACAACCGATAACCATTTGGAGAGTTGTAAGAAGAGTATTTTAGCAAAGTTTTTCTGAATGATCAGTTAATAAATATATAAGTTATTTGACAATAACCGAGAGCAAATGGTTTCGTTGACTTTTCCATAGGGTATCTTCCGTGCGAGCACACTCAAATAATGTTCTTAAACTATGCATTTCTCCGGTTTTATGACAGTCACAACAGTCAACTCTTTTAACCGAAATTGTGTGTTCTATTGGAGCACTGCACGGAGTGGCACGTGCGTCATCAACTTGGCTCAAGTTGTGGATTGTTACGGATAATTGTGAAGACTTAGCAAAAATTGTGGCTATATTTAAGCCATGATAAATGGCATTGGGAAGACAAATACGAAATGTAATTTCCATTTATTGGTTTGGTAATACTATAAGTATTCTTAAATAAATCATTAACTAACTCAAGTTTTGCGTTGCGAAAGCAAAATCAAGGCAAAATACCCGGGAAATGGAAAATGGTGGTTAAAGTTCAGTTAATAACGATAGGTTGGGGTTTTAGGAACAGCTGGTTGGGAACTGTTGAGCAACTTCAAAGCTTCAACTTCAATTTTGCCTTGACTTCAGTTAGGGAAAGTGAAAAGCGTCGCCACGTGACACTATTCGGCCATGCCGAGCTGAAACCTTGGTCATGAATGGAGCCAGAAGTGAAAAGCTTTCGTTTTCCGTTTCGTTCGGTTCGTCGTCGTATTCGTACTTGTTAACGTTTTGGTTTTCGTTTTCGTTTTTGCATTGGCCCCTCGGAAAAGTGCAAGGAAAAGGCAATAGCCATGTCAGACCTCGTGAGCTTTTAGCCGCATTTCGTCAAATCAGTTGCGAGTTAGGCGAACGGCAGCACGAAACAGAGAGCGGACGCCGCCAAGTCCAATAATTTTATTACCATAATTCAGTTGAGCGCGTTAATGGCCAATGGCGAATGGCCCAACTATCAACCTGTCCCAAAATCTCATTTTCTAATAAAACTTTTCGAATCGCTGGCAATGAAAATTGTGTGCAAAAATTCTTAAAAAATATATATTCAACGCAAACAAATTAATGATAAAATAAAATTTTTTGAAATAATTTTATACTCAGCTAAAGCGGCGTATGCTTAATAATCTAACCAATATTAGGCATACGCAGCGTTGTCAATTGGAATTCAATACGATTGTGAAAACTTTTGAAAGCGTTTTAAATTAAAAAAAACTTCTTCAAAATTTAAATCAAAAACAACAGCTCTGACAGAGTGTGTGTGGTGTGTTTGGTGTGTGTGTGTGTGTGTGTAGAGAAAGCAGAATGAAAGGAAAAAATGAAAGTGCAGATTATAATTGACGGTTAGCGGGATAAACGACGATATCCGGTTTGCCGGCCGCCTTTCATTATGCTTACAAACATTGGCACTACCATTGGTGGCGGCAGCAATAAAAGCCATGTTGGTCATGGTCATGGTCATGGTCAGGGTCTGCTAGGCAACGTTACCATCACCACCAACAGCAGCAGCAACAACAACTCCAACAGTGGCAGTGGCATTGGCAGCAACTCCTCCAGTGGCATTGGCAGCAGCAGCGAAAAGTTAACAACACAAGTGTTGCTGTGTGATGAGGCGCATGTTGAAGCTGTCGGCGGAGCTAAAGATGACAGCGATGGAGATGATGATGAAGATGAAGATGAGGATGAGGATGAAGCAACGGTACTGTATTTCATGCACGATACAATAAAAACCCTTATCAACCCCCTGTTATAAAGGCGGGCGGCTAATTAGAAAAGTGCTGCCATGGCAGAAGACAAATTGTGCGTGGCTAAGATAAGTTGTGGGCGACATTTGTGGGTGGGTTTGTGGGTGGCATGTGGATCGAATGTAGCAGGAATAGTTTAGATCTAAATTGTCTCTGTCTAACTGCTTGGTAAAGCTGCAAGTTAACCTCATGGCAAGCCTTAAAAGGAGAAAGGATAAAGGATTATGCATGCTGTTAGGAGATAAGATTGTTAAACATATTAAGTGTGGTCTTTAGGCAAATGTTGTAGGCGTGCTTGTCTGCTAGTTACCTCGAATTCAGCGGTATAGATGGAAGAAATACATGGCTCTGGGTCTTGTCACAATTGTCTAGAAGACCCGTTGGTCTTAAAAGAGAATAGAGTATAGTTGCACATAAATTGCAAAAGCAGTATAGACAGTAAAAGACAGGACCTTGCATGTCCAGCTCTGTTTTTTATTATTAAATTTACATTACATATTTTTTGCTGTTACAAATTGGCCGCGTAAACGTAAAATAATTTTCTGCCTGCAGGCTTACAGAGTGTTATAATCATACCTGCATGAAAGCACATAACTAATCAAATCTTTTTAATTATTTACGCAATTATTCACGGGCATATATGAACTAAACCACAGAGTGTAATAAACTTTGATGAGGGAAAAAATAAATGTGAAACTGCGGCATTAAAGACATTTTTTTTTATATTGTATTGTTGACCCAGCGATAAATTTAAAGCAACTTCCTTGTGTTTTTCATAAATACATATATAACTTCATATAAACACAGTACCAGTGATTTTGTTGTTATTCCTATTCATTGTGCTCTTTACTTAGACTGTACCTTTTGAATCTGCCCACGACCTGAGGGAGAACATTCCCAGGATATCTGCGCCCTGCCATCTAAGAATATTTTCATTTTTCTTCTCCTTTTTTTTGCACACTTCTTGTGTGTGTTTTCCTTCATTTTATTTTTTTTTATTTAATCGAGCTTCAGCTTTCACTGGCTTTCAGTTGAATGTTTAGTTAAAATTACTTAGTTGTATGATGACATCAGCCAAAAAGAAAAAAAAGTAATTACAAGTGAAAATACTGAAAGTGCGAGCGTGCTCGACTAGGAGATACCCTGGTCGATTGTAATGAAATTATCAGGTAGCTTTGATAACAATTGATATATGATTACAACTCAATATATATATTATTAAAGAGGTATCTCTTTTTATCTTTTACAAAACTCTTCAAGTTATTAGTAGAGAGTATATTTGTAAATTGCGGCTTCCAATTTAAGCTGCGAAAAACAAAGTATGTTGTGACGTGTTTCTAAACATAATATTTGCATAGATGTCTGGCAACAAAGGAGAAACAAACTAACAAACACGTGTCGACCTGACAGTTAATACTAGAGTCTCACAGGTAATTTGGCTTTAACGGAGACAGCTCTCACCTAGTTATTGGAGCAACTCATTAGTATTTCCTGTGCATGGCGGGAATTTCAATTTTATTAGCCCAACAGAAAATTTCACATGTAAATGCAATGTGCTATGTGCTATATAAACATATATAATCTATATAGAGGCCTGCCAAAGTTGCTCAGTAAATCACAAAAAAAAAAAAAAAAAAACACTTGGAAGATTATGCAAATTATTTGCTATCTGTGTTTTTCTTTTGCTTTTCGTAATGCCAGAACAATATGTAAATTATGTAAAAACACACAGCTAATATATATTAATGTATATACACACATACATGTATGTGTATGTATGTAGTATAAAGTATATATTTATAACATTTTCGAAGAGCATGAGAAATAATACAATTGATTATTCTTAACAAATCCGAAAACCATATAAATTGGCATAGAAAGAGATAGAGATATTTTATAAACCAAAGACAAACTGCTTGAGTAAAACTATTCTAGAGTCAAATAGAAACTAAGTATGAATCTTACACAATGTTATTTTAAAGTAGGAATTTGTAATTGGGATAGAAAGGAAGAAATTCGTTGGGAATATACGAGTACTCGCAATTTGTGAACGTTAAGGAACACAAGACATTCTGAGGCATTTGCTATGCTAATTGCACAGTCAAAACAGTTTTAGAAACTGATTGTACCCAAAAGTGTTATGAGCAAAGTATGTCATAAAAGAGGACTCTGCACACGCAGGCAAATACACAAATACACATAAAGATAGAAGGGACGCTTTTATGATACGAGTACAAACAAAAACTTTGATTGTCAACGCAACAAAACAAATCAAAGGCAAAAGGCAAAATGAAAATGAATTTTGCTTTAAGCTGACCGCCAAAGTTACTGACTACCGGACCTATCCACAAAGTCTGAACCGTGGGTTAGGTCAAAGTTCGTTAAATTAAAAAAAAAAGCAAACTCAAAATAATGCAAAAGTTGAGTGGCAAGAAAAGCTTAGGTTTTGAAAAGGTTATTCAAGCATTTCGGCATATTCGGCATTGATTATTTGCTGTGATAAATTAAATGGAATGAATTAAGAGATTTCGCCATTTAGTTGCTTTTAATTGCGTTTACTTCAAGTGGCTTTCGATTTCAGCTGCTTTTGGCCAGTTGATTAACCTCTCAACGCGCTTTTCATGACGTTTCATTTGCATACTTATCGCAAGTGCTCTGAACTTAAGCGTTCAATGATCTTAAAGAGTTCAGAACAAGTCACACGAGAACTACTATATAGTATGAATGACACGCCAGTATATTTAATTATTTTATTAGAGACATGGTATGATTCTTGAGGCACAATGGCACTTTGGGGAACTTCTTCTCCTTTAATCAAGCCTATGCATGCATATGCTTTGAAGTTGATTCAAAACAATTTCTACTTCGGATTTGTTTTCCACTTGTACCCAAAACCCCACAATTTCCAGTCAACGGATAAGCAGGCAAAGCAAAATCAACGCCTTCCTTTTCTTGACCCTGTACTTTGAAAAAGTAACAAGGGTATATTAAAATAAAAATGTGCATATCACACAGGCAGAAGGAAGTCTCTGATAGACCCCATAAAGTACATATATATTCTTGATCAGCATTAATATTCAAATCGTTCAATATACATAAATACCTAGTTCTCAGAGACTATAAGGAGACATATCGAGTTAAAAGAGATTGAATTTTGGCACATATAATAAATATCGGGGAATCGATATGTCATTGTTTAATAGCAGTCGGATAATAAACTTTTTTAAGAAACAATTAAACGCCCAAACGAAAAAGGCTTGCAGAGTGTTTGTTTCTACATGTCCCTTTACAGAATACGGGTCTTGCACAGTCGGGTTCACTCAATTATACCTTTTCCGACTAGTTGTATATGTATATACTTATATTCTTTTATGTGTGTTTTCTTTTATAAACTTAAATTATATAAGAAGCTTGGTGCTTTTCATATTTCATCCCTTTGGAGCTAATAAAAAATATTTTCCGCTATTCGCGTCGCGCATTTGAAACTTTAATCACTGCGGCGTCTGACTAACAAACGAGTTTGAAACCAATTTATTTGTGATAAAGAGCAGAGCATAAATTATGCTCATGATGTTGCGTAACACAAAAGGAAACGCATCAAATACGCAGTTAACCAAGCGTAAAATTAAGACTCTTGAGTAGAGAATAGCTTGATTTAAAAAGAATCGATAACTAATTCACTGTATATCGATACTACGAGTCAAAATGCAACAATAAGTCATTGAAGTAGAAATACTCCAACTTCCACTAGCACACTTATACACACGATAAGCTCGACTTGATTCACAGCACTTCGATGATTGTCGCATATGAAGACAAATTTAAAAGCTCAGAGATTAAAGAGCACTCAATGTTCTTAACTGCAGCTTGTCGTTATATGCTACTTAGCTCAAAGTAAATCTTAGGAAATCCTTAAAAAAAAACAAACTAAAGTTATTATTGTAAATTGCTGTAATTACGAATTCAATGCCAGTAATTGAGTCAATCAAAACAATGACTAAAGCAAACAATTGAGTAATTAAATGACAGGAAATAAGTAAGCTGTCAATTAAGCATTAAACCGTCCCTCCCCCATACCTTCAAACAGGCAAACAGACAACAAGAAATTGCAATTTTTTTTGCTCAGTTGCTACGAACATTAAACGGCAATTGAGCTGTTGTTTACTATGTGGACAGTAAGGATAGCTCGCTGTCAGAGAGTGTGCCCATCCAATTGAAATATGTAATATTGTGTCATAAAAATTATATTGCATACTTTGCAGCTGCGTTGCGCAATTCGTTTGGATCACGTATGACAACAGGGGCTTATTAGATGATGAGAGCCATAAAATACACTTATATGGTGGTTCCCGACGCATTCTCCATACAAAATTTGTTAATTTTGGAAATCTAATTTCAATATTTGCCTTAAGAAATTACAAATAAATTAAGTTTGCTTTGCAACGGCAGCGTGGATAAAAAAGAAGAGCATTTTATATTTAATTTTGTTTTTGCATTTTTTTTGGCTGACTTTCAATAATTTTGTGGCATATGCCACTTATCGTTAATACTAAAAGGTTCCTTATTGATTTATGTGCGTGAGACACGCAAATTTGAAACTTACAGTGACTAAAAACTGCGTATACAGGAACCTGCAGATAGGATAGAAAAATTGTGATTTATTTTATGACTTGCTTTACTATAAATTCCATAAATCAGCTATAGTATATAGTATATGATTAAATGATTGCAAACTGCTGCAGTCCCTCAATATATGTGCCTCTGTGTGCTTTATAAGCGGCTTAGTCTTTCAGCTCTGAATGGAAGTATTACCAGCAGCTGTTGTCGTTCGTTTGAGATAACTAAAGGTCAAACAAATTTATACGGATATAATGCATGGGTTGACATTTCGATTCAGACATCCAGATTGTACATCAATAAGAAGTTAAAATATGTTGGCAACTTTGAGAATTACAGAAAATAAAGCATACTTTGTAGCGTTCGAGGATTTTCAATATATATTATATATCGAAATGAAAAGAAAGCTTTTGTATGATATAGGTATAATGAAGGTCAAATGATTCATTCGTTTTATGGTATGGTATGGTTCCTGAATTTTGTTCTTCACACAAGAGAAAAAAAACAATATAAATATAACACGTTGCCATCGTTTGACTTGTAAATTGTGCGTTTTCTTCATCTTCATTTTCGCAAATCGCAAATGCTATTTCCCGTTGAGCGCGCTGCTAATCAACAATAACAAAATAATCAAAATCAGAGGCGAAACCCAAACTCAAAAGGCACCTAACTGAAGAAATTTGAAGCACGGGCCAAAAACTTGCCTGCGAGTCATGAACATTCCTTTTCTACGTACCCTGCACAGACTTACATAGATAACCGGATATTATAAGTTTGTTAAGTAAGCGGTTGACAAGATTGTAGGACACGATAGAACATAATTGTTTACAGGGTATCGGCCAGTCAAGCAGAGTGCCAATTTAAATGTTTATTCATGTGTGATAGCATAATTTGGGCGCTTGAGGCAAATATTTTCTAGATTTTCTTTGATTAAGGAATAGACCAAGCATTTTTAAGCCGAGATCTATGAATAATCTGTTGAATAATAAAATAAATTATATATGTGACTTTCTGCTTACGGTTGTTAATTTGGTAACAAGTCAAGCCATATAAAATTTTAGGATATTTTGGCAAAACTCAATCGAATTCAGTCGCGTTTACTTGTTATATAATTGCCGCATTTGAAACCTTGCAAGCCCATTTCCCACCCCCTCTTGAGCATTCTCCAATTATGGTCCCTTTTCTTAGGGGGGGGTTTATTTATGGCATGTGGGCCAACAAAAGAGGAGTAGGTCTTCCATTTGGCCCCAATTGCGGCGCAGCTGCATAAAAAGCGGCTCACAAAATTCAATTTAATGTTCAATAACAATAATAAGTACTTTATTATTTTCATAGTCACCTTGAAGTTGGCCAACTTGTTGTTTATCTAATTGCCATTTGGCAAACAAACAGAAGCATGGCCAAAATAAAGAATGATAATAATAATAAAATGAAAACAGTTGTACACACAATTCATTGGCCAACATTCAATAGAATTAGTAACTGTTATTTAATAAACATTTCAGAACTTTTCAAAATTTCAGCATCATAAATTTAATGATGTTTCTGGATTCAAGTTCATTTAATTGGCCAAATTTTCATTGCTAGGCATCCGTAGATTATGTTTAGGAATTCAATTCCCGCAAACACATACAGACACACATGCACATTAATAACAATTCGGCATATATTACGCATACGCCATGCTGCGCCAAATTGTTTCGACAGCTTTGCAACAGTTAAAGCCCTGTTTATGCCGCACTCATCGAATATTTGCAAACACGTGCCACAGGAGGTACACGAGGAAAACCCGAGTCTTTGTCCATAATAATAAACACCTATCAATATTACAAGAATATGAAAAGACTCCGCCTGCTTTTTATTGTCGAAAACTCCAGCTGACTGGGGTTTGACTAACAATATACTGAAGCCAACACAGTATGTCTGGTTCTATGTCTAGCCACGATTACGTTCGTGACTCGTTGGTCAAGCAGTCAATTTGGGGTTAATCTATTGCATGTTGTGTGTATACGAGTATATAAATATTCCGACTTCTGAGTAAAACTTGGCAATAAAATTGGAAGGACCTGATATGAGATGATGTAACTATCAAAACCACATATATAGCTCCAGGATATGTATAGCAATCGATTGACTGATGGCTTTGACTAAAGCGATAATTTGTTTAGATTTAAACAAATCCTAATAATACAACTACGATGAAACTAACGTTGTTTTAAAGTAAATATATTAAATATTAAGTATATTTAAAATAAATAAATACAAATATAAGTTTTATCAGAGTCATAACTCCAATTTTAGATCTTGAGCTGATTTAAGATTTACAATATAGCTTATTGAAAGATTTAAAGATTTCATTATGTTCCTAGAAAACTTGTCCATCCGTTGGAGTCAGCAGGACTATAGTTGTTTCAAGCCTATGGCTTAAAGGCGCCCTTAAATTTAAAAGAAGATTCGTCAGTTTGTTTTTTCCCCTAAGACGACAACAGCTTGACATGACAATGACAGCCTGGATGAGATGGAGTAGATGGGTGTGCTGGTATCTACTATGTGTGTGTGTGTGTGTGTATGTGTGTGTGTGTGTGTGTGTGCGTGTATGCTTGTTATGCCCATCATTGAATTTAGCATGCAGCTGCCTCAGCTTTGTTCCAATTAACTTTGGCGCCCATTGTTGTCAACGGTTCAAAGTTGATGAGCCTGCTCAAGAAACAACAACAACACCTGCACAGGTGTATACACATGTATATATCATGTGAACGTGTGTGGAGAGGGGGCGAAGGGGAGGTGGGTCGAATAAGTGGAAGCACAAGCTCCAGACGTGAGCTGTTTGCTGCCTGGATAAACAATTGGTTAATCATTAGCCAAAGGCATTAGCAAATGTGTGTGTAAAGGATACACCTGTTAATGTTGTGATAAACAAAAATTTATCAATTAACATTGAATAACTTAATTAAGCTGCCCTTTTTGATGAATGTACATAATTACTAATTGGCCAATTACCTTGGAAACTTCATTTAGATATTGTAAACAGTAAATTGTTCGTTTAACTAATTTCCTCAAAACAAATCGCAAATATGTAGAAATATAATTTTTCCCTTTTCTGTTAAATTTACTCAGCAGGAAAATTTAAATTGTGTTAATTCCTTTTACTAACTGTGACAATTTATTGTGAAATATGTGTGATTTATTGGGGGATTTTTGGAAGCTCTAATTAATTGTTTATATATCGATATCGAGATTATTTATTACTAGCAAACTACATAGTATATGGGAAAACCTAATTGGAAAGAATATCAAATAAAGTGCGCTTATAATTCGCAAGTGGTTCTAGGCTTATCGGCAAAACATCAACGCGCCTTAATGATGCGTTTAATACTTATTAGTTTCAAATATAATCGTATTCTTCAAAAGAAATATTTAATAATAAACAAAACAAGTTGAATTACTCATTGCCATTTCCAGTAACCTAGGTAAGCAATTTCAATTGGTTTCGTTGGGGAAAAACCTCGTCATCATAATATCAGTTAGATTTAAGTACGAGCCAGAACTTGAGGCTCATGAATACATACGAGTATACGAGTATAATAGCTATAAAGAGACCACAAATAAAGCTCATTTTCTGGGAAGTTTCTCTTATTGCATTCAGTTGCCCTTAAATAAGAATAAATATGAGGCAGCTTTGAGCTAAAAGCTGAACTCAGCTGTCCGATGCTGCGTATACTTAATGCAATTAAATGTCAATTCCCAAAGGCAATTGATAACGGAAATTCAATTTCCTTATCCAGTATGTGGCACTCTTTCTTCATAACGTTCTATTAATAATATTTATGAATTAATTTGGACAAAATTTGAATCAAACAGCATTGGGTGTTTGTTAATGTTATTGAAATGAAAAAAAAAAAGTGATAGCACCTCTCGCTGTCAGTTGAATTAACAGCGATAAATCAGGCAAAGGAATAAGCCATATTATGCGCCCATCACTCATCAAATGAAACTAAGCAGCACTTTGTCAGTCAGGCAACAGCTTATAAATTATTTATGTCTTGATTATTTGGTTTTTGCGCTTATTAAAATTGCCAAATCGAATCAATTTCTGCTGGCAAGCCAGGAGAATATTATTAAATTATATCAAATTAAATTAACGATAAAAATACAGATAAGTTCACTGTAACTGGATTATCATTAGTCATTCTGACTACAGAATAAGCTTTGAATGAATTCTTTTATTCAAACAAATCATAGAGATAAAGTTCAGCTAAAGAAATTTTACATGTGCTGCTTAACCTGTTTTAATAACCTTACTCAATAATCTGTGTTGAGTGTGGAAAACAGACATCTACAGCTATACGTATTAAATATTTCTGAACTTACGCCTGGAGCAATTAAAACTGAATATAAATCGAACGATAAACAATTAACAAAATCAATTTAAAACCATTATAGCGACACCTTTTTACAACTCAATGACATTCTGGCAGGCGAATATCAATGTTCCACAATGATACGCCCACAATGGCACGCCTCTACAATCAGAGTGTCACCAACAGTTAGGATTTCACAAAAGCTAATTGCCGTGATGGGTAGCACGGGGCGTATGAGTAACGCGTAATCCGTAATACTTACACATTTCCCACATTTATGTAATGAGAAATGAGAGAACTTCAGCTCAACCCTTGCTGGGGAGTTTATTGAACCGTCACGTGACCACTTAATAAAGTTCATTTATTGTCAGCTATTTTACGACTAACAAACAAAAACAATAACAACCGACAACTGGTATTAACCTTCAAACTATTTGCGCAAGTGTCTCCCCGAATATATCAATAAGACGATTAAACAATCAGACTAAAACAATCGGCCGTTAAATGAACCAACTTATTTGTTTACTTAACTCAACTGTAAAAATAGATCTGAAACTTTAACTGGTTAAAAAAAAAAAACAGGCATTTGCATATTTATAGGCTGACGACTGTGAACGACCTTCAGCCTTCTCTATGGAAATCAAAACACATCACTTACCGCTCACCTTTACCACATTTTAATTTATACATAGCAGGGAGAAATGATATGCAAACCTCTTTCTGTATACATAGTGCATATTTCTACTGCGTGACAGGAATTTTAGCATTTGTTAAGGTCCCTTTATTGTCAAAACCAAAGCATTTTCGATCCTACAAAAGGTGTAAATATATAACGAACCATTTTTTCCAATTTTCAACAGGTTTTTTTTATAAGCTTCTCTACTTTAAACAAAAATACATTGAAGAGATTCATGCTTCAAATTTTGTGCTAAATTTAAATGCGTCCTCAATTATACTCTATTAAAGGATAGTGAAATATAAATTGTTTAACAATATGTTGCTAAAAATCTCTAATTATAAAAGGTAACATTTTTGTATTTAAGTAAAACCTTAAGTATTGCTGATCAATCTTTTTAACTAGCCTGAAAATGTTATTGAAATTGCTAAATAAACACAAAAATTATTCAAAAGAATATTCAGAGTTTAATACACTGTGTTTAAGTGCTTAGTGTTTTAATATGATTGTGATTCGCACATTTTTAGGAAGAGAGAGAAGCTCAAAGCGGTATTCCAAACCTTTTTTTTAGACATTTTGTAGCTGAAGAGTCGCTTAGCTCATCTGATTAATATTTAAAATATCTCTTTAAGCACATGGCTACATTTTGTCATATACTAAGTATATATTATTATAACAAATACACAGGGACATGGTCAACAAACAACAATAAGCCCAACACGAAGCGCAATTTTACTGTTTTGTCTCACGAAAGAAACAAAAATATTATTATGATACTAAAAAAATGGGACATCAAAATATATGAAGACGAGGAGTAGTAGAAAAAAAAATGATGTGCAATTGTTGTTGTTAAGGTCTTTCGTGGCTTGTAAATGGAATACAAGTACGAGAATATTCAACTGCTGGGTACCCCGACGTCTGTAACTGTTGTTCCAAGGACATTTGTCAACCTCACAGTGTTGAAAATGAGAACAAAATAACTTGAAAACTTGACAAGCTGAAAAAAATATGAAACCTAAAACTTTTACAAAGCTGTAGAAGATGTATAAAGCGTGCTGTGACAATGATAATAAGAAAGTGTGGACGAAATATGGAGTAGCTAGAAATAGGAAGAAATAACTTACAAATTTAATACTTTTAATATCACTATTATCATACTCTTTTCACACGTACTTACAGGGTATAAATAGGCGTGTAAACAGGTAATTAAGTATTTGCGGTTGATTTAATGGTTGTCCTGGGTTACCCCAAAGCAAAAAATTACATATGTATCCACATAAAATGCTGAAAATATGTCTGCAGTTGAGTGTGAACGACTTGCAGATATTCCGTAAACAATTCAGAATGCGACAAACACTTTAAAGTACTTACCCTTGCGACCCATTTCCTACAGGTACAGGGCTTTAAAAACTTTCAAAAAAATTAATGTTTCATGCGGCATATGAGTTATTTGTATGTAGTATATACGAGAATTTATTCAGAATTCCGAGTAGTACCTTTATTTTGGTGACCTGATTCACAGTCGGCCAAGGACGTGGCAGCCATTGCAGCCGTGGCTAGTAAGTCGCCTCCTCCAGCTGCCAGCAGCCGGTTGCCGCCTTTTCATGGTAGCTCGCTACTAAACTGTGATGTCCTTTATGTGCTGCCTCCTCTGCATTGCAATCATGTCATTGATAGCCAGCTGGAGGGATATGTGTGCCATGAATTGATATCTAGTTGGGGTTTTAAATTACTTGAAGAGCACTATAAATAGAGATTGGGTGAAGCAGATGAACGAAGAGAATTGGCCGACCCGGGCGCCAAATGCAATTTATATTCATTATTTTCGTATGCGAGCAACTGCAGCTCCACACACACACACACACACATGAAAATAAGGATGGGGATTGAGTAAGGGATGCCCCAGCTGGAGTCCTCCGAGTAGCATCCAGACGATGGTGCTTAAGAGCAGGCACAACAAATGCACTGAAGTCGAGGATAGCGTAGACTTGAGATAATCAAGAGAATGTCCTTAAACGCAGCATTAGAAAATAGTTATTGTCTGTGTGTGTGTGTGTATGTATAAGCAGTTGACCACAAGTACAGCAAAGTGAATTGATGTTGAGGTTAAGTTGAATTTGCGGTTAAATGGAAGTTTAAAAATAAACTTTTATTTATTTACTAGACGTCAACTAAAAGCTGTCCACAAAAAATAGCATTAGACATTCCCAATTAAATTAAAAATATATATTTTTAAATTTAAAATAAAACTGTCAGTTTAGTGCTTAAATCATAGAGATTATGCACTTTTCAAATATTATATTATTATTTTTATTATTTATTATGAAAATTAATTAAATTAATTAAATATAAAAATCTTTAGTTGAAAAGCAAACTTAAAACGCTAACCAGTCGAAAAGGCTACAGTCGAAGTCGACTATGAGAGACCCTTTACTTATTCTTCTAAATGGAAATAAGAGTAACACTAATAGTTCCCCATAACGCTTTGTAACGTCAATATGCTCTTCTTCTTCCTTTGGTCCGACACTGAGTAATATTGAGTTTTGAATAACTCCCGAGTTTATTGTTCGATCATGATGAAATTTTTTAGGATACATTAGGACCCCGATGCTTGTCTTGTGTGCCAAAATTCAAGGCTCCAGTTTTAAAATTGACCATTATATGGGATTTTAAGTTTTTTTTTAATAACTTGCGAGATTATTATCCGATCGCGATGAAATTTTCAGGATACGTTAGGACCCTGATACCCGTCCTATGTTTAGGACTCTAGCCTTAATATTTTTCGTTTTATGGGATTTTAAAAATTTTGTTATCGATTTACGGAGGCGGAAGAGGGCGTGTCAAAATTTTAAGATAAACTTGATCTGCTTATGCCATAGACGAACCACCATACCAAATTTGGTGACTCTAGCTCTTATAGTCTCTGAGATCTAGGTGTTCATACAGACAGACGGACAGACGGACGGACGGACAGACGGACAGACGGACATGGCTATATCGACTTGGCTGGTGATGCTGATCAAGAATATATATACTTTATGGGGTCTGCCGGACTTCCTTCGACCTGTTACGCACATTTTTTTTTTTGACAAACTTAATAGACCCGTTTTACTTTTTTAAAGTAAAGGGTCTAATAAAATTATGATATATTATATTATTTTGTATTACATATTATACCCTGTGCCCATTAAAAATGGGCAAAAGCGGTATAATGAATTTGTGCGAATGTATGTAACAGGCAGAAGAAAGCATCTCCGACCCTATAAAGTATATATATTCTGAATCAGTATCAATAGCCGAGTCAATTGACACCTGTCCGTCTGTCTGTCCGTCTGTCTGTCCGTCCGTCCGACCGTCCGTCTGTATGAACGCGAGGATCTCAGCAACTATAAGAGCTAGAGACTTTAAATTTGAAATGTAGGCTCCTGAATACCATACGCAGATCAAGTTTATTTTCAATTTTCGATATCAAGTCCCGTTGGTTTTAAAATTAGAAATATCACCATAACATAAGCAATGTTAAAGCTAGAGACTTAAGATTTGGCACACATAATCGCGATGGCACGCCCCCTTCGCCCACAATTGTAAAAAGCTGATAACAAGAGCAGTTTTATAGCTAGAGACTGAGAGATTTGGCACACATGGTGTGCTACAAATTTCAGTACGATTGGATATTGAACTCAGAAGCTATTCAAGAATCAAATTTATCCAGCGCAGCAGATGCGTCGCAGCGCAGTCGCTGCGCCGCGGCGACGATATAACGAACTAAACATAAACAATCAACAACCGCAGTCCAGTGTTGCCAGACTATCGCAAGCTACCTACTCTCGATGCAAGCAAAATCGACTTCAAGCGATATATTTAAATCCTATTATAATGAAAATACTTGTCTTTGAAGACTGCACAGGGTTTCCAACTGTCGCGCACGTTCGACTTATCGGCTTGTTTATATAATATAAATTCTTTTATTTTTTGAAATTTAGTTGAGGTGGAATAAATATTGAGAGAATAAATAAATTAATACATATAATGCAATATAATATTATATAAATATATATTTTTGTTTATATTATATATTATACTATTATATTTGAATGTAACCTTAATATGAATGCACAATTAATTATAAACAAAAAAAAAATATTCATAATTTATAATAGAATGATTAATATAGTATTTTAAATTTAGAATCAAAATAAACTATAAACTTTTTGATAAAGCTGCGTTTCAATATGCATTAATTTTATTTTTCGAAGACCTATGTTAATCTATTTTCGTTCTGATTTCTGTTCTCGCTCACAGGCAGAGTCGCCTTTACTTCCCATAAAGGAGGACGAGCCCACGCCTACGCCAACAAGAACCCACGCACCTGCACACCCACACATATCAACAACTAGCCCGGGCAAAAAGCCAACTTATATCTCGCTGGGAAACAACATCGAGGCACCACATACTCCCACTTCCACGTCCACGACCACGCCCAACGATTGCAGTCGCTGCAGTTCGCTGACGTTACCGCCCCCGTCCCCGTCTACACTCCCACTCAATTTCCTTGAGGGCGAAGCCAACAACAACAACAACAATAATACAAACAACTACAACAACGAGGAGGAGTTCTACACACCTCTGGCTGGACAGACACCGAGTCATAAGCACACGCACGACTGCAAACTTTATCCGCACGACACCTTTGCCAGCCTGGAGGGGAAGTCAACGAGGGTAAACACGAAAATGCAAAGCAAAGTGGATGCAGTGGGCCGCATAACTGGCCAGTGGGGAAAATGGCAATTGCGCACAGTGCTGTTAATCTTTCTGTGTAAGATTCCATCGTCCTGGTTTATGGCATGCATCATATTTACGGCACCAGCACCGCGACATGGCGAGTTCTTTTGCAAGCCGCCACCGGAGCTGGGCAATCGAAATCAGACGCAATGGATCAAGGTGTCGCATCCGCAGAAAGAGGAAAAACAGGATCAAGAGTTTTCCATTGATTTCTGTAATATCTATCAGGATGCACAGGAGCATGCGCATCACTACTACAACTACGAGGATAGTGCAAAGGAGCCGCGGGTCTGGGAGAAGCCTATGCATCGCAACTCCAATGTCATACCCTGCACAGAGTTTCAGCACGAGACCGACTATCATTCGGTGGTCACACAATATGATTTGGTTTGCTCGCGGGACATTCTAGTCTCAGTTACACAGTTTTTCCATTTATTTGGAGTTCTAACTGGCGGAATTTTGGCCAATCATCTGCTTAAGTAGTAAGTGAACTAAACCGATGTCTTCTCCAATTTAGTATATTTATTCTAATTTTTTTTTTTTCCTCCCTAGCTTTAGTCCACGCAGTGTTATGCTCTTTGGCATGATCACCCAGATCTTTTGTGGCAATCTTACGGGCCATGTGGCCTCCTATGAACTCCATGTCTTCTTCCGCTGCCTCTCCGCTATCTGCTGCGCCCAGATGTACACCGCAGGCGGCATGATTAGTATGTTTGAATAATTGGTCATGGGAATAGTGATTTTATTTATCTATTATTAAGTAAACCTTAAGTAAAATAATAATTGGCTTAATTTACTATAGTTTCTCTGGTAAATCCAGTAAATCTGGAAATATTTTATTCTCTGGACAACTGTTTCTTATGCTCTTAATTCATTTTTGCAACCTTTATTGCCATTTTATTGCCAACATCTAGATTGCTAACAGATTTTTAAAAATAATTGTAGTCTAAATATCGTAGTAATAGTCGACAACTTTAACTATATAAATTATGTATTGCCGTATAATTTAATGAAAACACTATTCCCAGCTCTGTCAATAACTATAACAATAGCTGTAATCACTGACGTATATTTTGTTTTATTTTTTAGTGGCGGATATTACTGGCGGAAAGTATCGCACTTGTGTCTCCACGCTTTTCGAGCAATTTTGGTCAATTGGCGTCATGATGCTGCCGGGAGTTGCCAGTTTTTGGTCCAGTTGGTCGCATCTCTATATGGCAATCTCTTGGCCAACAGTCATTCTCATCTATTTGTGGCAGTAAGTAGCTCTCCATGATTATTATTCACTTATAATAAATACGCCAATATTATTTCATTCACCACAAATTAAAAATGTATGATATCTATTGACTCTTTAACAAAATGATGATTTACTTGGAGTTACATACTATGTTCTTATTAAAATTTTAAATTGTCTTGACTCACTGAATAAGAATATACATAGATTTTGCCCTTACTGCCTATGAAAAAGTCAATATTACAACTTGAATTATAGTTATGAGCAAAAAGTAAAACTAAGCATAGTAATTTATAAAATTCAGGATTCTTAGTTGAGTTTTAAGGAGAGTTGACTTTTAATGTGAATAGAAATTAATCCTTATTTTGTAGAATCAATAAAAAATAAGTCATTATTTTGTATTATTTATAATAAATCTTATAATGATTGTAGCCCTTGTTATTATTTCATTAGCAGCTGTGTCGCATACAGTTAGTCAAGTAATTAGTTTGAAATAGTAAAAAAATGCATATATATTATATTTGGCAAACAAACCATTTACTTTTATATTTTTTAAATGGTTAAGATATATGCTTAGAACAAGTTAAGGTAATAAAATAATGAGATAAACTGAGTTAAACTATTTTTAAAAGTTCAAATCAAATGTGATCCTTTTTATACCCTGTGGGAGTATATTAAGTTTGTTAAAAGTATTTTACCATGAAAAAGAAGCGTGGCCGATCCCATAAAGTATATATATTCTTGATGAGCATCAATAGCCAAGTCGATATAGCCATGTCCGTCAGTCTGTCGGTCCGTCTGTCCGTCGGTCTGTCGGTCCGTCTGTATGAACGAAAGGATCTCAGAGATGTTAAGAGCTAGAAGCTTGAACTTGGTCTTCCAGCATTGGTAATTTTTGCAGGCAGATCAATTTTTTTTTTTGCCGCTTACAAATCAAGTAAAAGCTCATAACAAAATCATTTTTGTACAGGGTATATTACGGTCGAGTTCTCGACTGTTCGGCTTGTTTCTATTATCATTATTGATTCATTATTACCTTTGAATACCATTGATAGTTAGTTTATCAATCGAACTATTTCTTACACACGCTTAATATTAATTGTTGATACCTTTTTATAGATGGATACCTGACTCACCGCGCTGGATGATTGCGCGCGGTCGTGTGATGGATGCCAAGAAGATTCTGCTCGAATGTGCCGAGATGAACGGAACTCGCTACAATCTTCCGCACGACATTGATCAGCAGCTGGAGCTGCAAGCGCAGACAGCCATGGATGCCCCGCCACCCGCCGGTTGGTGGACAATCTGGAAGGGTGAAAAGGCAGTGCGCCACATGATCTGCGTGCATCTCTCCTGGTCACTGTATATCAGCGTATACTACGGTTGCCTGCTTAACATACGCTCCTTTAGTCGGGAGCATCTGTACATAAACACTTTTGTTGCCGGCTTCAGTGAGATGATAGGCACTTTCATTGGCCTCTATCTCATAATGAACACGACCCGCAAGTGGCTATGGGCGGGAATATTCAATATATTGGCTGGATTCTTTGCCTGGTGCTGCTGGCTTGTGCCCAAGCCAGGTGAAGTTTCGCTGGACGCCAATGTTGCGATGCTCATGTGCACGGCCATGGTGTCCAAGATGGCAATTTCAACATCACTCTCTATACTGACAACCAGCACAGTGGAACTGGTTAGCCCGGAAAAGCGCAAAATTACGGCATTTTCGACTATTTGCTGGGCGCGTTTTTGGCTATTGGGAGCTCCATTCATTGGTTCCACCGTCGTCATTGGTCAGCTAATTCCTCAAACTTCCTATACTGCTCTGGCCATAATTGGCGGCATCTGCATGTCACTGATAAGCAGTCCACGTACACATCCCATTTCGAGGCCAGCCCCGCCCGTGTCGCATGGAGCTCAAAATATGGCAACACAGTTTACAGTCATCGATGGGATGGACAACAAGGGCTTTGTGCCTAACACCAACTCGAATACTATCTATGCCACAAATACTTTTAGGAAACTAACCACTCCACAATCCAATCTACCTCCTCAACTAATGCCCGGCATTTGGACCACCAAGATAAACGAGGACGGTCCACCAATGTGATATGATACACAGCTGCGAGTTTAGGGTGAAGAAACAGCTGATGATTCATATTTAAAGTGAGGTTAGAATATAGATTTCGATCTGGTAGCGCTGTGTCCTAGCAAGCAGCGCAGCAAAACTGACTGTCTAGTAATTTGATATCCTTTATAGACAAGTGTTTTGTACCATATATATATATACCTACTTTTATCAGGGCTTTACTAAATCCATCTTTAGTAATTTACATTACCAAACATTTTGCTATATCTAAGTATAGTTCAAGCGCTTTTCGCTTCAAGTAATAACAGTCTAATACCGCCCTATACAATACAATGGAGCACAATTTACAAATCAACTCAACTGACAAAACCCAACTTGAATGCTCAAAAAATGAGAAAATAATTATATACTATATAATATACATAATAATAACTATCCAAATGGCAAAGATACACTTTTAAGTAGACAAACCTTTTATGCTTAAAGCTATACAATTTCAATTATAAAAGACGCTCGCAGGAAAAACGCAAAAGAATGATTCACTATTAATAAGTTTTAGCAAATATTTCAAAGTAATTTTGATTAATTGAAAATCATAACATACGCTGATAGATCATACGTAGAACGGTCTCGGATACCTTCAGCGCAGCCATAAAGTAGCATCGTAAGTAAGTAAATCAAATGTGGAACATGCTGAGAGAGAAGCCCAGTATTAATCTGTCATCAGTGAACAATGAAAATGGTTCTTGAAATAATATGAAAACTCCACAATATAGCGAAATATTGTTTCCTACAAACTACTGAATATCATCCAAATCCTGATAATATTAACTCAAGAAGTCCGCTTGAATTCCCTGAAAGCTGTTCCACATTTAAGTGATTGTGTTGAAAACACCTGGAGAGAATTACATGAAAAGACATAAGTAGTTACACATAATTTTTATCAATTTATTAAATAAACAATAATTTTTAAACTATGTACACTTTAAATTCAGAATATTTGAATACCATTATGTATTATCAAGTGCATCATAAACAAAGAAAAATCAAAAAGAAAACAACAAGATAAGATTATAGTAATCACTTAGTGGTGTTTAATTTTTCAATTTTAATTATTAATTTATGTACGTAATTATGCAAAAACTTATCTATATTTTTCAAAGATATATTTAAATACCTAATGCGAATAGAATCTCGTTGAATGTTAAATAATTATGGTTATTCTATGAAAAGAAATGTTATGCATGGCAAGGCGAGCAATATTTTTCTAATAAAGTCTCAAAAACTCCTAATTACTTTTGTATATTAATTGTTTCAAACTTAACGACATTGTTTATTTCGCTACTTAGCAGTGGCGTAACAGTTGGGAGTTGCACCACAACAACTGTTGTGGTGGTATGACGATTTATTATTTTTATCGATGGCAACGTTTACTTAAATAACAGTGGTCCCTTGCACTCGTTCTGTTATGTTACTGTAATCGTTGACTCATAAACAGCTGTTAAATTTAAATTTTAGCATAATTCCCTTTTATCCCACAATCCAACCACGTGTCAAATAAACGTTTTGTTATTTTTATTTCTGCAACAAAACGTATAACACACTTAAATATATATTTCAAAGAACGTCAGCAATTCCAAAAATAAATAAAACACTGTTTGCTGTTAATAACAGTGCAGTTAAATGTTACTTAACATTCGCGTCTGCTGTCAGACTTCAAATTGTAGCGGCATTTTCTGCACAACGCGTTGCACAAAATCGGTGAAATTGTTGAAGTTTGCAAGTCGAATTGGCGTTAATTTGTTAATTGTTATTGTTTTCTTGCGCACAAACCACTTGCATGACATGGAATTCAATGTTTCGGACCAGCAGTCGGCACACAATTCGTCAGAGTCTGGCCAACTAAATGTGAGCCTTGGTAGTCGCAGCGTGCTCAAGGAATTAAATACAAATGATGCCGGCTCAAAGGTAAGGCAATTAATCAATCGGCGTTGTTGGAGCGTGTAACTTGGCCACAAGAAATTAGTGGCGCGCAACTACGAAAGCCGGCGAGTGGGCGTGCCGCTAAATAACGTATTAAGCCGACATTCACTTTCTAATAGAAATGTATATACAAATATACTAGTTGTGTGCGCATGTGTATATGTGTTAGTATGTGCATTGATCCCGCTCTGCACTTTCTGCCGTTATTGGCAACTGCGTCAATGGCGTCGTTGCCTTTGTGATCGATGGCTTCTCATTGCCCACAGACAAAGTCACAAGAGACTGCGCTCTGGTTGCACACGAATATGTCGTCGCCGCCTTTATTTGTTTCTCCTGATGTTTTACATTTCTTTTGCTTATTTGTATTATTGTTACTGCTTGCTGGCGACGCTGCTTCCACAGCTGCTGGCTGACGATGATTCCCCGACCATTTGATCAGTGCGTTCTATGTGCCGTGGCGATCGGACGTTGACTAGCGGTTCCACCTAACGCGCAATATTAACACCCTAGATGGGTAACAAGTCTGCCAAGCACTTGACGGCCAAGCAGCCCGCTACGTTGGACTCTAGGCAGCAAACGGCGGTATGCAAACTGTGCAAGTACACATATCTATATTGGACATATATCTATTAATTGTGCCTGTTTTGCTATTACTCGCCATATACACTTGACATGTTCAATTGTTTACGCCTGACGTCACCAGAGTCCAGATGTGCGCGAATGCTTGCCAAAAATATTAACAAAAATAAATCAGTGTACCAATCCCACTGTGACCCTTCAACATATACATTTGAATGTTTGTTGCTGTGATCTGTTCCTGGAACGACACTCGTTCCGGTTCTTCTAACTAATTCGCTGCTCAGTTTGGGCAACTTCCTGACAAGCCAAAGTTCATTGACAAGCAGCTAACGATGTTGTAGTTCTTGTTCTTTTACCAAGCAGCGATGGCGCTGCAGTCGCCTCCCCCACATATAACGATGTCGTATGCATTTCTCCTGTCTATTTATAGGTTATGTTCAAATTATTGCCTGTTCTCTCTTGTTTTTGTTTTTGTTACTGTTGTCTTTGGCGTCGCACAGCTTGTTTGCCGATTGCATTTTGATTTGTTTTAATACTCTACATTGTGGTCATTGCAAATATGACATTGGTTTGGTAACATCAACATTCCAATTAATCATCTGCTGGTTTATTTGTATTTTCATAATTTATCAAACAAATAGTCTTGTATAGCTCGAGTAGTTTCGATTGTTTTCTGTAAACTTAACAAAATTAAGTCTGTCGGTACTCATGATATTGTATTGACTTTAATTGATCCAACATTTCTGCAAAGATTGAGAGAAACTCAACGTAATTAACGTGTTTACTTTTGTACTGATTGGGTTTTCATACTCCCAGAACAATTACATTTATATTAAAATTCACAACTTTAAAAAAATATTGAAAATACATAATTTTATTTTAAGTTTTAACTTATATTGTAGTGTTGACAGCTAGTAATAATAATATAAATTGTCTAATCTGCTATTAAAAAGAGTATTAAGGCTTCGTTGTTGCAGACCTTCAATATTATTATTTATAAGGCTGGACATTGTCGTTGTTTATTGTTTATGCCTTGTTGCCTGCGACACCAAATGTCTAATGTTCCACTTTATTGCAACTGCAACTGGGCATTCTCTTGTCACCTGTCACGCATTGGCTGCTTAACAGTTGCCGCCTTGTGGCCGTCATGCCTCATCGTGTGATATTCGGTTTCTCTTTTAAAATATGCAAACTCAGCAGCCAAGCAGGCTGGTTATGTGGAGCACTTCCTCAAGTGCACGATGCGCAACAATGGGCGCCGCTGGATTGCATGTCTCTTGTCTGTCACTTGGCATCCACATGGCTCATACAGGGTGCATCTATAGGTATACCAAAAACTAGACTTTCCTTCATTAGCTTAAGTTATTCGCCCTATTCTCTCTTCCCTTATCTCTTTCTCTGTTTGTTCTGCACTTTTCGCTGCAGTTTTGCATTTGTTTGGATTGCTTGCTTTAGTTGCCTTTGGAATCGCCTATAAGACGGTCGCTTTTACTGCTTCCACTTTTGGATTGTGTGTGTTTTCATGTGGCGAGATCAATAAATTGACTTGCAGTCAATTAAGCGGCGTACACAAACTAATTACATTTGTATCGGAGACACCCACAAACGACGCGAGTTAAATGATTATCAAACGAAATGTTTTCATTCGACTTTAAGGGGTTTAAGAAGATTCCTAATTGAGATTGGAAATTGATCTTAGCTTCAGTGAAATACAACAAAAGAGACCGTTCCTATTCGAAATGATCTTTATCAACAAATATAAATCACTGATTAATGGATTAAGATTATAAACTAATAATAATTCAGTAATAAAAACTGATAACTAACTGATCTTCAAATTATAAATATACTTGTTGTGAGTTACATACCATTCCACAACATGTATTGATATGATCGTATTCAAATATAAATAACTGATCACACAGGAAATAAAGTATCACAACTTTCTAAAACTCTTCTACAAACACGCAAGAGTCTACAACTGATAATGATTATGTTTTGGGGGTTGAATTGCCCCAGAAAAGAACAGAAAACGTGCGGGGAGCGGAGCACAACGTCGTGTACGTTTATGTGGATGTCATTCGAATAAGCAGCGACGCGTCTCTCTCTCTTTCTCTCTCTCTTTTACAATCACATACACACTCACGATTACACTCTCGACTGTCGCTGCCGGTGAGCAGGCAAATTGAAACGAAAAAATATTTTTAAATTGATTTCAAACGTAAAAGACAAACGCCAGCGTACGCCACGGGAAGTTGAACGCGAGACGCGCTGAAAACAAAATAAAATAAAATCTGATATATTATTTAATGACGAGCGCAAGAAAATCAAATATTCAACGCTGACAGTCTGAGTAGGCCACAACGAATAACTCAATACATCTAGTCCCAAAAATATACAACAAAAGTAAAGAAATAGGAGCTGAAAAGTTGATTGTTTTCGTTTATGGGATTAATGTGGAACGGCGCAGTGAACCGTTGAACGAACGATCTTAGTATTTAATCGTGCGTGGAAAGCGTTTAACGCGTAAGAAGAAAATTGTCTCAAATGGATTTCCTATCAAATCTCATAAAAAGACCCAACAGCATTGGGATGCCCGTCCCAGAGACCAACAGTTCATCGCTTGAACCCAACTCGGAGACTACATCGCCTCAACTCATCCTAACCATGGATCGTTGCTCGATCGATACAGAACTGGAGAATCTCTTTGAGTCGGCAGCCAAGGATTTGAATTCCATGGAGGATAAACACAATCAGTTAATCGATAGCGTCGAAAAGGAAGTAATACCTCGTCTAGCCACGCCCACAACCCCTAGGGAGGCCATACAACAGCTGTTCAGTGATATTAATGTCAATATGGGTCAAGTTACCGAACATGAAATGGAACATTTACAGGCAATGAGCCTAGAGGTATGTGTGGATTGTAGGTAGTATGTTTGTGTGTGGGTGTCGTCAATACTAGACAAATAATGTCCACCTATTGCGTTTCAGCATGTGGCTGGCATTAAATACAATCCAAAGAATTTGTATACGCTCTCTCTTCGCATCTTGCGATCCACACACAATTTGTTTGTGGACTCCATTGTTCATTTATGTTTTATTTGTTAGTAAATAGAACTTAAATTTCCATTTGTCAGTAAACGTAATTTGTCAAAGCTAAATGCTAATGCCCAGGCACACCCCATATTCGGTCCCCTCCACCGCCATCTCCCGTAGTCCGCCTGACTTTAACCTTGTTGCTTGCCATCGCTCTAATTAAATTTCGCGTGCATTGGTGGCGACCCACAAGGCCTCGGAACGGACAGCAGCAGCCGCCGTTGTCGACAGCGAATGCATCGTCGCATGCTCAGATTTGTTTTTTCTTCATTCATTTGTATATATTCGCAACGCCAAGCGACCCACTTACCCCGGTAGCCCCACTTCCCCTACATGTCCCTCTTCTATGCGCCCATCTTTTCTTGTAGCTTTTCAAATTAATGACATTTGCTTGTTCGGAACCGGCGGGCGACTGACCGACAACCGAACGGGGTTGTGTTCTCACAGTGTGATGTGTATGTATGTGTCTTCCCCACACATTTGGTCAGTTGTGGGTAACGATAAATGGATTGCCTATAATGTAGTGTTGATGGAATTTATGTTAATGTAATGCTGGCTTGGCCTTTAATGCGTTCCACACGTGTGAAATGTGGAATTCAATTGTTCCTCAGAAGTTATAATGTTATTAGGATATACATATATTTATGGCTGCAATGCGTTTTGCATATTTGTGTTTAAATACAGTTAGTCAAGTAATTGTGTTTACAAAAATATATGAATATCTTATTTTGTTTTTTTTTTTATATTTTATTAGAAAAGTTAGAAGAAGTAAAACAAATAATTAATGGGAGCTCTACTGTGTTCCACTATATGTTTTTAAACTATTTTTGCCAACAATTACTTGACTAAATGTCTTTAAAGTTGAATGTGACATATGTTTATATCATAATTTCTCAACTTGACTGTTAATACGTTTCACATTCATTTGGTTGAACAATAAGCTTATAATATAGACATGCCTAAATGTAGAATAATTTTATTTACCTTTACAATTATCCTATATATTGCCCAAATCTTGTCCTTTTTTGGTCACAAACTGCTGTCCCAGTTCCCTAATTGAAAATCATAACATAAATAAGCTCTTGGCTCGAAGATGATCATAATGATGATTTTTTTTAATTTAGCTTTTGACTTGTTTACATTTTGCTGCCAATTGTTTGGGCCATGTTCGCGTTGCTTAGCCTAATTTATTTATTTTCATAATATTTTCCCAAAGATTGCATTGCATTTTCTCATTTCTCATTTGACACGCGATGCTCGAAATGTTGTAAATTAATTTATTTTGATTTTAATGTGGATTTCTTTCATTTTTGTCTGCAGCTCAGTCCGTTGGCGGTGAAGGCAAGTCCAAGGCATAGCATGGAACAGCAGAAGGCGCTGGTCGCGGCAATGCGTTCCACATCACAGCCGGGCACGCCCACTGTACCTCCTGCTGGCTATGATCCCTTAAGGCAACTGGATGTAGAGCCAGGGATGCTCAAATTCACGGGTCTCCCCGAATTCGATGAGACACAAATTCCAGAACTTGCGTCTCTCAGCGCCGAAATAGAAGGTAAGTGAGTGTCAAGTAATTAATGAAACTGCACACCATTTTAATACTCGTATTTTTCCCTAATTCATTCCTAGCTCATTTGAAAACGGATGCATCTGCGTCGTCATTAAAGCCAATCGAACGCGATTACAATTCGGATTCGGATGTCTATGCCGAATGTCTTTCCTTGAACAGTGTCAAGATGTCGGCGGAACAGTCCGAGCTCGAGGCATACTCCAGTGCATTGAATGACGTGCTAGAGCATCAAATGTCCAATGTGACGGCTACAACGCTGGAGAATACATTAAGCGAGCCGGATACGGCTGCTCTAAGTCACAACGACAGCTGTGAGCCTATGGATGTGGATGAAATATCCGAGACAATGGAAATACTTAAGGATGTGCTTGCTCCGGAGGATCATGAAGTGTTACAACAACAGTTCCTGGCCGTAGTAATGCAAAAGGAACAGGAAATTAACAAGAAGGAGCTGCAATTGGATATGGAATCGCCACAGCAACAGAAGGAGAAGGATCAGCAAGAGCAACAATTGAAAAAGGAGCAACAAGAAAAGAAAGAAAATGATCATCAGCTGGAGCAACAAATAGATAAAGATCTGGAACATCTACTGGAGCATCAATTGGATAGGGAGCAAAAGAAAGAATATGAGCAACTACTGAAGAAACAATTTGATAAGGAGCAGGAGAAAGAAAATGAGAAGCTTCTGAAGCAACAAGTAGATATGGAGCAGGAGAAAGAATATGAGCAACTCCTGAAGCGACAAGTAGAAATGGAGCAACAGCAGCTGGAGCAACAATTGGATAAAGAACTGGAGCAACATTTGGATAAAGAAGCGGAGCAGCAAATGGAGCAACATTTGGATAAAGAACTGGAGCAGCAAGTTGAACAACAATTGGATACAGAAGAGCAGCAGCAACTGGAGAAGCAATTGTGTACAGAAGAGAAGCAGCAATTGGATCAGCAATTGGAAAAGGAAAAGCATGAAAAGGCGCCACAACTAGATCATATATTGCATAGAGATCAGAAGCAGCAGGAACAGCTGGAATCAATGCAGCAACTAGCTGACACTTCAGTTTCTCAAAGCGTTATCTCAGTTCAGACTCCTATACTCAAATTTGAGGCGACCTCTCCGCCCATACCCACACATAGAAAGAGGACAGCCGAGGAGTTGGAGGAGCTCCTGGCCATGCAGCAGTTTGAACAGCTGGAGGCGGAACAGCCTGTAGCACAGGAAGAACTGAAGCCAGAGAAGGAGCTTGTGCCCTTAGAGATGAAGAATGATTTGCCAATGGAAGAGAATAAATTCGAGATTAAACCCCTTCAGCTTAATACGATCGATTCATCCCAGGAAGGCAGTTCAGCTCCCACATCACCTGCTTTTCCCGTTAAAGCGGCTTCAGAGATACCGTTCCACTTTCCCCACTCTCCGCGTGCGCCTGTCGAGCAGGAGGACATGTCCTATCTGGAACAGGCGATCATTGAGCCATCGGCAGATCACAAGCTAAACTTGAGCGGAGTTATAGCAAAGTCGCCGCTACCCATACAGGTTATATTGACGCAGCCGTCTCCAGAGAAGGCACACAACGAGGAGCAGCTAAATGCAACAATTCCCATGGGCAATAGTTCGCCATTAAACGGCACCTTCGATAGTGCTCACTTGGAGAGCATTGATACGGCACGTCCACCATCGCGTGGCACATTTGGTGTCCCGTTGGCTGATGCCCAGATTCAAGGGCGTCGCACGTTCTCCTTAAATGCCACAACCGAACAGTTGGATCAGCCGCTGGAGGAGCAACCACTAACCGCGCTAAATGACACCTATGCCATGCCACTGAATGCTGTGGTAGATGATCAGCGTCGCACCTTCACCATGTCAGAGCTTCAGCGTGAACAACCGGTGGCGGGGAAGGAACAGCAAATGCGACGCACCTTCTGCATGGAACAAAACACATCACCGGCCATGGAGGCCACCGAGGAGAATATCGTGCGAGGAGATTTCGAGGCGATGGATGTCGATGTATCGTTGCACGTAGAGACAACTATTACGTCCACTCACCAGCCGGAACAGAACTCCGAATCTCAATCAATGGCATTGGCACCGTCTTCACCAGTCCTACCAATTCATCCGCCTGAGCGGCAACAGCGGGAGACACACTCTCCGCCCATACCAACACATCAGCAGCGTTTGTCTCCACCGTTGCCCGCACAGCTGAAGCGTGCCGCTATACATGCTGATGTCAACGCTCACCTTACTATTCCCGCTGTGCTCGAGGAGCAGAAACTCTCGGCAAAGGAACAGCTGAGCGCCGGCGATGAGAAGGATGATGTGTTCGTTGAACACTTTGGTGCCATGTCACCCATCACCGATGACGTCTTCAAGGCGCCGCAGCACAGCAGCAGCAGCTTCAGCAAGATGGCAAAGGGAAAGATTGTCGAGTCTAATGAGGCCAACAAGGAAGAGCAATTCTATGATGCAGAGTTTCACGACGGCGCCAGCAACAACAACAGTAAGTTACGCCCCCCATATTATAGAGATTAGATACATATGTATGTAAATACCATTCCCCATAGAATTTGTAATTACAATCCACCTCCATTTCCTTCTCCATTAACATCTGCTTACATATATGCATGTATGTATGTATGTCCATATTCCATATTCGTGACCTTAGGCCATAAGTTGCCCCGAACAGGAGGCGGTGGGTTCTCGGCTGTGGCATTTGAACTTGAAATGTGTGGGGCAAGAAGCCAGGGTCGAGGTTAGTTTGTTGGCATGTGCCTAGTCTAACTGTAAAAAAAAATCACCACATGCAAGGCAATGAACCTGAACTTCAACTACTACTACAAAATAACGGCACACGAACCACAACAACAAAAACAGGAAACCCAACAACAACATCAACAAAGCACCATGGAGCCACAACATCAATTAAGCGCATAATTTTTGACTGTCGCGCAGCTGTCTGCATGCTGTTTGTGCTGTTCTTGTTGTTGTTGTCGTCTTTGTTGTTGTTATGACTGCATTTTAATGCTGTTCGAAAATGCCGCATTGCCCCTTCACTCATACACCCACGCATACATACAAGCACGTTCTCAGTCAAATTGAATGCACGTTTCATATTTTTTACTGCCTCGCTTGCGCTCCCAACTCTCTTTTAATACTTAGTCTCTTTCGATTCTCTTTGCGCACTTGAACCCTTATCAGCTTTGCATGCCGTAATCGTCGCACCAAAATAAACGCAAAAGTCTTCGTTGTGACGTCACGCTGTTCAATTGCTTCTGTGTATTTGTGCACACATGCTTATATACATACATATGTACATATGAGCCTGCGATGAGCGCATTTTGTATTTTTGGCTAATTAACTAACAGGCGTTGCCGAATAAGAAAATTGTCGAGGTATAAAAAATGATTTCATTAAATTAGTTTTTGTCCATTTTTCACATACTTTTCCACTTCATTTATTTTGATTGTTTCAAGTGCCCTTTTTTGGTTTGGCTATAATTAAGTAATTTTCAATTTTGCGCAATTATCGTTATCGTAGACTAAGTAAATGCAGCTCTGTGCTTACTGAAGTACATATCGATAAAACTATCTCTTTCGCATACAGGAATCTACCGTGTATCCAATTTGAACGTAACAATACTTTATATGCCAATAAGAACGAAAAATTACTAACTTATTGATCGATAATAATTTGAATTTAATACATGTTTTCATAGAACATTGCACCCGTTGTTTGTCAAATGCATCGCTCGCTCTCACACTCTCTCATGCTCTGTTCTCCCGCACACATACATTTACATCTACACTCATTTGACGCATGGGAATCTTGCATTTTTACTACGCTAGTAGTCATCGGAGCAACAAAAATACAACTTGTAGACAACACATCGTATAAACAAGCACACATAAAAACATATGGACAGCGCTCTCTTGCTCATGGCGAACATGGTTCAATAATATTAAGTGGTATTGTGCGAGTGGAGCTTAGGTTTTTTACTCTATGCACTTCGGTAAGAAGAACGTTTGTTAGACTTGCAATCTAAAAGAATTCCCACCTCTTATTATTGCACCTTGATTGCTTACGCGTCACTGTCACACGCTCCAGTCAGAATAATACTTCACTTTGACTCTCTGCGCCTGCTATTGAATGCTCCACGTTCGCAAGCTCTCTCTCTCTATCTCTCTCTCGAATTGACTCAACTGAGTGTGTGACTGGATGTATGTACGTAGATGTGCGTGCGTGCGCTGGTTTTCTTATTGGCATCGGAGAAAAGTAAGCATATTAGCATTCCAATTCAGTTAGTTTTCAACTTTTGACGTTGTCGCTGCTGCTGCTAAGCCTCTGCACGCGTCGCGCTGACCAACGTCGCTAAAATAACATCGTCTGCTCCTTTCACGTCTGTTCTTCGTTTTATGAAGTCCAAGTAAACGTGATAAACGTGCAAATGTAATTGAAAATGTAATGAAAAACAAATATTTTGTGTGTTGCCTGTCCTTATCATTTGTTTATCGCTTGTTTTCCTCATGAAATCTGCCCAAATTGGATAAAATGCAAAGCAGCTGTGTGTGTGTAGTATGGTGTGCCCAAAAACAACAACAACAACATAAACTTGCGCAGTTACAAAAAATTGTCAATGACAAAATTCACACAAAAGCATAAATAAAGCGGAGATGAAGACGTAGACTCAATTCAAGTAAAAAAAAAAGTTGTATATTTTTTTCCGCAGAGAGCGAGAGCGTAAACGTTCATTGTGTGTGCGTGTAACTCTTTATAGTAGGTGTATATGTGTGCGTGTGTGGGCGCTGTATGGTCATGGTTAACGTTGTTAATTTATTTTAATAACTGTAAGAAATCTTGAAAATGCAAAAGTTGTCAAGAAAGAGGGAGACACGCAATAAAAACGCAGCGCAGTGTGAAAAGTTTCCTCTCTCTCTCTTTTCCACTTAGCTCACAAGCATGCTCCGCTCCCACTCTCTGGCGCGCTCTCCCATGCTCTGGCGCTCTTTTACTCTTGTATCTTGTCAATGCATCAGTTTGTCAATTGGTTCATGTTCATTATAAAAGCAACCCACTTTTTGGGGACGTCTCGCGATTGCATAAAATGACTCACAAGTCATAGTTGCGGCTTCTCTTTTCGCCTTCTGTTTCTGCTTATGTTCCCATTGTACTTTGTTTTGTTTTCGAATTTTATCTTGAAATACTTATTTTAGCGCCTGCAGTTGAGTGACCCGCATTCGATATAAAATGCCCTAAAGTATCTATGCTTATCTGGGACTGCCCGGGTTCTCGTTTTTACTATTTTTACTGGCATTTGTTTATATATGTACATACCTATGTATATGCGCATGTTTGTGCAAATAATGCGGCACACCTTGGTGTGTGGACTCTGAAGGGGGAGGGGAGATAGTTTGGTCTCTATAGGGCAGGGCACACTTTGAGTCATGCTATAATACGTTATTTAAATGTCGTCGTCGTCGTCTTCCTTCCGCTTTAGTAGTTTAGACACACAAAGAATGAAAGAGATTCAGCTGTTTTTAGAGACTCAACAAATACAAATAATACGCTTTAATAGAATAGTATTACCTTGACTATCCATAAACTGCACTTGTTTTCTGCAGAGCACACAGAAGTCGTTTATGCCAAACTTCCACATATTTGTTATTGTCATGTGCGCGCTTTTAATGCCTTGTTTCTTTTTTTGCCTATCTTAGAGTTATCTAGATATAATTTTGAAATAACGTCATATTACTTATTATATGAGAATTAAGTGTTTTCTATGTTCTATATATTATCTGAAATCCATTGGAATATAACTTGACTAACTTATTGTCTATTCTTTTCTTGTCTTTCTCACACAACAACCGAAAACCGCAACCACAATCTGAACTACAACAAATGCACGCGCATGTTTCATAACAAATCAACATACAACAATTGCACATACCAATATTCAATCCATAACACACACACACACACAGTTATACTCAACTCATCAGATTTCGATTATCTATACTCAAAAGGCAGCAACAATGAGCCCATCGATCGCAGTTCGTTGCTATTAAGATTCGATCCACTTCTGGGTGCCCCGGTGCCTGTAAATCAATCGCAGCAACAGCAGCAGGAGCTAACGCTGCTTAATATACTAAGCATTAACAATAATAATAATAATCCAACACGTGCATTGAGTCCCACATTGGAGGAGCACGAGACAAGCGGCAGTAATCAGTCGTTTGTACTTGAACCGAGTGCCAAATCAGGAGGAACGGGAGGAGCAGGAATCCAAAAAGATTCACAATATAAACCGCCTGTGGATAGAACAAAAGTAAGCTGTGGATATTAAACTGTTGATGGCAAGTTAATTAATTCCGTTTTCTTAAACACAGAAGCATGCTAAAATGAGTGTGGACGTCATTGATAACGATTGCAATAAAACCTTCGATAATTCCAAGTAAGTAGACTTCATATGCATATTATTCATATCTCATTGTATTGTGACTTGATACTATCGTATTTTATAGTCTAAACTCGGAGGACAAGACACACAAATACAACAATATGGATGAACTGGAGAAAAAGATAAAGAATGAAGTGTAAGTAGTGGATTCCTCAAGATAAGTGTGCAACATATTAACTTATTATATTGTATTCTTTAGAACCCGCTCCGAGGACATTGAAAAGAAACTCAAAGAGGCCGAACAACGCGAAGAGGCGCTTGTCAAACGGATATCAGAAAAGGACAAGACAAACACAAAGCTCAAGTAGGTGATCAATGTTATTATAGTGTAAAGCTTATCTCACAAATCTCTTACACTCCACACAGCGGCGTCATCGAGGCCTACGAGAAAGCCATTGCGGAACTAATCCACGACAAGGAGCAACTGGTACAGAACCATGAAAGGCAAATGCAGGAGGTGCAAGCAGATCGTGATTCCAATTATCATCACTTAACGTCGCTGGAAACGACATTCTCTGATCTGCATGTGTAAGTTCTGGATGCTAAAGGACTCTGTATGTGGTTAATAAATGCAACTATGTTTTCTTCTCTTCTACAGGAAATATGAGAAGAGCAAAGAGATGACGTCACATCTGAAGCAGGATGAGGAGAATCTGTTGGAAGAAAAGAAAAAGTTGCTGGAGAAATTGCGACAGCAGGAACAGCGATATGAGCAAATGAAAAGTCATGCCATGCAGCAAATGGAAATGTATGAGAAACGCAATTACATATTACCATTAATAATTCATATTAATAATCCTCATTATTCATATTACAGTGCTAACAAAAAGTTGTCGACCATTACAAAAGAGCATACGGATGAGGTGAAAAAATTGAAAGCTTTACTCAAAAAGGAGGAAGTGTCGCGCATCTCGACAGCTGAGCAACTGCAGCAGAAGTCGCGAGAGAATGCCGATCTTCTCAAGATCTGCGAGGAGCTCATCTACGATAAGGGACAAGGTGGTAGTAGTTAAACTTCACCCACTGGCATATATATATTTTGCGGCCTGAATGTATTTTCTATATACAATTTAATGCTGTAAGCGCGCACACACACACATACTCACAATCACACACACACACAAACAAACATACATAAAAATGGCATGTGGAACGCATGTTTGTCGCATGTTATATATTCACTCATAACGCGTACTATCTCATTACATCTTGTAATTTTTGTTGTGTGCTCTCGTGAATTGATTCAAATCCACATATTAAATCTCAACTTTGTACGCTATCGTCTTTAGAATGGAGTATCCCCCACTATATGCCTAACTATCCATATACGTATTGTACTATTTCTAGATTTTTAGTTGACGTTTACCTAGTTTAAGCACAACAACAGCAACAACAACAACATCAACAACATCCAACATACACAAATGTGCCGAGCAGCGAATGAGTTCCACACGTTGAGATCCACAAACGCCTTACGGGTTTTCTCCCCCAAATGATATTATTGCGTTGTTTTGCTTGAAAATTTCTAACGCAATTTTCAAGGCAAATATCAACTGCTATTTTCTCTGCCCTCCCCACACAACAAACCCCCCCCTCAAACACACACACACATGAACACTTAATTGTTTGTTGTGTTCTATTAACTGATGAAATTAATAATAAAAGAAAACTAAACAAAAAGAATTGCGTACGCTTGAGGCGCGCCCTTTACTAAATGTCTAAGTTTACAATTAGTATAATTTAAATTAAAATTTTTAATAATTGTATTAAGCATCTACTTCTGTATTACATAATAGTACTAAAACAAAATGAAATGAATCATGAAAGAAAAAACATACACAAAAAACTATTTATGCATTAAAAGAAAAAAAAACAAGAAAAAACATAATTACTTATTGTTTTATTACAGCTTTTTATTACTTTTATTTTGCGATAAACTTGAAGTTTGCCTTAGAAAAAGAAATAGTTGAATTTAATAATTGTCCCCTTTCCAACAACAACCCCACGCTCACCACTCTGCTACAAAATCCACACACACACAGAATCCACTGTTCGCTTTGTAGAGTACACGCCTCTGAGAACTTCAAATGTATTTTCTTCCATTTATGACATTTATTAAGCTGTAAGAAATTAAAGTTGTTAATACACACAAAGAAAATTATAAAAAAAATTAATAAAAACCGAACATAAAGGAAAGAATTGTATACAAAATTTATACCCAGTCCATGTAATCAAATATTATGCTACTACACAAACACATACGTATATATATAACGGTGTGCATATACATATATATATTTTTCTAAAGTTGTAGCTGACAAAAACACGCGCGCTTTTAAAAAAGAAACAAAAGAAGTAATTGTGAAACGCAAATTCGTTTTGTTGTTTGAGATTTGAGATGAAAATGATATATCAATGCGCTGTAAAAAATACACATAAAATAGTATTAAAACATGCATACACAAATGTGTGTGTTGGAGCATGTGCATGTAAAGGTGATGAACAAGTTGCATAATTCAATAAATAAAATATGTACGACTAAACAACTGCAATTTAAATTTAAATATGGGATGCGTTGCCAACTGTTGCGGGTTGGGGCTTAAATTGGATGGCAACGCTGTAGGCAGTGATCATATTTGCGTTCATTTCAAAACGGGGTGGCAACGCTATAGGCAGCGATCATAATTGCGCTATTGTGTCTATTTTGAAAAAAAGTAAATATTCAAAATATAGATGCTGCAGCAGATGCACATTTAAAGCCATTAAAGTGCTTAAATAATTGAACATATAGTGCGATATGAATTAAAACACGCATACACATATGTGTGTGTTGCAGTATCTGAATGTAACAAGTTACATACTTAAATAAATAAAATTGCAATTTAAATTTAAATATGGGATGAGTTGCCAACTGTCGCGGGTCTAAACTGGATGGCAACGCTGTAGGCAGCGATCATAATTGCGTTATTGCCTTCTCTTTTGCACATTTGTTATCAAAGCAAACACAGAAAAACAAAACAAAACAAAACAAAGGAAAAATACAAAATAGTAGAAGCTGCGGCAGATGCGCATTTGAAGTCATTAAACTGCTTACATAATACAACAGATAGTGAGATATGAATTTTGCCGGCAAAGTCGTGCTTATAACGGGAGCCAGTTCCGGAATTGGTGCCGCAACGGCCGTCAAATTGGCCAAATATGGAGCTTGCCTTGCGCTCAACGGACGCAATGTGGAGAATCTGAAGAAGGTGGCCGAGGATTGCAAGGCTGTTGGTGTAGCGCCCGCTGTCGTTGTGGGCGACGTAAGCAAGGAGGCGGACACGGAGCGTGTATGGCGGGAGACGCTGCAGAAGTACGGCAAGCTGGACGTGCTGGTCAACAACGCGGGCATCCTGGAGAGCGGCACCATTGAGAACACCTCGTTGGAGCAGTATGACCGCGTGATGAACACCAATCTGCGGGCGATCTACCATTTGACCATGCTGGCAACCCCGGAGTTGGTCAAGACCAAGGGCAACATTGTGAATGTGTCCAGCGTCAACGGCATTCGCTCCTTTCCCGGCGTCCTGGCCTACAACATCTCCAAGATGGGTGTCGACCAGTTTACACGCTGCGTCGCCCTTGAGCTGGCGGCAAAGGGAGTGCGTGCCAATTGTGTGAATCCCGGCGTGACGGTGACCAATCTACACAAGCGTGGCGGCATGAACGAGGAGGCGTACCAAAAGTTTCTGGAGCACTCGAAGACCACACATGCACTGGGGCGACCCGGCACCACGGATGAGGTGGCCAGTGCCATTGCATTTCTGGCCAGCGACCTGGCCAGCTTCACCACAGGCGTCAGTTTGGCCGTCGACGGCGGACGCCACGCCATGTGCCCACGATAATCTGAAAACGTAACCAAAGATCAGTGAATGCATTTAATTCCAATAAAGAAGTACATGAAACATAAACAGTCGAAGAATTAAATAGCGAACACTGACTGGGAAAGCCAGCAGGAATAGTTATCTAAGAATCCTTCCAAGCAATCACAACACATCTCCTGAAGCCAGGTTAATTTACTTGCAAGGTGGTGACGTATTCACCATACTTCGGATACCTCACCACGTGAGTATACGTCACCTTATAGTAATTCACCATTCCCCTCGATTAATAAATCTTCTATAAATTTTCTTACAACGAATGTCATATCGAATTGCTTTACTCTGTTTGCTTCATTTACGATTTGTTTACTATTTTTACATGTGATTATAACGAGCTAACACTGTAGTTGCTGTGGATTATATTGAGTGTGCCTCTTAGCGCGGGCACATCGCATGACGACCACCGTCCACTGGCAAATTGACGCCCGTTGTGAAGCTGGCGTCGTTGCTCGCTAGAAATGCAATGGCGGAAGCCACCTCGCCAACCTCTCCAGGACGGCCCAGTGCATGTGTTTCCTTCGAACGCTCCAGAAACTTGTCATAGGCAGCATCGTCCAGTCCTCCACGTTTCTGTAGTTCCGTCACAATTACGCCTGGATTAACGGAATTAACACGATCTCCCTTTGGAGCCAGCTCCAAGGCTACGCAACGCGTAAACTGATCCACCGCCGACTTGGACACATTGTAGGCGAGCACGCCCGGAAAGGAACGCAGGCCGCACACGCTGGACACATTCACAATGTTTCCCTTGGACTTGATCAGCTCTGGGGTGGCCAACATGGTCAGTTGATATAGCGCACGGACATTCGTGCTCATTACCCGATCGTACTGATCCAAGCTGGTACTATCGATGCTGCCTAGTTCCATAATTCCTGCATTGTTGACCAGCACATCCAAACGGCCAAACTGCTTCAAAGTAGCTGCAACTATCTGCTCAACATCCGCTTCCTTGTTCATGTCTGCTTGTAGCTGAAGCGCCGGTACTCCACCTGCTGCCAAAATATTGTCGGCCGTTTCTTTCAACTTGTCCACATTACGGCCAACAATTGTAAGAAGTCCTCCTAAGCTGGCCAGGTGCACGGCTGTGGCAGCGCCAATACCAGAGCTAGCACCGGTCACAATAATAACCTTGTCTTTGAAACTGGGCATATTTCTACTGCTGCTTTAATAATATTGCAAATATCCAATGACAATCGAAGTTATCAGCTGCGCATAGTCGATGGCAAGCAAAGTCGATAACTTGATCTTTTTGTTATCTCCCTAAGCTCGCTGTTGTGAAACTGATAGTTGAATCACAATTGAGGCTTTCCCATGACATTGAAGCTTGTATCGATCAGGTTGTTCTGTGTTATCTCATAGCTCATTGTTGTGATATTCAAATCGTGATTTAAACATTTATTCAAATTATTAATTTATATATAATTTATTATTTACAATAAGTATATATATTCGATTGAACTGTTTTGCACACGTCTCGCTGACACTATCCATATACTGGGAATATCCTGTCTTACTTAGTCTCTTTTTGCAATTCGGTAATAATTAAACTTCGATCACATTTGTAAAGAGTTCCCTTAATGTAGGTAGGTAGGTGCACGGCTGTAGCTGCACCAATACCAGATCACGCAACTGTAAAAATAATTATCTAATCCCTATTTCAATTGATAGATCAATATGTAATGAGTCCTTCCCATGAAGTTGACGTTTTCAAAAAGCGCGCAATGTTCTCAAGTCGATTATGTTGCCCTTCATTGAAAGTATCGATATGTTAGTTTACTATTGGCTATCGATAATTCAATTGACGATTATTGCGACTGAAATTTAATAAGCGATTAGTAGCCAATCCAGTTGTTTATTAGTTGATATTATGTTTATTAAATGCCAACACTGTAATACATGCAACTATTTGTTTTTATTAGCGCGGGCACATTGCATGTCTGCCCCCGTCTACAGGCAAGCTGACTCCAGTTGTGAAACTAGCCGCATCGCTGGCCAGGAACGCTATAGCCGCAGCCACTTCCTTGACATCGCCAGGACGCCCCATGGCATGGGTTGTCCTTGAGTGCTCCAGGAACTTTTGATAGGTGGCCTCATCCATGCCTCCGCGTTTGTGAATCTCGGTTATGATCACGCCGGGATTAACGGAATTGACCCGGACTCCCTTGGTAGCCAGTTCGAGAGCCACACACCGCGTAAATTGATCCACTGCTGCCTTGGAAATATTGTAGGCCAAAACACCGGGAAAGGAGCGTATGCCATTCACACTGGACACGTTTACCACATTGCCCTTGGTCTTAATCAGCTCTGGAGTGGCCAGCATAGTTAACTGATACAGCGCACGCACATTTGTGTTCATTACGCGATCATATTGAGCCAATGAAGTGTTCTCAATGGTGCCAGTCTCCAGGATGCCTGCGTTGTTGACCAGCACATCGATGCGTCCATGTTTGGCAAGCGTCGCCGTAACAATTTTCTCCACATCTGCCTCATTGTTCATATCTGCAATCACCTGCAAAGCAGGAGCGCCACCAGCAGCCACAATGAAATTTGCAGTTTCCGTCAATTTCTCTGAATTGCGACCAACGATTGTGACAAGTCCACCCAGACTGGCCAAATGAATGGCAGCACCTGCGCCAATGCCGGAGCTAGCACCCGTAACTATAATTACTTTGTCCTTGAAGCTTGACATGGCGAGATCTCAACTAATGAAGAGTGTGACGTGAAATGATCGAACAGGTCGCACAGCAATAACTTGAGTGACAGCAATATAGAACGATAACAGTTTCACAGCTGATTTTGAAAGCTTTCAGCGATCAGCTGTGCAAAGCTTTTCCAAAACAAGTGGTTAGGTGATTACCACTACACTACATGAGAGAACAAATTATTTTTTAAACACACAATCGCAATTAAATTTGTTGATTTTTTTAACCTTAGATGTTTTATTCTTTTTAAAAAAACGCACGCGATTGCACGGCTGCAATTGTTGTTGTTGTTGTGGGTAGCGTTCCTTAAACCTCGTATCCGTAGGATTTGATGATTTTGTTGAAAGGTTCAGCAGCCTTGGCAATATTCTCGCGCGCCTTCGCTGTCAACTTCTTCATTTCTCTGTTGTGCTTGAGGGTGACGCGCAACTTAGCCTTACGCTTGCGCTCCAGGCTCTTGACAACATCCTGGTAGTGCCAGCCCACCTCGTGCGACAGACGTCCAACCATGCAGTATTTGCGGTCAGAGCGCAGGGTCAACACGCGCATAGCAATTGGGACGACAACGCGACGACGCTTGTCATAGGGCGATGGGATACCATCGAACACACGCAGACGAGCAAGGGCAGCCTGGCCACGCTTGGTCTTGTGTGGGATCATGCCTGCAAGACAAAAAAAGATATATTAATGGCCACAATCAACTAATCATGCAGAGCTATTGCAGTGGATTGATCAGTTGTATGTTGGTTACACGGTTTCTCGTTCAAATAATGTAGGTAAGAATGTAATAATCATCATAACAGAGTAGTATTGACTAAATCAAGCCACATTAACGTACCTGAAAGAAAATGATATAAATTAGTAACTATTGAAGTTAGAAAATGTAGCAAAAGCATTTGAATGTGTTGCTTGGAATCAGTTATGTTTTGTTTACATGGTTTCTCTACGTTCAAATAATGTAGGTAAATATGTTTGGTACATCATGGTAAACAACAAACAAGCAGCTGACTGAAAAATATTACTAAACTCACCTCGTACAGCCTTGTAGAAGATTCTGGATGGGGCACGGAAATGGAAAGGTCCACGAGCGGGATTGACGTTGCAACGTTTGCGCAAGTAGGACAAAAACTTAATTTTGTTTCTGTAGAAGTGACCAGAAAGGTTCAGCTCCTCGCAACGCACCACAGCGACCTTGCCGCCCTGCAACAGGTACTTGGCGACAACGGAGGCCAGGCGGCCAAGCAAATGGCCGCGACCATCAATAACAACGGTCTGCAAATCAAGTAAAAACAATAAATAACTGTTGTAGTTCAAAAGTTAGGTTAAGGTGAACGACAATGCATAAACAAATGTGAGCATTTTCAGCATATGCAAAACGAGGGTTTTTTAAATATTAAATATGCACTTGGCGTAGTTTTTAAACATATTCGCCATTTTTCCCCACACATGTACTAACAAATTGTCGGCGGCACTTCCGTGGTCGCCTTTAGAGGCTGCTCTTGGGCACGTGTACACGGATAAAAACTTTCGCGTCCACAAAACAAGGCTTTCGCGTTGAAAAATTCACTAATAAAGCACATTTACGTATAGCCTATTGTTTAATAAACCTTTTTCATACATTTGTTTAAGTCTGCCGTCACGTTAACATGTTTTTTTTGACAAAATCTTGCCACTTACCCTATTCGTTAAACCAGTCATGTTTAAGAACCGCACGAAAAGAAAGCGGAAACCGATTTGACAGCTCAGGCGTCATACGGCAGAGTTGCTTTGATCAACTGCATAGCATAAAGAGCTAATTGCTACAGGGATGAACTTTCCGATAAACGTCGATAAGCGTTCCCAAAACCTATCGATGCTGGCGCCATATGATAATAAATTTGAATGAAAAATTTTACTTTTTATTAGATGTATTAATTAGTTATATTTTGAAGTACGATCAAAAACCATAAATTCGTCTTAATTCTAAGAGCTTCAATTCTAGTGTTTCATTCAGAGAAAAGCCAAAATAGTTACTTATTCGTGTGACGTCATTTCGTGACAGGTAACTATTTCTGGCAACCAAGGTTGCCACACGTTTCAAAACTGTGGCGCCATCTGTTGTTTATATGACAATCGTTACTTTTTTGATGAACGAATCGGACATACTAGTTATTTTTTAATATCATGATATTACAATGATTTTTATAAAATTTCGAATTTCATTGATTTTGTATTACAAGCCCTAAATATTTCTTGTAAATCCTATATTTAAATATAGTGATCGACAGTGAACCGCAAGCGAGCTAGAATAACTCTCAAACGATCGAATGAACACAACTGAACAAACGAGCGAAAGCATTGAACAAGCTCGTTTGTTCACTTTGGTTAGTTGTTCAATTGAACTAATTCTGAACGATACTAATCGATAGTTTAGCAGCATTACTTTTAGGTGTGTTTTTGACTGCGGCCGAAGCGGATCATTGCTACTCGCGGTGCCAAATTGTTTACACAAAAATTGTAAATAAATGAAACGAAAATATAAATAAATACGAACTGAAAAAGGTGCTGACAGCCAATAGCAATGCAAATGTAACGAGGGTGCTGCGTGTTTGTGCAAAAAAGTGTTTTTCGCTGACACAAGTGCTGTGCTGTGCCGATTCGACTCAATTTGTTCCAAAAATCTTAATCATAACAAACAAATAACCGAGATTATCAACGAATCATCAATAAAATCAGCAGAAACAGCAGCAGCGATAGAGCGTCGACGCGTTTGTATTGTCGACAGGAAAAAGTCAACACCTTATAAGGCAAGTCTTATTTTAATACGAGACAGTGGACGGGGTATGCAAAGGCACACAAATATATTTATTTTTATTTCATGTGTGTTTGGGTTTTCTAACGAGCGTACTTGCGGTGACAGACATATGTATGCGCCCCTCTGTTGCTTGGCTTGGAATAATAATTACTGCTCATTCTTTCCGTTTAATTAAATGCAATTCACAAAGCACAATGTCCATGTAGAGTTGTTGCTTGTGTGATTTCATTCGTGTGGGAGCGTTTTTTTTATGTTCGTCTCTTCTTCCTTCCTGCCTGTCTTTTGACTTTTTGCCTTTCCCCTATTTTGGCAGCGCAACTTTTCAACCATCTTGTGGTAAACTTCTCTTTTTTTTTTCTGCAAACTTTTAAATTGGGTCAATGCATGCGTCGGCCGATTTACTTGTTTTTCTTTCAACGCTCTTTTCATATGTGTATATTTTTTGGAATTGTTGTCGTTGTTGTTGCCGAACCAGTTTCTTAACCTTGTTTCCTTTCCAAGTGCAATTGGCGCTTGACTCTTGCTTTTTGACAATTTGAATGTTCTACTTTTCGCGACTTAACTTTGGTGTGTTTGTATACATATGTGTGTGTGCGTGCGTGGTTGACAATGACAACTTAATAGACGAACGTTAAATAACGGCATTTATTAGATTTGTTGAATTATGTGTGGACAACATGCAAACAGAAAGACCAGATAATGGAATTAATTTTCTTTGTATCTTGGATATATAAAGATATTCGTGTAACATTTTATCGCAGTCTAGAAACGCGCGCGTCTCCTTTTTGTTGGCATTTCCGCAACAACAAAAGAATCTGCTGGGTTTCGTAATCGTGTGTGTGAGTGTGTGTGTGCTCTTCGCGAGTGGTTGTAAGAGAGAGACAGAGAAAAGGGTGTTTTTTACGATATAAAATTCCAATTAGAATGTTGCTGTTAACAAGAAACAACAAACAGCTGATTAGTTCGTCCAGTGATGGTAAACGTCACAAAATGTGATCGACGCGCTAGAAACATGTGAAGCAAATAAGTGTTAATTGTTAGAAATGCATCAAAAATCATCCAAACTAAATGTAAGTATAAAATATTTAAGTATAAACGAGTTTATATTTTATTGTATATCTGCAGATGTCCAACATGAACTTCTATGAACGGCTCAATGCGTCGACAACAGCAACTTTCGATGAGCTTAAGCGCAATTATAAGCAATTAATACTACAATGTCATCCAGATAAATTACAACAACAACAACAGCATCAGCAAGCACATAAACAGAGCGAAGTAACTGTAAACTCCAATGAGAGCGACCCAAATCGAGAGAGTGACAACAATTTCAATGCGATAAATGAAGCCTGGAATATACTAAAAGATCCCATAAAGCGTAAACTCTATGATGCCGAATTATTGCAGACAAAATTTCAAACGCACATCAACATTTATGCCACCATCACGTTAAATGACATGCAGCGCACTCAAGTTGTGGTGGAGGAGGAGGAGGAGTGTGATGAAAACGACACAGACGGAGAGACGACAACGACAACGTTGAGCTTTGCCTATGCGTACAACTGTCGATGCGGCGGTCAGTATGTGGTTGATGAGTCAGCGGAACAAAGAGAACAGCTGAAAGCAAGTGAAATGATTGTTGAGTGTAGTGAATGTTCTTTGGTGATTATTGTGAAACCAGTTGCAAATAAACAATAAAGAGATATGACAATAAATGTGTAATAAAAGATGAAAAGCGAACTACACACCGTTCTTTTTGTCTATTATTGTTTTAAAGCTTAAAATTTAAATTATCGAATTAAGCGCTTATTGTTATCATCGATGACAAATTGTTACCAGCTTTATGGTGTTCCAAACTCTGTTTTATTGGTTTCTTGAACCTTTTGCTGTTTTATGCATGCAAAACTGGTTGTCTCTTGCATGTTTAATGCCCTTCCTTTCTTTTGGCTCTCTTGTTCAACCGAAAATGATGTAATATTTGTATTTTATACACAATATTTGGATTGCAGCCACTACCAACCGTTTTCATTTCCGTTGTGCAAAATAAATGTCTTTATTTTGGTGCGTTAGTGCTGTTTATGTCTTTGACGCGTGTGAATTGTTTTTGGACTGTTTTATATAGGTCACATGAAATTACCAAATGTTGCTTCCTCCAACTTGCTCCATAATTGAAGAGAAACAGAAATGGCGGTTATAAGTTATGACTAAGTTTTGATTTACATGACAAAGTTCTTGATCATTGACAGGGCTGAAGTATAGAGAGAATCTGCATCCCTACCTTAGTGCCGTCTTTAACAGTGGCAAAAGCTGTAAATGCACACTGTTAATTTGAAAACCACATCATTTAACATGCAAATGTTATTTTAGGACGATCTTCACAGTTGTTCATTTAATTTAAAGATCTGAAAACTCAAAGTTTGTTCACCTTTTAACTGTTTATATGTTAAATAGACAACGCCAATTAATTGTTGAAATGTTTACTTCGGCAACGCCTTAAACTTTATCTTTTAACAAATCAATTGCACAAACCCCAATGCTAACAGTGTCTTTGGAATAACAGTTCAAATTCGAAGCTGACCGTTACGCTAAGTAAATCTCTAAAAAAAAAAATAATTGTTAAGCGCATTAAATTTATTTAAGAGCATATTTGTATGTATGTGTGTATCATAATTACTGTCACAAGTTGTATACCCTATATCCAATTTATTGACTAAAATGAAGTATTATCACTTTGTACACTGCTTGCACTGCTTACGATTATACAGAACAAGCAGTGCATATGCAGCTGTTGATTTGATACTAAAGTTACCATATGAGTAGACCTAAAGCAGGGTATATTCGAGTTATACGTGCTCGTTAACTGTATATTTTGGGAGGGCGAAATTCAATAACCTCGCCTGTTTTTGCCGGCATGCGGAGTTGTTGCTGTGGCTGATCTGATGATGTCAGCAACTGCAGAAAAAACCATACGCAAATTCAAAATACAAATGTATAAACAATTGCGAGAAACCAATAACAGGCAAAACAGACGCATCGAGGAGCTCATTGGAAATCCATGTGTTTATGATATTATTGCAAAGTAATTTAATTGGTTATTTATTTATTTTTGTATCAATTTATTTTCTATTGCTATCTCGCTCATTGCTTTGTGCATAAGTGCGTGGTGCTTTATTGATAATTAACGGTGTCTGAGCTTTCGTTTTCTATCCGCTGCAGACACAACTTGATAAAGCACAGACTTAATTTCCAGCGCATTAATTACGCCGGCTGACTTGTAAAACAAAAGCGACTGTGCATGAACTTACTTACACATTAGCATATGTATTAGTATGTGTGTGTGTGTATCTCTTAAGCATCTCTTACTTTAATAACCTTTTGACACATAAATATTGAAACGCTTTAGCGCATTTGCTATCAACTCCTGTAAAAGCTTCCCTCTTACACACACTCTCTCACTCAATCTTTCGCTTGTACAGTCTCTTTGAATGTTACGTGTTGTTGTTGTATGATTTTAGAGATACCGTTTACTACATGTGGCTGGATACAATGGCCACTATTAAAACGAAGTCAACTCCAGCGCGTCAACCGTCTTCATCTCCATTTACGTCTTCGTCTCCGTCCGTTTCCATTGCCGTTGCCTTCTACCACTTTCATTTCGTTTTCACTGCGCATTAAAGACGCTCGAGCAGCTTTAATTGCTCAAGAAAATGGCAGAAGCAGACAAAAAAAATTATATATATATATGTATATATGTATATAAAACACCGGCAGAAAATAACAAAATAAAAGAAACAACAACAACAACAACATGGCACACGTTATGTGTCGAGCTTGCGTAGAAAGCTCAAGAAGTTTTTGTGACGTAGGAAATTGCGTGGAAAATGTTGTCACTTAATGCAGTCAACACAATACTAACAGTTCTTCAAGCCATCATTTAGTCATTCACTGAGTCAAAACTTTGCTAGACATGTTAATGGATTTCTTACCCTAGAAAAAAGTAGCTCTAATGCGATTGCAGAAATGAAGCTAAAGAGCAGAAATCATTATAGAATTCTATAGAATGGTGTCTTCTAAAAATATCGGGCTTGAGATCGATTTACAACTGGTAACTGTGTTGGTTGCTATTACTTTTAGTAAATATACTAAAAGTATTGAGTATATACATATGTATGTATGTATACCCTGATATTTATAACACTTTTTTCTCATCACTCAAAGTGGTATACAAATAAGTTTTAGAATAACAGTGATATTCGTATTTTTCTACACATAAGTCCTTGATATGAATCACAGTTCCCTTTGTCTGCTCAACAGATAATGCATATTGTTTTTATTGATTCAGCTGAAAAGAAACCACAGAACTATTATCATAAATCAAGTAAGTAATAATACAAATGCATCTCATTGATTACGACAAATACTTATTATACCAATATACCAGATAATCAAGTTGATGTTATTCTAATAACTATAACATATATTTTTTTTTGGGAACAGTTTGAAAGAGAATTGACACTTCGGCGTACCGAAGTTGGCAGCTCTTTCTAGTTTTCTACGTTTTATTTCATTTGCCACACTTTATACGATCTTTCTTTTGACTACGCTTTATGTCTTTCTTTCGATTTTAATTACACAAAAGTGCCAATTAATTGTTGTTGCTTTTAATTCAAAACCTCTTCCTTCTCCGCCGAGCCAACAGAGGCATAAAAATATACATGTCTATAATTTTGCATTGTGTTCTGGTTTTTTATATTTTTATTTCGCGCTCAGTGGTCGAAAGATACGTCAATTCGAAGCTTGGAGGTGTTGGGAACGTGTAACCATGTGAAAAGATGGGGGAACAAGTAGAGCAGAGAATGAACAAGATCTTAAATAGTTTAGATTGGTCTCGTGTTGCGGTTTGGGGCATTTCTGGAGCGTCTTAGACTTGAACTAATGCCAAAAATATATTGTTTTATTCTCGCTTCTTGCAGGCAAGCGCGTGTTCCACGCTGAAAAGACTTCAATCTGGCCGGAAACGGTAGTGTCAATCCCATTAAGAAAGCCGGAACCACGGGCACCCTGTGTAACAACCAACGTAATAAGACTGAAAGGCCGCTATCTGGAAAGGTAGTACAGAAAATGGCATCCACTGGCGAAATTTGGCTGCAGTGGTTCTCATGTTGTTTTCAACAACAACGATCCCCATCCCGACGACCACATCAACGCCTGCGCATCGATCGCTCAATGATCGGCAATCCCACAAACTTTGTACACACCGGCCACATTGGATCCGCCGATGTGGAGCTATCCGCCAACCGACTCAATGCGATCTCAACCCAAATGCAAAGCAAGGGCGGCTATGAAACAAACTCGATACACTCGCTGCATGTAAGTCAAGTGATGGATGTGAATGTGGCTACAACTAAGTAACTGCGGTACAGTCTGATTGATTGAGTCATTTTGTATGTGTTAATTATACCCTTTAGCTAATTTTAGTAACTGGCAGAAAAGGAATAGAGTTATATTAGGCTATCCTACTAAAAAATCTCTACACGAGGTAAAAGTCTAATGACGAAAGCATGTTCAAGCCCAAAAATATCTAAAATCAATTATTGTAACGACATACATACTACATATATTGAATCACTAGTACTGACTGCTGCCCACAGTTACATTATGATATAATTTTGAATCATAATGTAGGGTGTCTGCCAGTCGACTAGTTTCATGTAGAAGTTTAATGTGCGAATCACGATATTCGCAATTTGAAACGTTTGGGGCATTTAGCACCTACCACACAGCTAGCAAGGTAACGATCAACGATCATAATGGAGGTGTTAGTTGTGGTAAGGTTGGTGGCGGTGGTTTTATCAAAACAAACAAGTCCGCAACTGAAGGTAATTCAAGTATTGAAGTTAGAAAAATCCCAATCAAAGTAATATTAATTAGTTATAATTGTAAGAAACCCTTTGGGAATACACTAGAATTGTTTATGAGCATGCTAAAAGACAACGAAAAGGTAAACAGTTTCTTATAGCCCATTTAGACTGACTGAGACAGTTCAATGCACTTTCGACAGACAATAATCAGGTGATATGTGCGATAAATCCACACCCAAGAAAAAGGTTTCAATTAAATTTGTCGTAATACTCGAGTATTTTCATGCTATGCAACCATTTACTTGGGTCCCCAATGCTGATAACATCTGGCAACCCCGTGTACCAGGTTCCAGGTTATTCTTCTCCCTCCTTTCCCGTTCCAGCTCTTCTTTTATAAGTAGTAAACAATACGAAGTGCCCAGCCCCAGTTTCAGTTGTGGCCACGGTCTAGTACATCGCTTAAACTGCTGACAACAACAGCTAAACTTCCATATACATATACTATATAAAAACTTATACTATGATTTTCTTTTCATTTAACAGGCCTGCTGATGAAGGAACTTTACAACATGGCTACTAAATGCATTTTGTGCAATTTTCTTAAACAAAAACGAAACAGAAAACCAACAACATCATCATCAACAGCAATATTTATAATTCTTTGTTAAACGCGAGCGTGTTATCAGGCGGCAAGGGTGACTAACAGAGAAAGAAAAGTAATAGCAGGCACTGCGAGGTGGAAGGTGGGAAGTGGGCGAATGGCAGCAGCATAAATGGGTTCCACACACACATACACACACCCACACACGCACACACCACAAACAGCAATTGTGGAATATGAGTAGAATAAACGGACAATGGACTCCATGTGTATAATATGTTTGTGAGTTTGTGTATGTGTGCATGATGGAGGATGACCAGCTACTAATCGTAGGGAAAAAAAATATGAATTTGGCCTTAACTATAAAGCGGCAATACAAGCAATGTGTAGACGATCTTCAGATGTATTTGTGAGTATTATATAGATGAAAAATCGCAAAAGATCACTGCAGATCGTTATATAGAGAGACAGTTGTGGGTCAGCCCTGTACTTAATGCCAAAACCAGGGCATGCAATCAAAATAATATGTTCAACAATGTTCAGACCTAAAATAGAAATTCCGATTGCATGCAATATAAGTAAAAAGTAATAATTCCAGAGAACAGAACTGCCTTATTTCATTATACAACACACTCACGCAACTAGCTGATCCAAATCGGATGATATACCATATAATTACTACTCAATACGTATTTATATACATACAATATTTATACACGTACATTTATGTCAACAAGTTGTGTGTACTCGTAACTAGCAAAGCAATTTTACAGAGCTGATTTAGCATTTATATAATGTTATTTAATTATTGACAAACAAACTGTCGCACAATCATTTTTTCAAAAGAAAATTTATACAGTTAAAATTAATAATTTATCGAATATTTGTTTACAAAAACAGTATGTAACAACTACTTTTTTAGATGCATATATTTACATATATTTATAAAAAAAAAAACCAGAACGAATAAAAAAAGATGCAAAAGTGTAGTAAGCGACAATGCAAATGTAGAACGTGTACCTTTGTAGAATCCCTCATCAAAAGTGTAAACTGGAGAATCTTTAAACATTCAGTTGTAGATATTTAACTAAGGAAAAATAATAATAATATTGCAAATGCAAAAGATACATATAATAACATGTGCGTTGGGTTTAAAGCGCAAAAGTTGAACGCAGAATAGACTAATTGTATAAAACTAAAATACTTAAGCAATAATTTATGGAAAAAAAAATATATTTAAAAAACCAAACAAACAAACAAGAGTGTTTTGATTTAAATTTAAAATGTATTCTTGGTTTTCCAACACTTACATTCTTAACAGCGTTGCCATCTTGGCAGCAGGACAGTGGTATCCAATGCCATATACAGTGACGTTACAGTTTCATATTAATAAGGTGTAACAACGGTGCAATTTCATAAAAATATTTTGTAGTTGATATTAGAGGTAAATGTTTCATTTAAAAAAAAAAAAACAAATTATTAAAAGTATATTAAATAATATAGTATTTTTCTATAAATGATTAAAAAAACCTTCATATTTTAAGATTGCGCTAAAGCACAAGAAGAAGAATATTATTTGTTGTGAATATAAAAACTGATAACTATTTTGTAATGCCAAAATTCCAATTAAAATGTTCTTTCACAAATAATAATTAGTCAAAACCGTATTCGAATTTTGGATAAAAAATACTAAGAGTTCCAAAATTGAGATTGAAAAATGAGGAACAAAAAACAATGAAAACTTTTAATTTAAATAATTTATTACGTTTTGTTTTCTTTAAATTGTATTCTTAGTTTTTTTCCCTTCTTATGAGGTAATGCCAATAGATAAAGTAGTTTTTTTTTCTTTTGATTTTATTCTCAAATTTCTTATCCTATTTATTCATACAAAATATCGCATTACAATCCGTAGTTTTGACTTAACATATAACACGGCAGATTGAATTTAACATTTAGCGGATTATATAGCCTAATCATCATTGTCACTGCCACTGCCGCTGCCGGAACCACTGCCACTTCCACTGTCCGATTTGGTGCCACTTTTGTGGCTCTCGTTGTCGCTGCCACTGGCGGCGCCACCAGCTCCTCCACTTTTGCCACTGCCAGCATCGGATTCGCTGTCCGAGTCCCGCAAGGCTTTGCTAGCCTTGGCTTTGTTCACCTTTTTGCTGCGACGTGCCTCAAAGTCGGATCCCTCGTCCTCGTCGGACGAGTAAATGGTCGAGGCCTTTGGCTCTGCCTGTCCGCCAGCGGAACCCTTCTTATAGCGATTCTTAATAGCACTGAGGCTAATGGCATTCTCGTCGTCGCTGCCATCGTCATGCTGATAGGATGAAGTTCCGCCACCGATGAGTGGTTCACCGGCACCAGCCTTCTTCTTTTTGGGCTGTGCCTTGTGCTGTGTGCGCATTGCCAGACGGAGCTTAGCCTCTTCCTCCTTAAGCTGTGAATAGCGATCTGTGGTGGGATCCTTGCCCACCTGGGTGAGTATCTTAATGCCACTCGTTTTGCTCGATCGATCAGCCAGCGACATGGTGATCTTCTTGTGTGTGAACGACTCGGTCGAATGCGGTCGGAAGGTGAGTTTAGTACGGAACACCGACTGACCCTGAAGACCAGTGCCTTGGCGAATAAACAAATGGTTGTGATCACCAACCAGCGGCTGGCGGTATGCATCGAAGATCTCGTTTCCCAGATGCAGACTCATGCTGCCGTCGGACCAACGAACGTAGCGGGCGTTCGACTCGCGGACCATGTCGCCCTTGTTATTCATGAACTCGCGCCAGCGTATCGTATTGCTCACTTTGAGTTTAATGCGCTGCCGACCTTCTTCATCCATGGTCTCTTCCTCGTCGATTTCGTCCTCGTAGGTTTCCGGATCAAACGGATGCGTGACAACGGACAAGAAGTTGGGCAACTTTATGAAATGTTGTTCCTTGCCAAGATCGGCAGATATGCGTGGAATTTCCACCTCGATTCTCGTCTCGGGTAATGGCTCTGGCTCGTCCTCCTTGGCCGATTTCTGTTTTGGCTCTGCGTCGCGAGCACGAGAACGGGAACGGCTTCGGGAGCGGCTTACGGAACGACTGCGGGAACGTGACTTGCTCACGCTGCGACTTCGTGAGCGACCTGCACTGCCCGCCGGAGATTTGGCTGCCTGTTGTGCCGTCTCCTCATCGTCACTGATGTCGTCCGCATCGCCAAAGATATCCGAAGCAGCGGGTGCTTTTTTAGTCTGCAAGCGATACCAAAATGTTAATTAACAAATATGAAATAACTATGTATTGCCTACCGGTGCCTCCTCATCGCTATCAGAGTCGATTAGGCGCGCCTTCTTTGCCTTTGTGGGCGTGGCTGCATCGCTGTCACTGCCGCTTTTACGCTTCTCATTGTCCGAAGTGCTTTGTCGTCGTTGTTTTTTCTTGGGCGCGCCAATGTCACTGCCGGAACCTGAAGCTGAACCGCTCCGGCTGCGCGATGTGCGACCAGAGCGCGGTGTGCCAGACTTTGAGCGAGATCGTGATCGGGAAGTCCGACTACGACTACCACTGCGACTGCGACTACGGCTCTTGCTTTTGCTCTTGGAATTAGCACGCTGGTCATCAATTTGTAAGTTGGGAGAATTGGAGCGGGACTCTTCGTTACCACTGTGTGATTGGGAGCGTCCGCTATGTGGACTGCCGCTGCGGGAACGGGAACGAGAATGAGCGCTCTGCGCAGAGCCAGATCGCCGGCTATGCACTGATCCAGAGCGGGAGCCGGGAGACCGCCGACTGGCGGCTGATCCGGAACGCGCACTGTGCGGCGATCCAGAGCCGGAACGTGATCGAGAGGATCTGGATCGGGAGCCAGAACGTGAACGATCGCTGCCGCTACCAGACTTGCGACTGTGTGGTGATCTAAAAGGATTAACACATTAATCTTTAATAGTGACTTCACTGCAGACTATCTAAAATACAATAATTTAATTAAAAACCTACCCCGGCGCGCTGCCTTGCGGTGTGACGCTGCGACTGCGGCTGCCACTGCGACTGGAACCGGACGCGGAGCCTGAAATATGTTTTTAAGTACAGCTGCCACAGGAATTAGTTATGCACTCACCACTTTCATCATCTGAATTTGGATCGCCCATATTACTTCAATATTTTATTGCAAAGCAGAAAAATGCCAATACCAAAATGTAATATTGATAGATTGGCAGCTCAGACACGTGCAAACTAAATTGCTAACTGCTATATGTGCTATATTATTTGAAATTTACTAAAATATTCAATAATCACGGTTTATTATTATTACTAACATATTACGATACAGTAATGCAAATTATTATTTTTACATCCGTAGTATTTGTTCTAATAACTTAACGTGCCTTGCACTCCATAAATTGTCAAGGCAACCCTGGTGTTTGTGTAAACGCTACTATCGGCTACATCGATAACATTGCAGCATCGATAACCATCATCCGTCTCCGTCTTTTGTGTATTTGTATTCGTATGTGACGAGCCACAAAAGTTTTTTGCGGAACATTTTTTGTGTACATTTTAAGCGTTTTTCGAGCGCTCAAAAATTATTTATTGCATTGCAATTGTAAATTATAGGCATTTGCCTGTGTTTAATTAAAGTGCGGTGAATTGTGCGCGGCGTAAAAGGTGCATAAATCGCGAAGCGAATTTTACCCAAATTCGCGTTCGGGTGAAATTTCAATGAACTGAGAAAACAAAGACAGAGACACACACAGTTGAAGCAAAGCAAGAAGAAGCAGTGGCAACAGCGCAATAGCAAGCAATTATTTACTTACAAAAAAAAAAACCAACATATTATACATAAGAGGAGGCAAAACATAACAAATAACCCAAAACGTTTCGAAACAAAACCATAAAGCGTTCATTCTGTATGAAGTTTTTGCATTGGCCGCTATAAAAGCAACCCAAAATCGTGTAGTCGCCGCTTTTCTGCGAAGGCAAAAGGAAGGCATATAAAAAACCTTCGGTACTCCTTCTTTCGGGCAGGCACGACGAAGTAAAGTTCACCAATACATAGATACAGACAGCGCGTGTATGCACAATACTTACATACGTATATATATATATATATACATATATATGCAATATATTTAGGGACGACACGGCGCGGAAAAATACCAACTAACCTCTCCTCCACTCCGCACGTTTCGGCTACACTTTGCGCATCATCATCGACGGCGGCGTGGGTGTATGTGTATGTGATACCGTGTGAACGTGTCCGAGTACATGTATCCTGAATGTGCAGTTGTATGAGTGCCATTTATTTGTAACTGTAATCCATCTGGGAGCCAAAATTAAGTGATCAGCAAAGCATTCAAATTAACATTAACGACCTCAGTTGGCGCAGCAGCTGACAAAACGCAACAAGACGGCGCTAGGACGACGGCAGCGTCAGTGTCAGCAACAAAAACGTCCCAGTCGCTTTGGAATGTTAAATGCGGTGAAAACAAAACATTCAGTGTATGTTGTTGGTAGCAGCAGTAGTTGGCAAACAGTAGCATTAACAGTGGAAGAAGCAGCATTATCATCCAACGTTCATTTAGGTAAGCAATAATTGTAAGACGTTCGTCTATTTCTTCATCGAGTTGTTGTAGCTGCTTTTGTTGTTAAAGCTTTTTTCAAGGCTAGCCCTGAATGCTAATTGGCCAAAGTTTATTCGCAGCAGTTTGTTGTAAGCGAAATGAGTGTTGTAAAACGCACTCTGGTCAGCTGATGAAGTTACACACAACGATCAGCATCGACGCTGTAAATCAATTAGGCAAAAAGATCATACAAATTGGAGAGCGTACAAAAACTGCTTGAAACACAAAACAACAAGAAATTATCAGCAAAGCAGCGACAAGTTCGTAAACCTGACAGCTACCTGCAGATCTGTAACAACAAGCGCACAGCACCCACTAATACAGCAGCATTGAGCAGTCTTTGTTGCATTTGTATGTGTGTTTGGGTTTAGCATCTCGTTTATTTTTCGCAGCACTTAAATTGGTGTGTACACACAGACATACTCACATGCATGCATTGTTAAATATTGATCAGCAGGCAAGTGAATAGCGTATCCTTTTTCATTTGTCTTGTCTTCCGTTCTGCCGCATCCTGCGACTTGTCTTTCTGGTTTGTAGACAACATTATATACATATGAATATATGTATGTACATATGAAAGTCTGAAGACTTATTCGTCTGCTTGTACACTTCTGTTTCTTTTTTTTGACAGCTGATGATTGCGCGGCCATTTAATCTAAAACAGTGTTGCGTAGTGCATGCGATGTTGTTTACCTGCGTATTAATTGCTCGACTCATTATCGCCCACTTTTATTTTTAGCTGTAACAGCTAAACAGCTTTATTACGTTCGAACGAATGATAGCCTTTTATTGCTGTTCTTGTCTGTAAGAGCACCGTTACGTAAATTTCCAGCGACATTGGCTTTATCAAAACTGCAATTTAATAATAATAAAAAAACCCTGCGCCTACGACATAGCAATGCAAAGAAAATCTAACTAGACAGACAGAAAATAAGTGGCCCTATTTGGCTTGTTTATATTTATTTATAAACATATGTTTGTGTTTTAAAGCGCACATCAATATTATCTATAGGCAGACAACATGTTATCAAATGCGCACTCTAGTTTCTGTTAACTCTCCTTGGATCTAAATGAGTCATTGTCATAGAACACCTCTAGACTATTAAATTTTAACCACCCCAACGGTAAACAATAGCCGGCCTCGTATTATTTGTTGCTGCTGTTGTTGTTGTTGTCGACCAATTGGTGTATCGTTTCGCGTGCGCGCCAAAATAAACAGCTATGTCTCAGTGTTGTCCGATAAATGTATCGATCAAACGATAAATATAATTAAGTTTGTTTTGAGGGGTAGCTTTAAAATCGATAACATCTTCGTCTCTCATATCGTCTCTAATCAAATGCAATCAACTAAAATATAAACAACACGCACACATGTTTCTATTCTAACGATTGTGTTTTTTTCTGATTATTTAGATTATGGCGAATTTAAATTTTCAACAACCCCCGAGAAGCATAGCAAACGCAGCTTTAACGGGCCGAACAACAGGCGGCTTTGGTGGTAGCTCCATGTCTGGTCATGTAACACCCACGTCTGGCATGTTCCAAACCGGTAAGTTTAATAATTAATTTATGAATCGATCGTGAACTAATTTATGTAAATTTCTTAATTATTTATGTCGAAACTGGCAACAGATTTCGCCACTTCTTATCCAGGCGCCACGAATTACGGCCAACAAACGCAACAGCCGCAACAGTTATCGCCAAATCGCAATGCGCAGTTATCAGTTGGAGGTCCTGCCTTATCGAGTGGTAATCGAACTGCGAATCTGTTTGGCCAACGGCCGTTTGTGGAGCGTCGTGCCATGCAGGGTTTGGGCAGCGGGCCCATGGTGAGTGCCAAAGCGTCAAATAAGTTATCCATCAATCAGTAAACTTATATGTTGTGTGATTTTGTTTACAGTCGAACATGGGCAACTTTATGCAGTCTGGCCGCGGCGGCTATGGAACGGGCGGCGGGGGTGGGGGCGGTCCTTTAAATAACTTTCATGTATTCGGTGGCGGCAGTGGGGCAGATTCATCAACGCCAGCGCTGCTCGATCCCACAGAGTTTCCATCACTGACGAATGCGCGCGGTCAGAATGATCAGACACTGCCCCAATCGAATCCCCTCCAGCCGCCGGGCAGCAAACCCTACGGTAATTTCTTTACCTCTTGTGAGTTCAAAACAAAAATCCACTTTATTTAATTTTAATTTCTGTTATATATATATATTGATGTCAATTACAATTACGATTGCTTACGGTTATTGTTATTGTTCGCTGTATTTTATTTATCCAAAAAATTGTGCTAAAGTCTTCTTATGTTTTGTTCTGTTTGTTTCATTTGCTTTGGTGTTTGTGTGAACTTTAGCTTTTAATTAATATCACTTGAAATTGTTGCACTTTTAATATAGTTTTTTTTCAATAACCCATCTCAAATACCCTAGAAGGTGGAAAGCTTACAATGTGTTACAATTTGTTTATATTGCATAGTATTTGCCTTATAACTGATCGATCTTTGGTACATCTTCCAGTCGGCATGGTGAAGCAGCCAACGTCAGAGCAATCGGAGTTCACGATGTCTAATGAGGATTTTCCAGCGTTACCGGGCACCCAGAACTCGGATGGCACAACGAACGCGATAGGCAGCAGCAGTGGCGGCATTGGCAGCGCTGCCAGCGGCGGCGGCGTTGGCGGCAGTGGCATCACAGAGAATAATCTGGATGGCACGGAAAAGGCAATGAATTCAATTGTGGTCAGCGGCGGTTCAGGCAATTCGGGTGCCGTTGTGGGGGGTAATGGTCTCGGTGCCGTTGGCAGCGGTCTTGGAGGCGTTGTTGGCGGCGGCGGCGGTGGCGGCGGCAGCAGTGGCGCAAGCGGTGTTGTCAGTGCGACGCATGTAGGATTAGTAGGCGCCAGCGGTGGAGGAGGTGTCAACAGTGTTCCCGGTCAAAATGCAATGATGGGTGTTGGCGGTGGACTCGGCAGTGGCAGCGGCAGCGGACCATGCTGCGATCATATGAACGATAATTCCAGCAATGATAAACTTGTGAAAAGCGGCGTACAAACATCGCCAGATGGTGAGCAATATTTACATTATCTATATATGGTGACCCATATCTAATATCATCATGATAACAATCATAGGCAAGGTCACAAACATACCAGCGAGCATGGTGAACAATCAGTTTGGCATGGTGGGTCTGCTGACGTTCATAAGAGCGGCCGAAACGGATCCCAATCTGGTGACGTTATCGCTGGGCACGGACTTAACGGGCCTGGGATTGAATCTTAATTCACAAGAGAGTTTGCATCCAACATTCGCTGGACCGTTCGTGGAACAGCCCTGCAGGTGAGCGTGCTGCAAATCCTCCTCCCAGTCTCATTTCTCAATCTGACTTATCATTCCATTTGCAGAGCACAAGACGTTGAGTACAACGTGCCACCCGAATATCTGATCAATTTTGCGATTAGAGATAAGCTCACAGCGCCGGCACTGAAAGTGCTGCAAGAAGATCTGCTCTTTTTCCTCTTCTACACGAATATCGGTGATAGGATGCAATTAATGGCAGCTGCTGAATTGTAAGTTGCATTTAAGTGAAGACATTATTGCTTTTAGTTTGATTAATTTTGAGTGTATTTAACATTTAATCCTTCGATTTGCAATTGCAGGCATAGTCGCGAATGGCGGTATCATGTGGAGGAGAAAATATGGATAACTCGAATTCCTGGCATTAATCAATATGAAAAAAATGGTACAAAAGAGCGTGGCACCTTCTATTACTTTGATGCGCAAAGTTGGAAACGTTTGTCCAAGGTTTTCCAAATAGATGCCGAGAAATTAGATAAATGTCCCAATGTAAGTGCGTTTATGAATGGAAAGTCTGTATAATAATAATAAAAACGAAAAAATTTAAAAAAAGCAAAACAAATTCATGTAAAAATGTCTTTTTATTAAATATTTAGTCAAGTGGTGGATATAATAAATGTTTACAATTTGCTTTTTTAAACAGGAAGAAATTCAAATTCAACGACACTGCAGCCTCTGTTAGATTTAACAGAGTGAAATTTAACATAACAGCTAAAAATGAACCACCGCTTTAGTTCATGTTCCATTAACGAACAGATTCCGCAAGCGAACTACTAAATTTCATTCCAAGTAGTTCCAATTGTCGCAATCAACAGCGTTGCCATTTTACTTCAGTCACTCAGTTTTTAATATGCGAATCACGCGAGTAAAGTAAGTGTAATAAACAATGTATGCGCCGGAATTTTATTTCGATATCAATCATTTAATTATTTTTCATATATAACAACTCTTAAATGTATGTTATCAAAGCAACTTTTGTGTTGTAAGCTGCATACTGTAATCGTTGACAAAATAGTGAGCTGCATACTTATCTTGAAAAAAAAAACATTGCGACTGCGCGATTTGCTTGAATTCAAATTTAAATCAATTGATAGAAAATACGAGAATGAACACACCAGGCGTCAGCCTGTTCCAGGGCGCCGAGACACTAAAGGTCAACTCGACGCTGGAGCGACAGGAAGAGGAGGAAGCGTTGCAAGATCAAAAACGCCGAGAAGCGGAGGTAAGTGCTGGGCATTTAAATCAACGCACGTCTCAATGGATTTGTTTATGCAAACATATAAATCCAAATTACAGCTGGGAAATTTATTGGAAAATGCTTTTGATGATTTGGACGACGACGACGACGAGAGCACAGTCGACTCGACTACGAATTTTCCGTCGAACTTATTGCCCCCGCCGCTGCCCCTGCTGCCAACGCTGTCGGCGCAGCAGCAGCTGCAACAGCAACCGCAACAACAACTGGATTATGTGAGTGCCAACGAAATGCATAAACTGAAAATGTTATTGGAGTCCAAGACCCATGAGCTGAACAACATCAACAAGCTGGCGACAGATGCACGCACGAAAGCCCATGAATTGCAGAAGCGTTTGACCATTGCCGAGGTTGAGCTCGAGCGGGCGCGGTTGGAGAAGCAGCACACCCACGAACTGCTCGTGGATAGCAAGGAGAAGTGCTCGAATCTGGACGACAATATTGAGAAGCTGCGCGGTGAGAAGAAGGCACTGGAGGCGGAGAACACACAATTGGTTGGTAAGCTAGAGACGGCACAAACCGTTCTGGACGATGTGCAGCGTAAATATGATATGGTGGAGCGGGACAAGCATAGACGGGATGATCGCAATGCCGAGCTGCGGATCAAGCAACTGGAGGATCATCATCGAGCCCAAACGGAGCTAAATCAGCATCAGCTCAGTCAAGTCTCTGATCAGCTGGACAAGAAGAAACAGGAGCTGGATCAAATGCATATGCGATACAATTCCCTGCAGACGAGTCACGAGTCCATGCTGCTGGACAAGGCCGACAAGATCAATGAGCTGAATAGGGCGTTGGATGTGGCACAGCGTCGCTGCAATCAGCTGGCGTCCAAACAGAACTACGAGTCGGAGTATATGCGACAGCAACAATGCATTGCCGATCTGCATGGTCAGATTGCCCAGATGGAGCAGACGATTGCAGAGCTAACGGATCGTCTAAATGGCGCCACAGCCGAAATGGATTCAATGGACACACTGATACAGCAGCATCAGTCCGAATCAGAGACACCCAATCGCTTGCCGTCACATCTGACGGGTAGCACGCCTCTAAATCCGGCTGAACGTATGTGTAAATTCAAGCAGGATATTTACCGAACGTTTGCCATGATGAAAAACAAACGGGAGGAGGTGCGGAATCTGGAGAAGCATCTGGAGGAACGGACCAATGAATTACGCACGCTGCGGGATGCGGAAAATAAAATGTTGGTCCAGTTGGAAACCTTGAAGGAGGACAAGGTGCGTATGGAGAATCGGATTAAGGTGTTGCAGGAGCAATTGGAAGAACGCAACCACAACGCATCACTCAGTACATCGAAGCTGCAAAGTGAAATGGACAGCCTGCTGGCCGAACGTGATGCACTGCGTCAGAAAACGCATGAACAAACCGTGGAGCATCAGAAAGTCGACAAGCACCTTAAGAAATTGCAATTGGATTTGGATGAACTGCAGCGGGAGCACGAGAATCTCAAATGCAAACATGATCAGCTGACCGACGATAACCGTCAACTGCGCATGCGTTCCACCGCTGACAATTTGCGTCTGGAGCTAGAGCGGCATAAGATCTTACTGAATGATGCACAGGGCGAGGTGGATCGCTTGAAGAAATTGTATTCGGACATTGCCACCGACAAGGAAAGTCTCAGTTATCAGTTGCGCAAATTGTCGGAAACTGATACAATCAAGGAGCTGCAGGAGCAGAGACAACAGTTGGCCCAACTGCAACGCAATCTGCAGCTGGCCGAGCTCAAGTCGCAGGAGCTGACCAAGATACTCGCGACGGAGAAGCAGCAACACGAGCGAGATTTGGAGATGCAGCGCGAAAAGTGGGAGCGTCAGAAGCACGAAGAGTTGTCAAAGGCGGCCAAAGAAGGCGCCCACAATTGCAGCAAATGCAGCGATCAGTTGGCCGAGATAACTAAGGTGAGTAGAGAATACAGATATGTAAGATTCTTCTTAAATTGAATTGAAATTACAACTTGCAGATGGAAATTCAAATGCTCAAGTTGCAGAATCTGAGCTCGATGCAGGCAAAGAAATTGGACGAGCTAACAAGTGAGTTGGAGCAGTCAAAGGCTTTGAAGTTGGCATTGGAATCGAAGGTGAAGGAGGCAGAGAAACAGGCGAAACAGGCGGAACAGCCGGAACTGGTGAAAGAGCATTGCAGTCCCATTAAACATACGGCCTCTAGCTCCGGCGCAGCTGGCGATGGTGTTCATGTTGGAGTATCAACAGCATCGCCAGAGATTAGCCAATCACGGATCAAGCAAATCGAGCAGCGTGTGCGTGATGAGATGGCCAAGTTATTTGCCGCCGAATTGAAACGCTTTACAACGCGTATGCAGCAGGCGGAGGAGCGTAGCTTGTGTCTAAATCGGGAGTACCAATTGGTCTGCCGAGATCTGCAGCAACGTCAAACTGAAGTGGAGCTGCTGAAACAAACGATACTCGCTGAACGGGAACAGATGCAGGAGCTGCTGGGCGAGCGCGATGAGCAGCAGAAACAAATGCTGCAAAAGTGTCGCAACGAGCTGCAGGCAAAGAGTCAACGGATCACCGACCTGATTCGCGAAATGGATGAACAGCATGCGAGCATCGAATCGGAGCGTCGATCCATGAAGACCGTAATGGCCGAGTGGGATAAACAGAAGCAATCCATTGAGAAGGTGGAGGAGCATTGGCGCCACCAAGTGCAGACACTGCGCGAGGCCCATGAAGCCGCTCTTCAAGCCGCCCAACAGCGTTACCAAAGCGCCAAGCGAACTGCACACAATTACAAGATCTACGCTGAGGATAAGGATGCGCACATGAAGCGGGAGTACGATCGAATCAAGCAGGAGTATCACAACTCCCTTGCCAAAATTGAGGCAACCATGCAGAAACATTTCCAGCGCAAGAGCCGCGAACAGCAGGAGCAGCAAGAGCATCAAAAGCGCACAGACAACGATAAGGAGAATGAACCCTGCAATCATTAGTTGTAATCTTTGCTTAGTAAATTGTTTATACGTTTTGTTTTTAAGTCCCAAATATTTGTACAATTGTTTTATATGCACACGAATAGATTCATTCCATGTCGATATATTCCAACAGCAAGCTACATTGATGGAAAAATATGGATATGGGTATTTTCCATCAATGTTTTTGCCCCCTTATTGGACACAAATTCCTATAAATAAAAGATGTTACATTTATTCCAAACGCTAGCCGACTTTGATAAGCTGCGACCAACATTTGTCCAATACATCGAAGAACTTGTCGATATCCGTTCGAGCGACGCCCAGTGATGCTGCTACGGTTAAATAAGGTGCATTTAGCTGCTCACGATGCGAGCCAAAATCTGAAAATGCAATTTAGTTAGTGGATATCTTCTGTAGATTGCATTTACCTACGCTTGAAGTCGTAGCCATCAATGCACTTGGTCTGTCCAACGGGCACCACTCGCACGCCGGAGACGCCGCGTGTGTGCAGCATAGAGCCCAGTTCCGTAACGTTGCGCTCTCCGGATGTGCCGCTTAGTGAGCTTAGCGTAAGAGCGAGGGAGATGTCATTATTTGAGCACTGGGGAACCACTTCGTGATGCTCTGTTGCAAATTGTTGTAGTCGCTGTTTGAGATACTGGAAATTATTGCCCCGCTCCACAAGCAGATTTTGGTAACCTTTGCGTCCCAGAGAGAGAAGCGTCATGAATACATCCAGGGTCTGGGAGCTGCTGGCACGACCCGCATAGCTGCTTGCCAGGTGCCTTAACATGTCCTCGTCGCTGCTGGCCACAACAGCACCTCCCACGGGCACTAACAGATTCTTGTCCGTGCTCTGCACAAAGTAATCAATGCGTCCGACGCGCTGTGCCCGGTCCAGATGGGTCGTTATTGCATTGCACTGTAGTCCATAGGCATTGTTCACCAGATGCGGCAATGCCATGAGTTTGGCCAGCTTCGCAATCTCAACTATGTCGTCGCTGTTGCGCGGCGCAAAACAGCTTGTGGTCGTGTACAGGCAGAGTATGTTGTCAGCGCCCAGTTCGTCGATTTTCCGCTGAAACTTGTCGTTGTCCGTGACCAATGACTGCTCCTCTGTCAGCAGCATGTCTATGATAACCGGATGCAGGCCAGCGGCAGTAATTGCCTTGAAACAGGATTTCTGATCGATGCGTGACCAGAGCACATATTTGGCATTAGGTCGCCGCTTACGCAGTGCCAGCAGGCACAGAGACAGTGTCATACCCGTTGCCATTGGCACTAGGAAGCAACCACGACATGTGCGCAGGCCCAAGGATTGCACGAGGTCCAGTAGCAGAGCGTTCGTCAGAGTGGCCAGCAGCGTGGAACCGGCGGCCTTCGGCTGTGCTTCTAGCAGATCTCCGGAACGACCGATGCCGTGTCCAAAATTATAATGACGTCGCGCAACAAGCTCTAAAGAACAGACTTGAATCTAACGATTAATTGCTTGAATGAACTGTTGCTTACTGCACGCGATGCGGGCTTCTCGTTCGCCCAGACCAACATTATGCGCAAAGTTGTTGCTGTCCAGGGCGGCCATCTGGCGGACCAGCGCCTCGATCTCTTCATCCCTCCAGCCATCCTCCGGCAATTTGCGCTGCAGCCGGAGTAATAAACAAAGTACGTGGTTCTTATCTGTGGTTGTCAATCTCTATATATTTACCTTTTCAAGCAATTCTTTAAAATTCCGCTGTGTCTGGCGCTGAGCAGCCAAGCCGAGCTGTAAATAGTTGCCGGGCACCAGCTTTTGTGGAATATTTATGCCATCAAAACTCATTGCATTGCAGCACGTAAAATAAATTCAACAAACCGACGAATAATGGAGGTATGATTTATCAATTATTCTACAATGTTTACAATTATTACTGCAATGACATGTATTAATTTGAAAGTGTCATTCTTGTCGACCGCAGTTTGCCTATATCACAAATCATATCGATATATATAAATATATCGTAATTAACACTGTTATTATCGATAACAAAGCGCTCTACTGTTACCGTTTAAATAATTGTAGTAGATTTAAAAAAAATGTTATGTTTTCGAAATAAGAGTAGCATATTGTTATTTTTTATTTTTAATTTATTTATTAAATTATTTTTTCAAATGATTAATTGTATATATTAATTGATTAATAGTTGTATCTTTTATTATAGAATGATTATTATAATTATAGCTAAATCTTTATTTTGTATGTCTAAATTTAATATAAGTTTACTTTTCATCTGTTACTCGTGGGTTAAAGGAGTATATTGTATCCGTTGCAATAAATCTATTAGGGTGAAAGGCATCTCTGATCTTATAATGTAAATATAGCCATGTCCGATTGTCCGTTCGTCTGTATGATCAGCTAGATCTGAGAGACTAAAAAAACTAGAGATACCAATCCTGATAAGTATGTCCTTATGAAATTTGTTTGGCAAAGCAGTGTGTCCACTCAACTTTTGTTATTTTCTGGTGTCATATTGGTCACACTGGCTTGTCATCATCAAATTATTGAACAAGCCTTTGTTTCAGTAGAATTTACAGTGTTGTAAAAGTATTGTTTTGTTATGAATTCAGCGCTTATATTTGAACAATTATTAAATATTAATCATTAATAAAATTGAAGCGAATAGCGTGCGTTTTTTTTTCAAACGAAATTTTCATAATAATCTCAATGTTTTTGTTTAACTTGAGAGAACAAGTAGTATCTGTGATTCTTCCTTCTACCAGTAACACTTATGGACCACCTAGGAAATGGAGATACGCCGTCAGTGGAGCCTGCGTCAAAATCAGTTGCAACCTTGAGCGGCACTTCATTGATCAAAAACGTGAAGGTGCGTTTAAAGCGTCTATTGCGCCCCACAGCTGCAGCACCATTTGCAAGAGATCCGAATGAAAGCATCTTGGATGCTGTGGATGCTGTAAACAATGTGCAGTTGAGCAATGAAAGTTCCATACAACAGTTGGATTTACATAATTCTGCACCAAATATTTTGGGCAATTATACCGCAGAGAACGCAGTGCAGACTGAGCTCACACAGCACTCTCAAAGTGCAATAAATACTGAAGAATTTGCTGAAAAGCTAACTCGGATGAGCTATTATGAGATATTTCAATTACAGAAACTCATTAAATCAGAGTTATTGCGGCGACAGACTGATGATAACACCGAGAAATTTGCAAAGTCAAGTGAATCGATGTTTTGTATTAAATCCATGCCGTCGATCGACGACAGAAACAGTTTAATAGAGATGCAAGGGCAGCAGCTGGTACAAAATTCCGGTCATCGTTCCAGACGACGCGAGGCGCCCATGGTAAGTTAGTTAGTCGAAACTTCAGTTAAATTATACCTATTTATACCAATTTAAATGGTTGCACTTGTAGACGGACGAGTACCTTAATTATTCAACGCTCTCAGAGTTAATAGAGATGCGCCTCAAGTCACGATCCAAAAGCATGAACAGACGAATATTGTATACCAAGGGAAATTCCGATGTGGAGGACAATCAACCGCAATCCCCGTCAAATACACAGCACCTGTGTAACAATGGAAATGAGACGGCACAAGTAGCGCTCCAAGACTCTGACAAGATCGGTAATGTAACCATTGGGCCCCAACCATCGGCCACTGACATATGTTCTCAAGCCATGTGCGAGCAGCAGAAGAAACTGCTGGAGAAGAAACTGGAGCACAAGGAACTGCGGCAGAAGGAACTGCAGCAGAAGAAACGGCTGCAGAAGGAACTGCAGCAGAAGGAACTTTAGTAGAAGAAACTGCAGCAAAACGAACTGCAGCAATAGAAACTGCAGCACAAGGAACTGCAGCAGAAGGAACTTTAGTAGAAGAAACTGCAGCAGAAGAAACTGCAGCAGAAGGTACTGCAGCTGAACGAACTGCAGCACAAGGAACTGCAGCACAAGGAACTGCAGCAGAAGGAACTTTAGTAGAAGAAACTACAGCAGAAGAGACTGCAGAAAAATACGGTGCAGCAAAAGGTACAACAGAAGGAACTGCAGCAGATGTTGCAGGAGAAGGTGGTGCAGCTAAAGGAGGTGCAGAAAAAGGAACATCAGAAGAAAAAAATGCAGCAGAAGTAGTGTCACATGCTCGAGGGAGCTACAGCCAGCGAGAAACAGACAAGCGGATACAAATAGTGATGAAATACATGTGACTCCTGCGACACCTTTGCCACTGTCGGAAGACGAAAACAGTACGTAAATGGAAGCGTTGCTTATTTGAGTTTGCTTTTAGCAACTGCTGATTGGTGCCTTTGTCATGATGTCTTTTTAAAACAAAGCTAATCTACAATTATCACAACATGTTAATATATAACAGCGTAAAACATTAATGGCTTATGCTAAGCCTCTCCACTTGTATATATTAATGATATTCTCACCTTGTGTGCATTTTAAAATAATTGATTTATTTTCAGTTCCTACCTTACCTTAGTATTTCTTTTGTGTTTAAAGCAACAGAAATGTGTTAATATTTACAATTGCATGCAAAAAGTGCAACCAATTCTGTACATACTTCGATTGCTTACTATTTAATGTTAAATATTGGTAGTGAACTCATCGAATATCTGCTGTGTTTGGTTAATTGACGTTGCTCCTTTCAACAAATGTGTCCAGCAGCCGGGTCCACACTAGAAGCAAACAACGGGACATCGGCTATTGACACTCAGAACAAATCAACTGAAACGGACCATGTCAGCAAATTATTGACAATTTAATAATAGCACAATGGGCGTGATTTTGTGCATGTTCGCGTCGTTAAAAAAATTGTACTTTCAAGTTGACATTATTTGACATTATATGAAATAAGGATTGTGATTTTTCTCGTTTTCGTTTCACAGTTGAACAAACTGTTGCACGCAAGGTTCATTGAATTCTCAGCACTCTACATATTAGTGCAAGCTAATCAAGTGCAGTTAGCGGTTATTTGTTAAGAAATTGATCTCTTAAGTGAAATTAGTAATAATTGTTTTGATATCTTTAGCTGTGGTTCTCTTAACATGCAACCTAATTGGACTGAGTTTAGCATCTAAACTTTAGAGTAATGGAAATGTTGACAAACTTTTGTCTTGAGTAAAAAGCTGTTGTGGCGAAGAGGGGCGAGGTCAGCTGTTGACGGAGGTCGTAGGCTGCACGTAGACCTGGCGAGAATGGCTCCCTGTCACTATGAAGTAACACAAGTAATAGGGAATCGTTAGGCTAATCGTGGCAGTGAAAGGGGAGTAACAATGTACGCACTCTAGTTAATGCAATCGATATTTCTTCATCTTCTATAACTATACATACTTTTCCATCACAATTCACAATTTTTGTTTGGAGATAAAATGTGTCAGTTTAGAAATGCCTAAAGTTGTGTATAAGCAAACACATCGAGATGCCTGGATACGAGTTCCAATATTTAAGGATTAGCTTTTCATTAGCCCAGGCTATGCACCAAATGTTACTGCAAATATTGCAAACCTTGCATTAATGCTAAACTTTGCGATTTGCACGCATGTGTTCCAAGAAACCGGCTATTGTCCTTCTCTAGCATTGTTTTCAATCCGTCTATTGTCCCTGCCGTGGTGCAAGGCAGCGGTTAAGCGTGCTTACAGCCAGATAAATCACGTCAAGTCAAAATTGACAAACACAATGAATATTCAATTAATTTTGCACATAAGGTAGTCTATTGATAAAGATCATTTCATATACTACGTATAGCTACTAATTGCTAATTATAATTAATTCTATATTTATGGATATATATTGCGTAGCAAACATAAATGTTGCCACAAACCATAAAGTGTCTTCAAAGTATGTAAAATACATTGGAGGGAGAAGAATGTTTTGTTGAGCTTGATAGTTGCTTCCTTTGCCAAAATAACTTTTAATCTGGCTTTCTCAAAAATTGACTAGCCTTTTCTATCTTTTTTGAAATTTTGATTTGGCCTTCTTGGGCTCTGAAGAGTTGGCAACACTGATCCCGACTAGCAATGCACATTTGGATGGAGACATCGATTTCGATGTTCATCGGCGTTTTCCAATTCAACTTCGATGTTGGTCGATACATTCAAAGCTATTGTATTTTGTTAAAAATATGCTAAATTTAAATTTTGTTAACGTCAGCTTAAAAATTAACATTTATCATTGATATTATCAATATGACGAAACAATAAGTTTCCTTTAAAGCATCAAAAACTTTAAATAACAGAAAGACGAATATTCTTCCTCTCTTTACGAACCAGGTAATTACATTACGTTCAGATGACAGTAGTCAACATGTATACGGTTGCATGCATTGATTGGAGGCCACACTATAAAGTCCCTTTGTCTAACCCAAATTCCTGTTAAGAGTTTGCTAGTACCAGTGAATTGAATCAGTTTTGTGTGTTCTGTGATTCCATTAAAAGTTTATTACCAACTTGTTTCTACATATAACGATAGACATTAATATTTGAACATTTGATTAGATATTTAATTCTTTGATTGACTTTGTCTTGTCTTTCATTTTCAAAAATTCTCTGTGTAATTCGCGTTTGATTTATAGCTTTAATAGACACTTATAATAAATACATACATAGTGCATACATGTAAATATACTTTTAAAGTTTCGTAAGTAACAAGAACTGCAAGCACAAAACAAATCACATTAAGTGATATTAATAGAGATGCTTCTTTTAAGTAAATTAGTAGATTAAATTAACATTTCATTTTCCAACATTCTTTGTATATTTCGCCAATACGGCGAAGCTTTTACTTCTCATTCGATTTGTAGTTTTAATAGACACTCATCAGTAGTTAATACATGTATATATACTTTAAGTTTCGTATGTAATAGTAACTCTTAGCACACAAAAAATAACTTGAAGTGATATTATTAAAGATGCTTTTAAGTAAGTTCATGTAATTTCACCAAAGATCACAATACAATGTTCATTCATAGTTATCTCTTGGAATAATGTCATTTCATGCGGTTATAATTGTATTAATTATTAACTTTTCTAACATAGACATATAATATTAGACGTATAATATGGAAATATAAAGGTTTCTTTAAATCAATTTTATTTAGATATTATTGATTGGTAGCTATATTATCTTCAACAATTAATACCTTAGATCGTTTAAATCAGTTAAGTTTGTAGTGTGATATAAAATACAGACATATAGGATATTTGACTACTTAAATAAAGATCTTATATTAGATCTGTGCTGGTAATACTTTGATCTGTTATTTGTTGTTACTAGTTAAAATCATTTCAATTTGCAATCGGAAAATTTCTTAGCTAACTTTATAATTCCTTTGCTCTTTGAAAATTTTCTACTTGAACGTATATTTTTAACAAATTTATATCCTGTAGTCAATAAATGTAGGACTCTATCGATAGTTATCGATAAGTTGCATATAATGCGGACAACTTAGGTGGAAGTATTCCTTAAATATGAAATTTAATTAATTTCGTGTATAAAAATCGCAATTTTGTTGACTGCTGCATTTTTCCAGAAGATCAATTGGACTCCTTTTGCCCCACTAAGTTTTCTGTTAATAGTTCGCGGTATGCACGTTGGATACACATGCGTTTACATATTTCTAGTTCCGACTAATTGAATCAGTTTTTTCTGTTCTGTAATTCCATTAAAAGTTGAGTCAGTAATTCTGTTTACTTCAAAAATTTTGATATAATTATATGCGCTTTTTCTTTTCGTTTTATTCGAAGCACAATTATTTTGACACATCGGCCACTTGTGTCTTTCTATTCTTTCAGATTTCATTAATGTAAATGAATGTAAATATTTTCCTTGATAAGTAATGAAATTCATGCTTTAAAAAAATAGTTTTCAAAATTTACATTAGTTCACCAATGTGTCAAAATAATTGTGCCCACTAGTGTATATTACAAATTTAGTAAGAAACATTAACTGATAGTCCAAACAAATCGAATGAGTGAAATTAATAAAGTTTTTGATGAAAAAAATGCTTGTAATTAATAAATAATTCACAACACATTTTTCATTAATAGTTGCAGTCTCTTGGAGTCGTCTTACGAGCCTTTCATCTACCTCTCTTCAATTATCACGCAGCATACCTTTTATATAAACGCTGAATTTGTTCGCATATAAAAAAAAGATATCTCTTCTAAATCTAAATCCATTATCAATGTTAACTAAAATATAGAATATTTGACTTTTTATTTGAAAATTTAAAATTGAATTATAGTAGTTGTTTTGTTGTCTTTTCTTTTTTATTTAACTCATAATATTTTGGATAATGTTGAGCATCCGCACAGCCAAAAAATTTTTGTTGATCGTTTTCGAAATGTCATATATTTTAAATGACTTGGATTAATACAAGTTAAATAGTCGAATTTTCCGACAAAAGATGTAGTTATAAAATTTAAGTATATCTTAATAAATAGACTCTCCAAATCTTGAGCTAAATTGTAATATGCTTTTTATAAGTTTCATATGACATTTAATAGTTCAAGATGTTGATTGATATAAAGCATCATTCTTATTCTTTTTCTTTAGTATGGATTACAGAAAATTTGTACCATTTAAATACAATAAAACCGATTTTAACCTCTCATATCAAGAGAGTTATTGAAAGGAATCGTCGGTTCTATCTTTAACAAGAATGATATTTTAACAACATTCATAAACATGTGTAGACATCGATTCTTTATATTTGTTTATCGAAGAGCTATACACTCAATATTTTTAGAGCTTTTAGAATATTGTAATTCACCAATTTTGATCCATTTTTATCTTAATTAGACACGTATGCTCAAAGAGTCCAATATTTAAATTTTTGGTGTAATACATTGAAGTGTAATTATGTAAATGCTAAAAAAAAATCATATATCTTTTCAAATAACTTTCTTTAGCGTAATATGTGTTTTTAAGTAAACTTCTGGATGCCAAGTCTTCTTAACACTGTTTCATACTTTTAAAGCCAATCACATTTTTTATTTTCCTTTCCAATTTCTTTTTCATGGTATAAAAACAATTTTCGAAAATTTGTAATCTTCGTTTTAAGTAATTAAGAGCTGAATTTAAATACCTAAATTTTCGTAAAATACCATATTATATGAATTCAATTTTGTGGTTAAATTAAATATATGTATTAAATATATTGAAAGAAAGAAATATCTTTATAGATTTGCGGTTGGTATAAATTGGAATGGAAATATGCTTATTAGTTAGTTAACTTATTAATCTTAGTTTCACGTTTTTGCAATTAAGTTTTTGAAACATTTAAGAGCCAAACACATCTGTTTTCGGTGTTTGGAATAAATTAAACTATTATATAGGAATTATAAAGAAATATTCTTTGCTCTTTTATAAACCTTTGCTTGGACATATTTTAAAAATGTATGAGAATAAAAAGTTTCCTGTAAACATATCAATCATCAATTGTTTTGCTTTAGCAATGAACATTTACTTTAAATTTATTTGTCTTCAATGAAAACCTTTTATCTAAATATGATTTATATTATTTTCTTAAAGAAGAATCCTTTAAAATTCTGCATCTTGATTTTTATCGTAAAACACCTATAAAAACACCAATAAAATGTAGTTTCCATGATGCATAATTTCATCATAATATTAACAGAATATCATATACCCGAGTCACTGGGTTACTGTGGGTAAAATGACTAAAAGTGTTGATCAAATACATATAGAAGTGAAGACTTGCCGGTAGCTAAATTTGTAAAATCGGCGTCTCCGTCGGTATTCGTTCTTAGTTCGTTCACAGTTCATAATGACTCTTATGTTTGCCGGGTGTCTATTAGAGTGCTGCAATCCTCCTGCAAGTTGCCGTTCTGTTTAATTCGCTGTAATCCACCCAGATTGCATCTGTTGCATTCGCATTGATATATCGCTTTGTGCCAGTTCCTTGAAATGGGATATTCTTTGCTGTCTCTTGGCCATCTCATTTCAGATGAGCTGACGCAGTAGCTCGCTCAGATCCTGATGATTGTGCACAGCACTGTCGGTGCACACAAATTCATCCAAGCAATTGGTATATGAAATCGTTGCTATGGTGTCCCTGTTGGTTCGCAACTGCAGCTTGCTTTTCATCATCAACAACAACATGCATACGCCCAGTTACACTGTAGGAATTTGCTTTAACAGAAATTCGAAACCAACCTGTTGCAGGCAAATTCGCCTCCAGGCCATATTTGGGGAAGCTAACATCGTGTTGTCTGGATCCAATGGCAGGCAACGTTTACAAAAGCAATGCTGTCAATTAAGCTTATTAGGCAGCTACAGCGATGGGTTTGTCAGCGATTGCAGCTCGACGGTTATATCCATGTGGTTGCTAGAAAGAAAAAGAGAAGCAAATGTTATAGACACTTTAAAATTTCAATATTTAACTTTTGTTTAAGGTAAAAAGGATTCGTCCCATTTGTCATTCTTTCAGGTGCTAGTTCTTCAAATATAATAAACGAAGCATGAAAGCCCTTTAATATAATTCTATTAATCTTACCAACAAAAAGCATTTAGCTTCTGTTGTTACAAAAACTAATAAACTGCACTCATGTTGTGGCATTGTGGTTTCTTTCTTAGAAATTGTGCAACTGCGAAGTGAATACTGCTGTTAATAATTATGATGAAAATGCAAGTTGACCTCAACACCGAATTTGACTTTTTGTATCATTCGCAGATGTACTTTAAGCACTTATATTTTTTGTACGTATGACACTATTTATGTTATTATATCAATTGACAATACATTTAAATAAAACGTTTACTATAAATTGGTTCGAACCGCATCAAATTATTTAAGACGTATATGTCCATAAATATGTATGTGTAAGAAAGTGACGTCCGGGTTATCCCATATGTGAGACTTTTGTATTATTATTATATGTAGTATGTATTCAGTTACTATCATATTGTTTATCATTTGGCACACCAAAATTTGATTTGGAAGTATAGCTGTTTTGCTTTCTGTTGCATACTTTTACGCTTATATAAAATCGTATCGGACTTTTCGTGTTTATCATAATTGCACTGCTTGCGTGCGTAGTAATATCTACTGCTTGCAGTATATATGTAAAAGCGGACCAGAGCTGCCAGGTCAGCCTTTTCCGAATAGATCTTTCCTGTTTTTAACTACTTCATCAGGAAAAAATACCAAACATTCCCTATCTGGAAATCTGCCCTTTTCTCACCATCATTTTTAAAAACTTTTATTTGTATAAACAACATTATAATGATATAAGATAACAATTTTGCATTAGATTTCACATCGTGATATTGAATTCAACAACGGTATTGTTTTATCGTAATGAGAGAGATATAAATATGTATATTCTCCCTGTTTCATAATCATACGACATTTTATATTTTCCCTGTTTCATAATCATAGGACATTCTATATTCTCCCTGTTTCATAATCATACGACATTCTGTATTCTCCCTGTTTAATAATCATACGACATTCTATATTCTCCCTGTTTCATAATCATACGACATTCTATATTCTCCCTGTTTCATAATCATACGACATTTTATACGACATTTTATATTCTCCCTATTTCATAATCATACGACATTCTATATTCTCCCTGTTTCATAATCATACGATATTTTATATTCTCCCTGTTTCATAATCATACGACATTCTATATTCTCCCTGTTTCATAATCATACGACATTCTATATTCTCCCTGTTTCATAATCATACGACATTTTATATTGTCCCTGTTTCATAATCATACGACATTTTATATTCTCCCTGTTTCATAATCATACGACATTCTATATTCTCCCTGTTTCATAATCATACGACATTTTATACGACATTTTATATTCTCCCTGTTTCATAATCATACGACATTCTATATTCTCCCTGTTTCATAATCATACGATATTTTATATTCTCCCTGTTTCATAATCATACGACATTCTATATTCTCCCTGTTTCATAATCATACGACATTCTATATTCTCCCTGTTTCATAATCATACGACATTTTATATTGTCCCTGTTTCATAATCATACGACATTTTATATTCTCCCTGTTTCATAATCATACGACATTCTATACGACATTTTATATTTTCCCTGTTTCATAATCATACGACATTTTATATTTGTCCCGTTTCATAATCATACGACATTTTACATTCTCCCTGTTTCATAATTAATGAAGTTTTATAAGACATTCTATATTCTCCCTGTTTCATAATCATACGACATTCTATATTCTCCCTGTTTCATAATCATACGACATTTTATATTCTCCCTGTTTCATAATCATACGATATTTTATATTCTCCCTGTTTCATAATCATACGACATTCTATACGACATTCTATATTCTCCCTGTTTCATAATCATACGATATTTTATATTCTCCCTGTTTCATAATCATACGACATTCTATATTCTCCCTGTTTCATAATCATACGATATTTTATATTCTCCCTGTTTCATAATCATACGACATTCTATATTCTCCCTGTTTCATAATCATACGATATTTTATATTCTCCCTGTTTCATAATCATACGACATTCTATATTCTCCCTGTTTCATAATCATACGATATTTTATATTCTCCCTGTTTCATAATCATACGACATTCTATATTCTCCCTGTTTCATAATCATACGACATTTTATATTCTCCCTGTTTCATAATCATACGAAATTTTATATTCTCCCTGTTTCATAATCATACGACATTCTATACGACATTCTATATTTTCCCTGTTTCATAATCATACGACATTCTATATTCTCCCTGTTTCATAATCATACGACATTCTATACGACATTCTATATTTTCCCTGTTTCATAATCATACGACATTCTATATTCTCCCTGTTTCATAATCATACGACATTCTATACGACATTCTATATTTTCCCTGTTTCATAATCATACGACATTTTATACGACATTTTATATTCTCCCTGTTTCATACTCATACGACATTCTATATTCTCCCTGTTTCATAATCATACGACATTTTATACGACATTTTATATTCTCCCTGTTTTATAATCATACGACATTCTATATTCTCCCTGTTTCATAATCATACGATATTTTATATTCTCCCTGTTTCATAATCATACGACATTCTATATTCTCCCTGTTTCATAATCATACGACATTTTATACGACATTTTATATTCTCAATGTTACATAATCATACGACATTCTATATTCTCCATGTTTCATAATCATACGACATTTTATATTCTCCCTGTTTCATAATCATACGACATTCTATTTTCTTCCTGTTTCATAATCATACGACATTTTATATTCTCCCATTTTCATAATCTTGAGACATTTTATATTCTCCCTGTTTCATAATCATACGACATTCTATATTCTCCCTGTTTCATAATCACATAGAATGTCGTATGATTATGAAACAGGGAGAATGTAAAATCTCCCTGTTTCATAATCATACGACATTCTATACGACATTCTATATTTTCCCTGTTTCATAATCATACGACATTTTATATTCTCCCTGTTTCATAATAATACGACATTCTATATTCTCCCTGTTTCATAATCATACGACATTCTATATTCTCCCTGTTTCATAATCATACGACATTCTATATTCTCCCTGTTTCATAATCATACGACATTTTATATTCTCCCTGTTTCATAATCATACGACATTCTATACGACATTCTATATTCTCCCTATTTCATAATCATACGACATTCTATACGACATTCTATATTTTCCCTGTTTCATAATCATACGACATTTTATATTCTCCCTGTTTCATAATCATACGACATTCTATATTCTCCCTGTTTCAAAATCATACGACATTTTATACGACATTTTATATTCTCCCTTTTTCATAATCATACGACATTTTATACGACATTCTATATTCTCCCTGTTTCATAATCATACGACATTTTATATTCTCCCTGTTTCATAATCATACGACATTCTATACGACATTCTATATTCTCCCTGTTTCATAATCATACGACATTTTATATTCTCCCTGTTTCATAATCATACGACATTCTATATTCTCCCTGTTTCATAATCATACGACATTCTATACGACATTCTATATTCTCCCTGTTTTATAATCATACGACATTTTATATTCTCCCTGTTTCATAATCATACGACATTCTATATTCTCCCTTTTTCATAATCATACGACATTTTATATTGTCCCTGTTTCATAATCATACGAAATTTTATATTCTCCCTATTTCATAATCATACGACATTCTATACGACATTCTATATTTTCCCTGTTTCATAATCATACGACATTCTATATTCTCCCGGTTTTATAATCACATAGAATGTCGTATGATTATGAAACAGGGAGAATGTAAAATCTCCCTGTTTCATAATCATACGACATTCTATACGACATTCTATATTCTCCCTGTTTCATAATCATACGACATTTTATATTGTCCCTGTTTCATAATCATACGACATTTTATACGACATTCTATATTCTCCCTGTTTCATAATCATACGACATTTTATATTTTCCCCGTTTCATAATCATACGACATTTTATATTCTCCCTGTTTCATAATCATACGACATTTTATATTCTCCCTGTTTCATAATAATACGACATTTTATATTCTCCCTGTTTCATAATCATATGACATTTTATACGACATTCTATATTCTCCCTGTTTCATAATCATACGACATTTTATATTCTCCCTGTTTCATAATCATACGACATTCTATACGACATTCTATATTCTCCCTGTTTCATAATCATACGACACTTTATACGACATTCTATATTCTCCCTGTTTCATAATCATACGACATTTTATATTTTCCCCGTTTCATAATCATACGACATTTTATATTCTCCCTGTTTCATAATCATACGACATTCTATATTCTCCCTGTTTCATAATCATACGACATTTTATATTCTCCCTGTTTCATAATAATACGACATTTTAGAATTTGATCTTAATATATAAATATATAGTAACATATGTATTGCACATAGCCACCATAACCACTTATAAACATTCACACGCATTCCCCCTATCATATTATAAAATATCAATTACACAAACAACTTGGTGAAAATAACAATTCGAACGCTCCCACGATTCGGACAATAACATAAACATCCGTTAGAATCGCTATTCGCACCAAGGGTCAAATCTGCCGACGTGGCACAAATCCAGGCTGTCGCGAAGCGCCCCAAATATTTCAGCTCAAGAGAGAGATCCATAAGATCTCTGTTTATACAAGTGCAGAAAGCTTTTACTCCGAAAGCTCACAGCCGAGGTTTGCTAAGCGCCGTCAACATACTTTAGAATTAGTTTTAAGTTTTGCATCTAAGCGTAATGATTCAATAAAATTATATTTTTTTCATATACGCGATTCGTGTATTTCTTATTGGCGCAGCCGGTAGGATATTGTTAAAGTCATAGTAAAACCGTGATCCTATTACAATCTAGTGATAAAGGAATCCTTGTACGACCAAGTGATCCTTTTAAGATTGATTTCGCGAATTAACGCAAAATAGAGATTCGGACAAATTTACAATTTTTGACATAATTAATATCCGCCAAAGAACCCGTGTGCAGTTAATTAATTAAAATCCAATTGTGGCCCGCTTGACAATAGTGTGACCGCCACTTAAGTGAAGTTTAATTAATCGCAAGTGCACAGTGCAGTTTACCTAACACATAAGTCTCTCTATACTGAGCAGTGTGTGGACAAAAATAAGTGGCCCGCTTGACAAAGCTGTGACCGCCACTGAACCAAAACCAAAAAAAAAAAAAAAAAATATTCGTGCGTTTAATAGTACATTGAAATAAAAGTTGACCGTTACGGGACAATTTCAGTCCTAGGCCAATTAAATAAAAACAACCAAAATAAACCAATACGAATAAATCTAAATCTACAAAATGGCAACACCACCAACACAATTATCGGAGCTGCATCTGAAGCAAGCTCTGGGGCAAATCAGGCAAGTGCCCGTCTTCGAGGGACAAACCGAGGACCTTACGGCTTTCATCAGGAGGGTTGATTTTATAATGAGCCTTTATCCTACGGAGGACATTCGCCAACATCACATTCTTTTTGGAGCTATCGAGTTGCAGACGTCTGGAGCAGCGCAACGGGTGTCACAATTAACAGGAGCAACAACCTGGATGGATCTAAAGAGAGCCCTCATTGACGAATTTAAGACACAGACACCATTCGAGGAACTACTTCGTCGCCTCTACAACACCAACTACAAAGACAGCATTCGTAAGTTCGTCGAAGAACTAGAACATAAGCCATTTATTATTTCAAATAAATTAATGTTAGAAAATAGTCCATCGAACACCATTCTCTATACAAATGCCATGAACAACACAATTAAAGATGTTATTACAAGGAAATTACCAGATAGAATATTTATGACCCTTGCTAGGTTCGATATCACAACACTATCTAAATTAAAACAAGTAGCTCAAAGAGAGGGACTTTATGAAAATAACTTTTCTGACCGTACGAAACCTAACTCTAATAACAATTTACAAAACAATTCTAACAATACTGATTCTCGCAGGAATAAGGGAAATCAGAGTTACTATCCCGTGGCAAGCCCACCAAATCCCCAGAACTTCACCTATCCTTCACAAAAACCAAGTGAAAGTAACCAACAACTTCATAAAGAATTCAAGCAGAATCTTTATCAAGCCCGAAGTCAGAACCCATTGAATTACCAAACAAACAATGGTTCTCCCAATACTTCTAATCAGCCTGTAAAAAGACAGCGCGAAAGTTCTAGTGGTCAATCCAAAATGGATACGGCTGAAAATTTTCATCTACCAGCCTCGGACCAAGATCAAGAAGAAATCCCTTTATTCGAGTCATCATGAATGACCAGCATCTTAAATGCGTAATAGATACGGGATCCACGATAAATCTAATGAAAAGAAATTATCTGGATTTCCCGATAAAAAAATACCAACTAAACGTTCAAACTATCAACGGAAATGTAAGTCTAAACCAATACATTTCCTTATTCCCTAGCAAGCTTTGCCCTTTAACTCAAAAATTTTATATACACGAATTTTCAGAAAATTACGATGTATTATTAGGCAGGGAATTTCTCGAAGCTTGCCAGGCAACAATTAATTATAAGGAAGAAGCTGTAATCTTAAATGGTTACCCGTTCATCATGAGATATAATCATGAGGACTTTACAAAGGACAAGACCGCATTTGATTGCCTTGATCCGCCACATACAAAAGAAAACATAATTGATTGCCTTGACCCCCCTGCTACAGAAGATAGGCCATTCAATTTTTCAATTGACAATGAACTTGAAGAAAACAATCAGTTCAGATTAGAACATCTAAACGATGAAGAAAAAAGTAAATTAACTAAGGTCTTATTTGAGTTTAGCGACATACAGTACAGAGAAGGTGAAAATTTGACCTTTACTAGTACAATTAAGCATGTCATTCAAACTAAACACGAAGACCCAATTTACAAACGACCCTACAAATACCCACAAGCATATGATGCAGAGGTAGAAAAACAAATGAAGGAAATGATAAAACAGGGCATTATTCGAAAATCGAATTCCCCTTATTGTTCCCCAATTTGGATTGTTCCAAAGAAAAGTGATTCATCAGGAAAACAAAAATTCAGGATAGTCATTGACTACCGAAACCTGAATGAAATTACTGTGGACGACAAATATCCAATCCCGGTCATGGATGATATATTAGACAAACTTGGAAAATGTCAATATTTCACTACCTTTGATCTTGCAAAAGGTTTTCATCAGATCCAAATGGATACTGATTCTATCCAAAAAACAGCATTTTCGACAAAAAATGGACATTTCGAATACACTCGCATGCCATTTGGTCTCAAAAATGCACCTGCAACTTTTCAACGTTGCATGAACAATCTGTTAGAAGACTTAATCTACAAAGATTGTTTGGTCTACATGGATGATATAATTGTGTATTCCACTTCATTGGAAGAACACATGTTATCATTAAAAAGAGTTTTTAAGAAACTCAGGGAGGCCAATTTAAAATTGCAGTTGGACAAATGTGAATTTTTGAAAAAGGAAACTGAGTTCCTTGGTCACATTGTAACAACTGAAGGTATAAAACCAAACCCGACAAAAGTCACTGCCATACAAAATTTCCCAATACCAAAAACAACCAAAGAAATCAAGTCTTTTTTAGGACTTTGCGGTTATTACCGAAAATTTATTCCGAACTTTGCCCACATAGTCAAACCAATGACTTTAAAATTGAAGAAAAACGCAACTATTGACATCAAAAACGAAGAATACATTTCAGCATTTGAAAAGCTAAAAGTGCTCATTACTTCTGAGCCAATACTTATTTATCCCAATTTTGAAAAGCCATTTTCATTAACTACTGATGCAAGTAATATTGCTATTGGTGCGGTACTTTCCCAAAACCATAAACCAATATGCTATGCAAGTAGAACATTAAACGAACACGAAATAAATTACTCCGCAATAGAAAAAGAACTTTTAGCTATTGTTTGGGCCACAAAATACTTCAGGTCCTATCTTTTTGGTAGAAAATTTGAAATCCTTAGCGATCATAAACCGCTAGTTTGGTTAAGCAATGTAAAAGAGCCAAACATGAAGTTGCAAAGATGGAAAATCAAATTAAATGAATTTGATTATCACATTAAATACGTCCCCGGCAAAGAAAATTACGTTGCAGACGCCCTGTTTAGTCGTAATACAACATAGTCAATTAAGAGATCCAAAATGTAAAGTAACATGAAGTTACAAGTTCTGTTGCTCTCCAAAAAAATGCTCTCTTTCTCTCTTGCGCGCCAAACATTGGTTTTGGGCAAAGCGCGGAGTGAAAGGAAAATAAACTACACTTATAAAATTGACTTCAAGCTGTGCAGTGGTTTTGTTTTGTTGCTGTCGTCGAAGATTCTGCCGTCCCACCGAACCATTTGCTACTTGCCCACCGGCAAGTTCTATTGATCATTGTTGGACGATCATTTTGGCGCCCCCGGGTGGACAGGCATAACTACTTTGGATTGAAGATTGTTGGATAAGGACTGGATTTGAAAGTTGGATGATGAACTGTCACGCATTTCAGGAAAGTTCTTACCAGGTAACGAGTGCAATATAAGTGCGGCCAACTAAAATAAAACATTAAACACCAGTTTGTGTTAATGTGCAAGCAAACGCTAATTTGCAAGCGTTATACCTATGTGTGCATCAACATAGAGGCATATGTACTCCGCGTACATGTGTATGTAATTTGTTATTGCTTGTCAGAGTGGCCGCTTCTTTTTTGCATTCGTCGATTGCTCATTACTTGTCATATAATATACATATATAAACTCCGTTATATATTTCTATAAACGCTACAACCATAAATAACATTAATAAAAATAATTCATTGCTCGCACAGCTGTTGAAGCGATCATAAATATTTAGTTTATTTATTTACTATGTACATATTATTCATGTACATAAGCTAACATACATAAGTCACTGTTGGAAAATAACCGTTCAATTTGGCCGCGCCAAATTTCTCATGAGTGCAAGGTTCGCTGCTCTTTGCTGACCGTTGCTTCTCTTTGTCCTCGTCTTCGTTGCGGTTACTTCGCCATCGGCAGCTATTGCTCGTTGCTTCGATCATTTCGGTCATTTCTTCGATTCTCTAATTCCGTCTCCAGCGCTTACGTCGCTGATGCCTCACTACTCTAGCATATAGTGAGGTTCTCTGCCAGCGCGCAGTCATCGACTCATAAGCACCTGTTGTTGTTGTTGTCGCTTAACATTTGGTCTGCCAGCGGTTGCGTCGCTGCTTTCTTGCCCTTAGCATCTCGTTGCTAAGTCGTGTGAGTTGCTCTGCCAGCCATCGCGTCGCTGCTTTTGTTAAGCATTAGCCTAGTGCTGCAGTCAATAGTGCTTGCGTCGCTGCAGCCTCACTACTCTAGCATTGTTGCTGCTCTATAGAGTGAGGTTTTCTGCCAGCGCGCTGTCATCGTACGCTGCTTTGAAATCATAAGCACCTGTTGTTGTTGCTTAATAGTTGTGCTGCCAGCGGTCATCGTGCGCTGCATTCGACCCGCAAGCGTATCTCGCTGCTTAGTCGCGTGAGTTGCTCTGCCAGCGGTCGCAGCGCTGCCGTTGTTAAGCATTGTCAAAGTGCTGCAGTCAGTAAAACAGTGTCGTCCGTATATATTAGACACTGTGCGTTCGAACACTTGGTGTTACACGGTGCAACTGTTACAGTGCCGTCGTAGTATATTAGTCACTCATTGGACAGTTGACTATACGAAAATAGTGTCGTCCCAATATATTGGGCACAGTGCATTTATCCTTTGCATATATATATTTAAAAGAAAATAAATTTGAATATGGTTGGAAAACGAGGAAAGGGGAACTATTCCGACGACCTCAACACCAGCAAAGCGGATTGTTTACTTCTCTCACATAAGAATGTTTTTCGTGATATTCTGCGAATAAATAAATTTGCGCAAGATACTCCAGGCAATATTGAGCCCATGGAGCTTGAGTGTAGGTTGGATATTTTGTCCCGCTATATTGATGATGCCTTTAATATTCAAAAGGAATTAGACCAAATTGACCCGTCGCTAGCCTCTAGAGCAGACTTGGAGAATCTGTGTATTACCACAAAGGCAATGTTAATGAACAAAGCCAGGAAACCCAAGTCTGATAGGGAAAGTTTTAATTCTACAATGCTCCCAACCGTTTCGCATCATAGGCATTTACCCTATATGAAACTGCCGAAGTTTAGTGGAAACTATGCCGATTATAGGAATTTCATTGGCATTTTTGATAATTTGGTCGATAGTGAGGTATCTTTCACAAATATTGAGAAATTCAATCATCTTCTGTCATGTTTGGAGAAGGAAGCGCTAGGAACGGTTCAGGCTTATCAAGTAACAGAGGAAAACTATCCTAAGGCACTAGCAGCATTAAAACGGGTATATGACAACAGTTTTCTGATAGTATCGGACACTATCGCAAAGCTTTTTGATCTTCCGAAAATGCAAGGCCCTTCGTCAACATCGCTCCGAGCCTTGATCGATAAAGTTAGAGCAAGCTATGAATCTCTGTTGTCATTGGGCAACCACGAACAAATTGCCAACTTATTGCTTATACACTTGATCATGAGCAAAGTAGATCACAGCACGCGCTCAAAGTGGGAAGAGAGCCTTGATTACACTCAGCTTCCATCGTGGGAAGAGTGTGAGGCTGCGCTTAATAGACGTTTTCAGCATCTTGCAACTGAAGAGTCGTCATCTGGTCGAACCCGACAGCAGAAATCAAGCACTGAAGGGATGAAAAGGAATGGAAAGACGGCATTGGCAGTTGCACAACCGAGTCAGTCTCCATCTCTGAAATGTCCATTCTGCAGGTCTAATGATCATTATATTTCCGCTTGTACCCTGTTCGCAGAGCGTACGCGAGATGAACGCTTCAAATTCGTCAAAGACTGTTCGCTTTGTATCAATTGTTTGAAGAAGGGTCATACGACTCGAACTTGCAAATCAGGCAGTTGCAGAGTCTGTTCGAAACCTCATCACACTCTCCTACATAAATATGTGCTAGATTCAGAACGAGCTGAATCTTCCAGCCAACCGGTAGTTGCCCATGCTGCAGCTCCAACTTCGTCCGTCAATCATGCCGCAGCTGTTTCGGACCAAGTTATTTTGGCAACTGCAGTGATTCGGGTGATGGATCAGTCCGGTTCTTACCAGTTGGCTAGAGCACTTTTAGATTCTGGGTCGCAAGTAAATTTCATGACAGAAGAGTTGGCTAGAAACTTAGACTTGAAAAGAGAGCGAAAGGATATAAACTTGCTGGGAATCGGTAAGCGCAAATCTTCAGTGCGTCATATTGTTCAGACGTCAATAGCGTCCCGAGTTGACGAGTTCGAATTAATGACTGAGTTTGCTGTGTTGGGAAGTATTTCATCGTATCAGCCGGAAAAACGAATTGTGAGCGTTGGCGTTCCGCGGGATGTTGAATTGGCTGATCCCGAATTTCACAAGCCTCAACGCATTGATCTGCTACTCGGAGCAGATGTCTTCTTCGATTTGCTGAAAGAAGGGCACATAAAGGGAAGTAGCGAATCCCCAACATGGCGAGCTACAGCGCTTGGCTGGATTGTAGCAGGACGTTGCCGAACTAGAAGCTCCTTGGAAACTCAAGCGACAGCTCTTGTCAGCGTGAGCCAAGACCATAGTTCTACCCAGGAGTCCTTTTCGTTGGATGCGCTTGTTCGCAAGTTCTGGGAGTTGGAAGAAGTTCCAAATCTATTAAATTCTAGCCTATATACCCCTGAACAAATCCTGTGCGAAAAGGCCTTTGTAGACACAATCAATCGTCTACCCTCGGGTCGCCTCAGTGTTGAGTTGCCATTTAAATCGAGTCCACATTGTCTTGGTGCATCATATGAAACGGCTAAAAGGCGTTTTCTAGCCTTGGAGAGAAGAGTCTCTAAACAGCCGGATATTCACGAAATGTATGTCAAGTTCATGAAGGAGTACATTTCGCTAGGTCACATGAATGCAATTGAAAACACAATCCCAAATGAGCCTCATTATTTTATTCCATATCAATGTGTGCTCAGACCTCAAAGCTCATCCACAAAGTTGAGAGTAGTGTTTGACGCGTCCTCTAAAACATCATCGCAGAAATCATTGAATGACATTCTCATGGTGGGTCCCACTATTCAACCATGCCTATACTCAACTTTGTTGCGATTTCGCCTTCGACCATTTGCATTGTCGGCTGACATTACCAAAATGTATCGACAAGTCGAAATTGACTCCAGACAGCGTAAATTTCAGCTGATTCTATGGAGAGAACGACCCTCAGACCCACTTCAAATATATCAACTGAACACTGTCACTTACGGGACCGCTTCTGCGCCGTTTTTGGCAATTCGGAGTTTAACATATTTAAGTGAGCTGCACGCAGAATCACATCCACTAGCTTCGAAAGCGATTGCCAGTAGTTTTTATGTGGATGATCTGATATCTGGCGCAGATACTGTTGAGGAGTTGCAGTTGTTGCATAAAGAGCTGGTCGCTGTTTTAAATCCATTTGGCTTCATTTTGACAAAATGGTCATCAAATTGTGAGCACTTTAATAGTGAAGCTTCTGACGATTCAGTACCTATTGGGCATCAAGAGGATACTAAAACGCTAGGGCTCATTTGGAGTCCTCGTGATGATGCGTTTAAGTACTCTATAGACAATTTATCTTTAGATGTATTGCCCACTAAACGTGCCATACTGTCGTTTGTCTCCCGATTATACGATCCGCTTGGATTGCTATGCCCTATCGTCACTCAGGCGAAAATTTTGATGCAGGAAATTTGGCTGCAAAAGATCGATTGGGACGACAGGATACCCAATCAATTTCTCAACAGATTGCAAGACATTACAAAGTCCTTTGAAGAATTGGAGTCAATCCGAATACCCCGTTACGTCGGCATCTCTAAGAGAACCAAGTGCCAAGTTCACGGATTCTGTGATGCCTCGACGAGAGCTTACGGGTGCTGCTTGTATGTAAGGATTGAAGCCGAACATGGCATAGAAGTGCACTTATTGACTGCCAAATCGAAAGTAGCTCCATTAAAGGTAAAATCAGTGCCACGTTTGGAACTGTGTGCTGCACAATTGTTAGCTTCTTTGTGGGATAAGGTGAAGCACCTGTTGCACATGCCTCTAGAGCGAGTAGTGTTCTGGTCGGATTCTGAAGTAGTTCTTCATTGGTTACAGACGCACCCATCTTATCTGCAAACCTTTGTTGCTAATAGAGTAGCAGATATTCAAGAATTGACATCAGATGTGTGTTGGCGTTATGTTCCGACCAAAGAAAACCCAGCAGATTTGGCATCTCGTGGTTGTTCCACTGCTGAATTGACTGACTCACGTTGGGTTATTGGACCTGCATTTTTACAACGTGAATATAACCTTTGGCCAAGTAATTCGCATCTTGACTTGACCAAAGAGCAGTCGTTGTTGGAGAAGCGAAGTTTCGCGACCGTTTTGATCGCGGCCGATGTAGATTCCAATCCATTTCAGGAATTAATAGAGAAATCATCGTCTTACCTCAAGATACTTCGCATCGTGTCATATGTATTTCGATTTATTAACGGAAAGGGATCAGAGTACAGCTCGTTGGTACCAACAGCAGCAGAGCTTGAGCTCTCATTTCTTGCTATTGTGCATTGTATCCAGCAATCAGCATTTTCAGATGAAATCGCTAAGCTTGACAAATCGGCTGTATTGAAATCGTCATACCAGAAGCTGAATCCATTTATGTGTCCTTATCAAAATGACAAACGAAAACTGAGGTTGCTGCGTGTTGGAGGTCGATTATTAAAGGCACCGCTGCCCCATAATGCAAAGTTTCCGTTGCTTATGCCAAAAGAATGTCGATTTATCAAGTTGTATCTACAATATTTGCATCGATCCAATTGCCATGCAGGCCCACGTGCGCTCGTGAGCATGCTCCGACAGCAAGTTTGGCTGATAAACGCTCGCCAGGTCTGCAGTGCAATAGTACGTCGTTGCGTCCATTGTTTTCGATATAAACCGATATTGGCAGGGCAAATAATGGGAAACTTACCCGCTGATCGGCTACATGGAAATAGACCGTTCGAAATCAGCGGAGTGGACTTTTGTGGTCCAATACCTGTCACGTTAGGAATACGTGGCAGAGTGCCTATCAAGATGTACGTTGCGGTATTCGTTTGTTTTACGTCCAAAGCTGTACACTTAGAAATTGTTGCCGATCTAACAACTAATTCTTTCTTAATGTGCTTATCCAGATTTGTGGGCCGACGTGGACTTGTCAGGCGCATTCACTGCGACAATGCCACCAATTTTGTGGGTGCGTCGCGCATATTGGCGGACCTACAGGCCAGTTTCATCGCCAACCGGGATGCCATAACGTCGTTCGCTGCGACCAAGGGAGTGACGTTTGCGTTCATACCTCCTCGGGCGCCACATTTCGGCGGCCTATGGGAAGCGGCGGTAAAGTCTGCAAAAACGCTGATGGTCAAGGCAATAGGAAGCGCATTGCTGCGACAGGACGAATTGGCAACCGTCTTGGTAGAGGTGGAGGCCATTCTCAACTCCAGGCCAATCGTGGCAGACAGCAGCAACCCGAACGACGGCGAGGCGATAACTCCAGCGCATCTGCTCGTCGGGACAACGCTCGTAGCGCTGCCATCCGCGTCAACAGGTCCCGTCCCAGACACAAAGCTCAGCTACTTGCAACGATGGCAGCTGATCTCAAGCATCAAGCAGCGATTTTGGGTCGACTGGTCGAAAGACTACCTGCTGAGCCTGCAGCAGCGGCAGAAGTGGCCAAGGCAACAGCCCAACCTAGAGGTCGGCGCCGTAGTCGTGGTTCACGACGACAACGCTCCCCCTCAGCAATGGATGTTGGGAGTAGTGGAAGAGACGACAAAAGGCGCGGATGGCAAAGTGCGCGTAGCATCCGTAAAGACTAAGACGGGTGTCTTCAAGAGAGCGATCCATCGATTAGCACCCTTGCCAATTGAATAATTGAAGCCCTACGTGCGTTCAACGCGGCCGATGTTTAGTCGTAATACAACATAGTCAATTAAGAGATCCAAAATGTAAAGTAACATGAAGTTACAAGTTCTGTTGCTCTCCAAAAAAATGCTCTCTTTCTCTCTTGCGCGCCAAACATTGGTTTTGGGCAAAGCGCGGAGTGAAAGGAAAATAAACTACACTTATAAAATTGACTTCAAGCTGTGCAGTGGTTTTGTTTTGTTGCTGTCGTCGAAGATTCTGCCGTCCCACCGAACCATTTGCTACTTGCCCACCGGCAAGTTCTATTGATCATTGTTGGACGATCACGCCCTATCAAGAATAAAATTAGACGAAATTTTATTAGGAGAAACCCCTAACAGTACAGCCGCAACAATACATAGCGCACAGGAAGACAATCAGTCTTATATTTCAATAACGGAAAGACCACTTAACTATTATAACAGACAAATAGAATTTATTAAAAATAATACTAATAAAATAAACGTAATTAATTACTTTCATAAAATAAAAATACAAATTTTTTATACAGAAATGACAAACACTAACGCTAAAGAATTTATTAAAGAATACTTATGTACTAAGAAAAGTGTAATCTACTTTCATAACGAAGCAGATTTCCTAATCTTCCAAACCGCTTTTATAGAAATAATCAGCCCAAGTAATTTAACGAAAGTTATGAAGTCCAATAAAATCCTAATTGATATTCAAACATATGCAGAATTTAAAGAATTTATTATAAAAACCCACAGGGAGTTACTTCATCCAGGAATAGAAAAACTTACTTTATTATTTAAGGAAAAATATTATTACCCAGATTACCAAAATCTAATTCAAAACATTATTAACGAATGTCAAACTTGTAACATTGCTAAAACAGAACATAGAAATACAAAGTTAGCTTTTGAATTAACGCCAGAAACCTTTAATCCTAGAGAAAAATATGTTATAGATTTTTATATGATAGATAATAATCAATTTTTGTCTTGTATTGACATTTATTCCAAATTCGCAACATTAGTCAAAGTAAATGGTAGAGATTGGTTAGAAGCAAAAAGAGCGTTACTTAAAATATTCACTAATATGGGAAAACCAAAAGAAATTAAAGCAGATAAGGACCCAGCCTTCTTATGCTCAGCATTACAGATATGGCTAAAATCAGAAGGAGTAGATTTAAATGTTACAACAAGTAAAAACGGAATTTCTGATGTAGAAAGATTTCATAAAACTGTAAATGAAAAATTAAGAATTATAAATTGTGAATCAAATCAGGAAGACAAACTAACTAGATTCGAAATAATACTTTACACATATAATCATAAAACGAAGCACAATACAACAGGAAGAACCCCAGCAGATATATTCATATACGCAGGCACTCCAGAATATAATACACAATTAAATAAAACAAATCAAATAGAAAAATTAAATGAAAACCGTACAGATTTTCAAATAGACACTAATTACAGACAGTCCCCATTGGTTCGGTCAAAATCAACTAATCCATTTAAAAAGACAGGTAGTTTAAAACAAATAGATGAGAAACATTTCGAAGAGACAAACAGAGGCAGAAAAATTGTACACTACAAATCTAAATTTAAAAAGAAAATTAATAAGAGTAAATATGATAATTCCAGCGCATCCCCAAATGAAAACCCAAATCAGGAAACTACAACATAAATTTATACAACTTCTAGTTACATTCATGATAATGTATCTTATTCAACAAGTCCAGGGCCAAAGCCTCGAAGTAAACCCGATCCAATCTAAAAATGGTTACCTTATATTCACAACGGGAACTATAAATATTCCAATTAACTACGAATATCATTACTTAACTGTTAATCTTACAAAAATTGAAAACACATACAATAATTTAATTAAACAAACGACAGAATTTAAAGAACTAGCACAAATCCAATACCTAACCGAAAAACTAAATAGAGAAATGAACGGCATCAGAATAGCACAACGAAATAAACGAGGACTTATAAATTTCATGGGAACATTTTATAAATATCTTTTCGGAACACTAGATCAAGAAGACAGAGCAGAATTAGAACTCAAAACAAGCCGATCAGTCGAGCGAGCGCGACAGTAGGATAGCCTGTGCAGGTCTTCAAAGAAAAGTGTTTTCATTATAATGGGATTTAAATATATCGCTTGAAGTCGATTATGCTTGCATCGAGAGTAGGTAGCTTGCGATAGTCTGGCAAGATTGGATTGCGGCTATTGATTGTTTATGTTTAGAGCCACAGCAGACGAAAGGCAAATCAAACATACATGAACAAACGCGTCTTTTCGTTCATTATATTGTCGGGCGGCGCAGCAACTGCGGTGCTACTGCGCTGCGACGCATCTGCATAAATTTGATTCTTGAATAACTTTTGAGTTCAATATCCGATCTTACTGAAATTTGTAGCACAAATTGAGAGTAGGATACTTGCCATGTGTGCCAAGTCTCTAGCTATAAAACTGCTCGTGTTATCAGCTTTTTCGAGTTTTGGGCGAAGGGGGCGTGGCATCGCGATGAAATTTTCAGGACACATTAAGCCCAAGCTTTTTATCATGTGTGCCAAATCTCAAGTCTGCAGCTTTAACATTGCTTATGTTATGGGGATTTTTCTAATTTTAAAACCAACGGGACATGATATCGAAAATTGAAAATAAACTTGATCTGCGTATGGTATTCAGGAACCTACATTCCAAATTTGAAGTCTCTAGCTCTTATAGTTGCTGAGATCCACGCGTTCATACAGACGGACAGACGGACAGACGGACGGACAGACAGACGGACAGGTGTCAATCGACTCGGCTATTGATACTGATTAAGAATATATATACTTTATATGGTCGGAGATGCTTCCTTCTCCCTGTTACATACATTCACACAAATTCATTATAGCCTTTTTTGCCCATTTTTAATGGGCACAGGCTATAATAAACAACTTATCAGAAAACAGCGTGCAAGTGAATGAACTTAATCAAATAATAGAAGCAGTAAATAAAGGGATAGAAGTCACAAACACACTAAGTTTGATCAATGAAGGAGAAGAAAAATTGTCTATATTAACATTTAATTTACAAGAATTCACCGAATACATCGAAGATATTGAGCTAGGAATGCAGTTAACAAGATTAGGTATATTTAATCCAAAATTATTAAAGCATAGTCCGTTATTACACGTAAATTCAGAAAAGATTCTAAATATTAAAACATCTACTTGGTTAAAAACAACAACAAATGAAATTCTGATTATTTCCCATATTCCGCGTGAAGTCATAAATACCCCTATTTACGAAATTGTTCCCTACCCAGACGAAAATAAAAATATTTTAACGGAAACCATACATGACAGATACTACGTACAAAACAACCAAGCTTTTACAGTAAAATCAAAAGACTTAGTAATGAACAAATGTATAACAGGAATATTAATTCAAACCACAACAGAATGTAGATATTCAAAAACACATAAATCATTTGAAATAAAATATGTTGAACCAAATATAATGTTAACATGGAACCTACCAAAAACTGTTTTAAATCAAAATTGTTTAAATAGAGAAATATCAATAGATAAAAATAACATCATTAAAGCATTCAATTGTTCAGTTCAAATAGAAGACATATTTATAACAAATACTTTATTAGATTACACACAAACAATTTATGTCAATAATAATGTAACAAAACTAGAACCAATATCATACATACAAGCAAAAGAAATTGTACAAGAACACACTAAACATTATAATACATTCCAAACTGTAATTGTAACAGCACTCATAATAATTGTAATCGCACTAATATTATATTTTAGCTATAAGTATAAAACCATACCACAGAAAATAATTGTTAAATATAAGAAACAATCAGAAACAACCCCACAGGCAAATGTTATAAATTCAAATCCAATCCCAAATCAAAATGAAAATATTGTAATTGAATCTGAACCAACATTATACCCGAAAGTAATCGCCTGAGGACAGGCAAATTTTTTATTGATGGGGAAGTAACATATGTATTGCACATAGCCACCATAACCACTTCTAAACATTCACACGCATTCCCCCTATCATATTATAAAATATCAATTACACAAACAACTTGGTGAAAATAACAATTCGAACGCTCCCACGATTCGGACAATAACATAAACATCCGTTAGAATCGCTATTCGCACCAAGGGTCAAATCTGCCGACGTGGCACAAATCCAGGCTGTCGCGAAGCGCCCCAAATATTTCAGCTCAAGAGAGAGATCCATAAGATCTCTGTTTATACAAATGCAGAAAGCTTTTACTCCGAAAGCTCACAGCCGAGGTTTGCTAAGCGCCGTCAACATACTTTAGAATTAGTTTTAAGTTTTGCATCTAAGCGTAATGATTCAATAAAATTATATTTTTTTCATATACGCGATTCGTGTATTTCTTATTATATATATTCTCCCTGTTTCATAAGTTCGGATAAGTTCGTGGTGATTACTGAAGCATACCGGCATGTCAGCAGCCGAAGCATCGCCCAAGAGCTTAACATTGACCGCAAAACTGTTTTAATACTAATAACATAGTGGATCAATGGATAATGGATGAACCATCAGCGAATCCATACCCAAAAGTTATGAAATCGACCCATTTCCTAAATGGATGGTGACTGGTGATGAAAAATGGTTCACATACGACAATGTTGTGAGGAAACTATTCAGGTCAAAGAACGGTGAATCATCTCAAAAGCGTAGAAAATCCAGGACTAACAGCGTTTGGTGGGATTGGAAGAGAATCATCTACCATGAGCTACCATTGTCAACAATTAGACCGGGTAATTTTCGTTTTGGCTTTGGTATTTTTTTTGATTTCACATTTTGGCTCATTTATGAGTATTATTATATGAGTATTAACATTTGAGAATTATTCTAAATATAGTTTATACATATTTGTTTTTCATTTACTTTATTGCACATATCGTAATTTCTATTAATATAGTAAGATTTTATCTTTACCTTTACATTCCCTTGCTTACCTTTGAGTTCTTCCCATATCTCTCTTACTCAGTCTCTAATCTTAGCTGCTCGTACTAATTGACCCTTTAGTTAAAGTGGGAAGGAAATGAGAGGTTATCCGTAATTGGGGGGGGGAATGTATAATCCATATTAGAGTGCATAGGACTTACACTTCATGCACAATTGTTTCTCAAAACCACTTAGGCATGGGATTAGCATTGTGGCCCACACACACAGCACGTCGCACTAATCGATACGAGTTTTGAAAACTATTTTGCTTATTTCCTGTTCATGATTCATCTTTGCGTACAACACATATTAAATTAAACAAAATGTTTTTATTTTCTTTATTGGAATTGGTGTTTGCACTTGCATGAGAAGCTATTCTTAATTTTTGAGATTTTCTATAAGTGAAGCAATCGATAGATATGTAGAATTAAGTTACAAGCCTTTAAATGTAACTATTTATATTTTCATAAGTACCACCATTTCGGTCATGCCAAAGTTTCATACATTCGAGACCAACTGCAATATCCTCTTACCTAGAATATCAACTTTTCCATTGAATTGGTGTTTCTGTAAGCGTGTTTGTATGTGTATAGCCCGTAGACAATTTATCTCTGCACGAGAGAAGTCAATATTGCGTTCTGCCCGCAAAAGTATGCTAATTATTTTAAATTTGTCACCAAAAGACTTAATAAGAGATAATACCAGACTCTTTAAGCATGGAAGCCCCAAAACGCAATTATTTATTATTTAAAAAGTGAGTCTGTTCTAAGCCCATATCAAAGTTCAAAGCTGGTTGTGCAAATATGCCTTACTGCAATGCGACTAATATTAGATCTATTGTGTCAATGCTAGTAAGTTCAACGTTTATTGATTGACAACATTTTCAATGCAGAAAACGCATGCTAGTTACTACAGACAGCAATTATATTTTCCGAGAACTGCGTTGCACTCGAGTGCATTGTACATTATGATAAACAGTTTTGGTTTTAGTTGTTGTGTTGGACGCGTTGGTGTTAACATTGGGGTTTCCTAACTAGATAATTGCGAAATTAAGTGAAGTGTGACTTGTGTTCATCTCCCGCATCACAGAGAAGAGCCATAACAATAGCTGAATATCCTTCATGTATATTATAGGCGTCTGCAATTAAGTTGCAGAGTTATCATGTTAATTAGTAAATTTGAGTATGACTTGCGAGCATAAAGTAATTTATTTGAGTTTCTAAATATAAACAATTGGATATACATGTTAATCTCATGCAAGCTATTATCTAGAATTTCTGAGAATTCTAGGGTGGGCTCTAGTAGTTTGTAGTATTTTGAAGTTGTTATCTCGCATTCCACTCTTGCACTTCGTTTTTAACCACCATCTGGAGCGCATCTTAAATAATCTGAATTGAAATTTGTATATAAGTATGTATTTAAACGCTGATAGAACATGTGTACCTAGTTATTACAGCATAGTGTTCTTCTTTAAATAACAAGGTCGAATTACTCGATGACACATGCCAAGAAAATGAATTGGCTTCATAGAAATTTCCTTCTACAGAAAATGTTATTCTTTTTTCAACTTTTATATAAATAAATAAAAACATGTAGATTTGAAACTCTACTATAACTTCAAACGCCCTGTATTTACTGAATATAGCCAACTGTTGAGAAATCGAACTCTTCTTCATTTCAGACCAATTACTTAAAGTACAACGGGTGAAATGAGATATTTTGTAATTGAAGTAAAGTTGCAAACAAAATGGAGAGGATGTGCATTTGAAGTTAATTTTTCTTTGTTTTTTCGAATTCATACATCAACAACAAAAACATAATATATTTTAGCAGAAGTTTATTTGTGTAGCAAGGCTTACTGAAGTATTGGAGTACTTGACTCTCTTGGTACTGGTCCTCTTTTCGACTCGAACGTTAGATATTTTCTAGTTTTTATACCCTGTGCCCATTAAAAATGGACAAAAAAGAGTTTTTATTTTTTTTTATTTTTATGACATATTAGAAAAATAGCGAACATCCTGATTGGACATAATCCGCTGGAACGCATGATGGGGATATGATGAGCAAATGGTGAGAGATCCTCCTACATAGATGATATCTCATGAAAAGTTAAATCAGCGAAACTCAGGACAGATTAAAAGTTGGGCACTTTCCGCATAGGACCACTGAGGTGGACAAAAAAGAGTATATTGAATTTGTGTGACTGTAAGTATGTAACAGAAGGACCCTAAAAAGTATATATATTCCTAATCAGCATCAATAGCCGAGTCGATTGACACCTGTCCGTCTGTCTATCCGTCCGTCTGTTCTCCTGTATGAACGCGTGGATCTCAGCAACTACACTAGCCAGAAAATTTATATTTGGAATGCCCAGAAAAATTCATCGCGTTGTCACGCCCTCTTCGCCCACAATTGAAAAATGTTGAAAGCAAGAGCAGTTTTATAGCTAGTTTTCTCAAAATACTTTTGTTTTAAGACCTGCACAGGGTATCCTACTGTCGCGTCCGCTAGACAGATTGGCTTGTTTACATTTATTATTCTCGTTTTCATTTTTACTTGGAACAATGTGGCACAACAAATTCAGCACGTATTTTGTTTTTGACTTCGTCGACTTCGCTGGATTATATTCTTTTCTACTAGTTATAGTAATAAATTATTTGGAAAAATTCGTTCTAGATAAGATTTAATTGGTTCTGTACAATGAAAGGCTTATAGTATGGAAGTGCATTGTTAGGAGATCAAATGCAAAATGAATACAAATGCAGTTTATTTGAAATCAAATTATAACAGTTGAGCTTCATTTTATAGAAGTCTATAAAAAGATTTCAAAAGAAAACCCTACTAAGAAAAGTTACTAGGATTCGATCGGGAATAAAGGGATTCTGATTTGGTTATTTTTATTCTGATAATAACTGCTTACCTTTTCAGCTTTCATCGTCAATATTCAATATATTTTCCTTTTTCTTTCCTTCAATATGTTGTCTTCTTTATAAATGTAATCTGAATGTTGTATAAATTTATAAATCAAAATCTATCCAACAGTACTTCACAGTGCACTATTAGGACAAAAACTTGATCGCTATTATTGTTGTTAATAATCATTAGTATTATTAATATTATTATTCTGAGTAATTTGTTTATTACCATTTTGTTATTCATTGTTATTTTCATTATTGTTGTTGCACACTTAATTTTTCTTTCATTTATTTTTGCACGCTTTTGCAGGATGTAAATATTTTGAATATTTTGAACATTTTACTTTCACTTTTTTGACTAACTTTCTTTTTACTATTTTTCAACGCTGCCTGTTCTCTTCGATGTTGCCTTTTCCTTTCCTCTTCTTGTTTCTGCTGTTGTATTTGTTGCTGTATTTGTTGCAGATTCTCCTGTTTTTGCTGTTCGTAACGTCGGGCAATAAATGCTGCATTGCTGAGTTGCCGATTATTTCGAATGCTGCGAGTTGGCCTTTCGTGCTTTTGCCGATAAGTGGGTGCAGCACTGGCCAATCCCGAGGACGGGTGTGAGGCAGCCGATGTGACCGGTGAGCAGGCAACTGCAGACCAAAACATTGTCAAAATTCTGACGAATATGTCGATTTCAGTGAATAAAAGTATTTTCTGTCTCGCTGGTTCAACACGATAGAACACAAATCGCAGATTTCAACTTTACTTTAAATGTATTGTTGTTGTTTTGGCAGCAGCGCGTCGTGCTTCAGCATTTCGCTGTGCCGCGTGTGTCAAGCAGCTTTCGAACTAAGCGTGCGAATCGTTCCGAGTTTGTTTTGCAAGTGACTTCTGATTAAAGCAGATGCACCTTTATATGGACGCGGGCAGCGCAAAGAGAGCAAACGAAAGCTTTCGCTCTTAATAAGTATCACTTTCCAACTCAATTGGGACTTTGTCCTGATTTTGTTGCTGTTCTGGACGTTGACTTGCCAACCTTGGCTTCAATATTTTTGTGGGTTCAAGCGACAGGTGCATGCATATCCTTTTACCAGGTTAATCAAATGGATATTGGGAGTGGGGTACAGTTAATCTCCTATGGCCATGAGCAACAATATACAATGAATTTGTATGTGATGGATTCTAGATTTATGTGTGTCTGCATATGAGATGAGAACACGATTGCAACGACATTGCATATTTTAGGTACGCATTGATAAATTCATTTTAATGTGTTATATACATACATATGCATAAGCTCAACAGTTAGTTTGATAAGATTTATAAGAATTTCAATCAGCGCTGATTACTATTATATACTTCAAAAGAAGTATGTAAGGTATCTCACCGTATAGCTGCTCTGTGCTTGACGAGATATTCAAATCCGATTACTCGATCTCCTCTCTATTGTCATTAAGGTTCATTATCATTAACCATGTACATAGTTGCATCAACAAGCAATTAATTGTATTTAATATTCTATCTAACTGTAGATATTGCAGTTACGTCTCGTTGCACCTGTCAACAAATGTGTCTAGCAGCAACTTCAACACTAAATGCAAGCAACAACAGTTAAACAATGCGACGGAAAATAAACTATGTCTGTCCATTATTTAACGGATTGCACATAATTAATCTGATAATCTGACATAATAATAAAACAATAAGCGGGTTAGAATCTTTAGAATACACTTTAACTATGGAAGCCTTTTAACTGACCCTCTTACCTCTCTCCAAAAGTAAAATGTTGCTAATATCTGAAACATCTAATCAAAAGCTAATGGAATCTGTTCCGTCTGTTGTAGATACTTTACTACCAATTCATTAGAAAGCCACTGCAGGCGACTGTAATGTACATAGCTAGACTGTTATCAATTATGAGTGTATGGAAACTGCTCAGCTGTTTCAAGGCATATTTAGTTCATTGTATTTTCACTTCTTTCTCTTAGTTTCTCGTTTCTTTGCTAAACAACAAACTGTTGCATACATGAAAGCATTTAATTCTCAGCTCATCATCATTATAAATCGTAAGTGGATTACTTAACTGCATTAAGCAGTCTTGTGTTTTTCAAGATCTAAGAGAATGTTCTCTTATGTGAAAACAGCAACAGTTGTGTTGTTCTCTTAACTCGAGACCCAAATAGAAATGACATATATATGTAAACGATGCGTCAACTTTTGTTTGTACTGTGCGATTGACTGTTGACTTTTACCTTTTAGCCCTGACATTATTTACCCAGGTTAACAGGTTTTGGCAACGGTTTAAGGGGAACCAAAAAAATGGAAAAATTGTTGCATGCATCAATCGACTGACTTACTGAGCTTCCTGATTGAATGTAGGTCACTGGGGCAGCCAAGTCAAAAGTAAATAGAGCCTTCCAACGATATTAAAAGTAAGATAACATTTTTTGCAATGTACTATACAGGAAGAGGGATGGGTGGCAGGTCCTTTAGTGTGTATCTGATTCCCGATGTACCCTGACCATTAAAGCACCATCGAAAAATAAACTCATTCATTTTTCAGGACACAATTTTACCATAAAATTCTTTCTTTACAGAATAACTACAGGGTCTCTCAGAGGTCTTATATACTAGTTTTTAGACCCTTTACCTTAAAAAAGTATTTAGGGTCTATTAAGTTTGTCAAAATGTGCGTAACAGGTCGAAGGAAGTCCGGCAGACCCCATAAATTTTCCGACTTAAGATGTTGTTTTAAAATTGAAGTATATCTTAATAAAAAGACTTTTCAAAAGATTATTTTTAATGCATCTTTAGCTAAATTGTAATATACTTCAAACAATGTTCCTAAGACATTTAGAATTCAAGATATTGATTGATATAAAGCATCATTCTTTTTATTTTCCTTTAGTGTGGGTTACAGAAAATGTTTACCATTCAAAATTAAATTGATTTTAATTTAGGTCCATATCAAGTGAGTTATTGGCAAGGATCGAATAATATTTTTACAGTATACATAAACATCAATTCTTTATGTGTAATTAAATTTTGCGGATTTTATAATACTATTATTACCTAATTATGTGTAATTATGTAAATGGAAAGAACACTCAAATCCCTTTTCAAATAACTCTTTTAGCTTAATATGTACTTGTACTGACTCTTCTTAAAACTTATTCATACTTCTAAAGCCAATCACATTATTTTATTTTCCTTTCCAATTTCTTTTTCATTGTATAAAAAACATATTTAAAATGGTTTAATGTTTCTTTTAAGTAATTAAGAATTTAATTTAAATAACTAAATTTCGTAAAATTTAGAACTACTTATATGAGTTACATTTTGTGGTAAAATGAAATATGTATTATTGGAAGAAATTAAATATCTTAATTGATTTGCTGTTAGTATAGATGTATTTTAAAAATATGTTTTATCAATTGTTTTGCTTCAGCAATACTTGTGTACTTGAATATATATTTTAAATATATTTGTCTTCGATGAAAGCTTTTTATTGAAATATAATGAGTGAAAAATATGTTATCTTTCTAAAACAAAAAATTCTTGAGTTTTATTGTAAAATGTCAAAACTTTGTTTTAGCATTATCATAAAATCATTAGTTACTCGGTTGTGGGTAAGATTACTAGAATAGTTTATCAAATCTGTATAGAATTAATGATTTCCTGGTAGCTAATGTCTCTCATATTCAATCAGGAGCCGTCGATATTGGCCACAGTTGTGTCTAGTGGAGTCCGGCAATACTTCTGCAAGTTGCTGCTTCTGCTTAATCCGCCCAGATTGCATACAATCAAGTATCCCGCACTCTCTGGCATGCAGCAGGAAATTCGCAGAAATGTATCCAGCCAGTTGGTAAGGGAAATCGTGGCCATGTTGGCCCGCAACATGCACAAGTTCAGTTGCTTTAGCAGAAATACGAAACCAACATGTTTTAGTAACCTACCTGTTGCCGGCAGGTCAATCTTGGGGAGGCTATCATCATGTTGTCTGGATTCAATGGTAGGCGACGTTTGCAAAAGCAATGCTGTCAATTAAGCTTATTAGACAGCGCAGCAATGGGTTCCTGGAAATGATAAGAGAAATGAATGTTATAGAAAGTTTAATATGTGACTTTCGCCCATGCATCAATGAAGAGTCAGTTTTCCACCATTGAGGAATAGTTGAAACTTTTCAATAATTTGATTACCGGGTAGCGGTAATTACTTAGCGTGTTGCCAATATAAGATCCGCCAGAGGTATAACCAAAGGCTCTTACACAAGTCTATCGCGAGCTTCACATTCGAACTATTTGCTGCGCAACAGGATGTAATGGATTTGTGCAAATGTATGTAACAGGCATATGGAGACATCTTCGACCCTATAAAGTATTAACAGCAACAGCCAATTCGATTGACAACTGTATGTCTGTCTGTCCGTCCGTCTGTCTGTCTGTTTAAACGCGTCCATCTCAGTAACTATAAGAGCAAGAGACTTCAAATTTGGAATTTAGGTTCCTGAACACTATACGGAGGTTAAGTTTATTTTCCATTTTCGATATCTTACTCCTCGCCCTCGCAAATCGAGAAAACTATGACAAAAGCTGGCCCATTAATAATGGAGAATTTCTTTTAAATCAATTATTTCACAATTCAGAGCAAGAGCGAGAGGGCAAATGATATATATAAGATATCCAATACCAATGTGTAGGAGTTGTCGGGCAGTGATTTCTCAAAACTGATGGTTATAATATAATAATTAATATGACCAATTGCATCTACACATGTTTGACAATTTTACATTTCTATCTTAGTATCAACAGTCGCAGTCCGTTGTTGCAAGACTATCGCATGCCAGTTACTCTCGATGTAAGTATCATTAATTTCGAACTATGTATTTAACTAAATGCATACATAAGTGAAAGACTGGCACAGGGTATCCTACTGTCGCGTGCGCTCGTCTGACCGGCTTGTTAGATCTGATTGTGAGCGTTTTGCATGTTTGAAATTGGCATAGTATATGGTTATTTTGTTTTAAATTTACATTTTGTAAAAAAAAACAGAATCTGCACATTGCATGTGTGCATACTTAAATGAAATTTACACCATGCCAGTGTTTTATCATTGTTGTTTGCTTACCGATTACAATAAATGTGTGGTTACATTAAGCGAACACACCCACAACCGCACATGTGTGCGGTTTGCGGTTTGATTTTAACTGAGTTAATGAATCTGTTCTGTCTCTCGTTGCCAAATATTAAATGCTGACAAATATCATTGCATATTTGGGAATAAGAATTATAAAATCTGGCATTTGTTTGCCTTCAGTTTTTGGGGAGCTGTTGAATAGCGTTTAACTTATATAGTTTGTAAACTTGTTTCTTTCAATTGAAGCAGTATATTTATTTTTCAATTAGTTATCGTAAAGTTGTTAACCTTCAGATTACGTTTTATTAAGTTGCGGAAAATGTTTGTGGAAAACAAACTTGATTAGTTTAGCTCTTATAGTCTCTGAGATGTATACACATTAATGTACTCATTTACTCTACGTGTAACGAGAATAATAACTTACTTTAGTTAGTCAAATTTCAACGAAATTTTAGTAATTGCTTTATTCTAGGATATTTTAAGCATCAAACATTTAGTTGTTAACTAATTCTGAGAACTTAACACAGAAGGTTGCCAACAGTCCCCTCTAGTTCTCATGCATTTTGAAGTTCAATATCATGATATTGGGATATTAAACTATATTAAAATTAATTTTATAATGTAATTGATTCATTATTGTGTTTTTAGAAATTTTCTGGCAACATGAAACTTCCGTATGAATCACAAATTTTGCTCAACGCCTAGAATTTAATTTAAACATAAGTAATGTAGTTAAATTCATAGGCGAGATAAACGCCTGAGACTTTGCAAATACACATTAAACCAACGATCTATTTACATTTCGTTGGAGTTATTTAACATTTATGTGGCAATATAATGTATTCTGTGTTAACAATTACCAGGCAGGTTTATTCAGAACATATATGCTGTAAAGTAATACAAATTGAAATCAATTCGCAGTTTGTTGCTTTTTTATGTGTATTGGGTTTGAGTTCACTTTGACACATTTACGAGTATTGTTTTTTTTAACTTTTACCTTATTGCATATTTTGCATTTCCCATTCAATAATACTGTCGCTGTATATGCCCATCGGAGAAGCAAAGTATAATCCATATCAGAGTGCATAGGACACGCACTTCATTCACATTTGTTTTTGTAAAGCACTTAGTCATGGGATCAGCACTGCAGCACACACACCCACACACCCACACATACACACGATACTTCGCACTAACAATATGCAACATTCGAATGTATTGGGGCTTAAGCTTGCATGAGAATCGTTTTAGCCTGGTTTAGCCTTTTAAATGGCCTAACACGTATTTGGTCGCACGTGCATACCAAGCTTGGTGTCTCTACCTCTTATAGTCTCTGCCTGACTTCCTTTTGCCTGTTGCGCACATTTTTTCTTGCAAAAACTCATGTTAATTATCACAGATAGCAATTATATTTTCCGAGAATTGCATTGCACCTGAGCTTACAAACTGTGCATTATGTTGTGTTGTACACTTTGGTGTTTCCCGTAGGAATTTCCTAACTGATGTCACAAAATAATTGCGAGTTTGTGGAAAGTGACTTGTGTTCATCTTCTCTACTAAATGCAAGTACTACAATAACTGTTGAATATAATTCTTTTATATTCTGGGAGATTGTTAGAACTTTGCAAAGTTATTGAGTTAATTTGAGTATCAACCATAACATGCCAGATAAGTATAACTTTAATAAAGAATTTTATCTTATGCAAACTCTTATTTAAAGTTTCAGAGAATTCTAGTGTTGCACTCAATAACTTTTCTAAGTAATAAGCTTGAATTTCCCTATAACAGAAGTATTAAAAACAAATTTAAGCCAGTCGGAAAGGATACAGTTGAAGTCGACTATGAGAGACCCTTTACTTATTCTTCAAAAAGGAAATAAGAGTAACACTAATAGTCCCCATAGCGCATTGTAACGTCAATATGTTCTTCTTCTTCCTTTGGCCCGATACTGAGTAATATTGAGTTTTAAACAACGTCAATATGTTCTTCTTCTTCCTTTGGCCCGACACTGAGTAATATTGAATTAAATAACTTCCGAGTTTATTATCCGATCACCGATCAGGATACATAAGTACCCCGATACTTGTTCTGTGTGCCAAAATTCAGAACTCTAGCTTTAATATTTTTCGTTTTATGGGATTTCAGAAATATAGTTTTCGATTTAAGGAGGCGGAAGCGGGCTTGACAAAATGTTAACACAAACTGTTCTGCTTAGCCCTATACGGATCAACATAACAAATTTGGTGGCTCTACCTCTTATAGTCTCTGAGATCTAGGCTCTCATACAGACAGACAGACGGACAGATGGACGGACAGATGAACGGACGGATAGACGGACATGGCTATATCGACTCGGCTGTTGATGCGGATTGAGAATATCAATTCATAACAATTTCCTTATTCTAATATGAGAACATTTTTTAAACTTATATACAAATATATTACATAAAACATTTCCGAGAGAATCACAGAAGATGGGCAACTGTTGACAAAATCGAACTTTCATTTTCTTGAATCCTTCACTTAAAAGTACAAAGGGGCTCTTTCAAGGGCGTAGGCAGGGGGGGGCAGAGGGGGGCCATTGCCCCCCCTACACATGTGACATTTCAATATTTAGCTTCCAAAATCTGCATAAAATGGTTGAATTTATAAAAAGAAACAATTAATAAGAGTATTAAATTTTTGTAATGACTGTATGTTGAATGCCTGGTGCTTAAAAGGAAGGTAAAGAGAGAAGATGAGGTTGTAAACCAGTGTTGGCCCCCCCTTACTGAAAAGCTGCCGACGCCCTTGGGCTCTTTTCTATTTTTCAATAGAAAAAAACTAAATTCCATTGTTTTCGTCGAATATATACAACAACAGCTCTCTACAAAATGTATTCTATCGAAGATAAATTGTAAACTTTACAGAGAACAAGCCGATCAGTCGAGCGGGCGCGACAGTAGGATACCCTGTGCAGGTCTTGAATTAAAAGTATTTTGGGAAAAGTAATTTAGTAATAGGGATTCCCTTACTCTTTCCTCGCCAAATTCCATAGGGAATCCTCTTCAAATTCCTTAGGGATTCCATTACTCTTTCCTCGGCAAATTCCATAAGGAATCCTCTTCAAATTCCTTAGGGATTCCCTCTCTCTTTCCTCGCCAAATTCTATAGGGAATCCTCTTCAAATTCCTTAGGGATTCCCTTTCTCTTTCCTCGCCAAATTCCATAGGCAATCCTCTTCAAATTCCTTAGGGATTCCCTTACTCTTTCCTCGCCAAATTCCATAGGGAATCATCTTCAAATTCCTTAGGGATTCCCTTACTCTTTCCTCGCCAAATTCCATAGGTAATCCTCTTCAAATTCCTTAGGGATTCCCTTACTCTTTCCTCGCCAAATTCCATAGGGAATCCTCTTCAAATTCCTTAGGGATTCCCTTACTCTTTCCTCGCCAAATTCCATAGGGAATCCTCTTCAAATTCCTTAGGGATTCCCTTACTCTTCCCTCGCCAAATTCCATAGGGAATCCTCTTCAAATTCCTTAGGGATTCCCTTACTCTTTCCTCGCCAAATTCCATAGGGAATGCTCTTCAAATTCCTTAGGGATTCCCTTACTCTTTCCTCGCCAAATTCCATAGGGAATCCTCTTCAAATTCCTTAGGGATTTCCTTACTCTTTCCTCGCCAAATTCCATAGGGAATCCTCTTCAAATTCCTTAGGGATTCCATTACTCTTTCCACGCCGAATTCCACAGGGAATCCTCTTCAAATTCCTTGGGGATTCCCTTACTCTTTCCTCGCCAAAATCCATAGGGAATCCTCTTCAAATTCCTTAGGGATTCCCTTACTCTTTTCTCGCCAAATTCCATAGGGAATCCTCTTCAAATTCCTTAGGGATTCCCTTACTCCTCCCTCGCCGAATTCCAAAGGGAATCCTCTTCAAATTCCATAGGGATTCCCTTACTCTTTCCTCGCCAAATTCCATAGGGAATCCTCTTCAAATTCCTTAGGGATTCCCTTACTCTTTCCTCGCCAAATTCCATAGGGAATCCTCTTCAAATTCCTTAAGGATTCCCTTACTCTTTCCTCGCCAAATTCCATAGGGAATCCTCTTAAAATTCCTTAGGGATTCCCTTACTCTTTCCTCGCCAAATTCCATAGGGAATCCTCTTCAAATTCCTTAGGGATTCCCTTACTCTTTCCTCGCCAAATTCCATAGGGAATCCTCTTCAAATTCCTTAGGGATTCCCTTACTCTTCCCTCGCCAAATTCCATAGGGAATCCTCTTCAAATTCCTTAGGGATTCCCTTACTCTTTTCTCGCCAAATTCCATAGGGAATGCTCTTCAAATTCCTTAGGGATTCCCTTACTCTTTCCTCGCCAAATTCCATAGGGAATCCTCATCAAATTCCTTAGGGATTCCCTTACTCTTTCCTCAGATATAACATCGACTCTTTGTAGCAAACAGACGTGTTTTTTTTGTGCGCTCCGCTTTTGATATTTTATTGATCAACTACCGGCAGTTGTTTGTTTGATTTATTATACTAACCATAATTAATCTCAACTGTTTGCTACTCGCGATCTTTCTTTGTGCATTTATTTGCATTTACGTTTAAATAAACCTATTTTAGTGCTGTTCTAGTGCAGTGTTTTGTGTATTTTGCTGCTCTTTGGGATTCCCCTACTCTCTCCTCGCCAAATTCCATAGGGAATCCTCTTCAAATTGCTTAGGGATTCCCTTACTCTTTCCTCGCCAAATTCCATAGGGAATCCTCTTCAAATTCCTTAGGGATTCCTTTACTCTTTCCTCGCCAAATTCCATAGGGAATCCTCTTCAAATTCCTTAGGGATTCCCTTACTCTTTCCTCGCCAAATTCCATAGGGAATCCTCTTCAAATTCCTTAGGGATTCCCTTACTCTTTCCTCGCCGAATTCCATAGGGAATCCTCTTCAAATTCCTCAGGGATTCCCTTACTCTTTCCTCGCCAAATTCCATAGGGAATCCTCTTCAAATTCCTTAGGGATTCCCTTACTCTTTCCTCGCCAAATTCCATAGGGAATCCTCTTCAAATTCCTTAGGGATTCCCTTACTCTTTCCTCGCCAAATTCCATAGGGAATCCTCTTCAAATTCCTTAGGGATTCCCTTACTCTTTCCTCGGCAAATTTCATAGGGAATCCTCTTCAAATTTCTTAGGGATTCCCTTACTCTTTCCTCGCCAAATTCCATAGGGAATCCTCTTCAAATTCCTTAGGGATTTCCTTACTCTTTCCTCGCCAAATTCCATAGGGAATCCTCTTCAAATTCCTTAGGGATTTCCTTACTCTTTCCTCGCCAAATTCCATAGGGAATTCTCTTCAAATTCCTTAGGGATTCCCTTACTCTTTCCTCGCCAAATTCCATAGGGAATCCTCTTCAAATTCCTTAAAGATTCCCTTACTCTTTCCTCGCCAAATTCCATAGGGAATCCTCTTCAAATTCCTTAGGGATTCCCTTACTCTTTCCTCGCCGAATTCCATAGGGAATCCTCTTCAAATTCCTCAGGGATTCCCTTACTCTTTCCTCGCCAAATTCCATAGGGAATCCTCTTCAAATTCCTTAGGGATTCCCTTACTCTTTCCTCGCCAAATTCCATAGGGAATCCTCTTCAAATTCCTTAGGGAATTCCTTACTCTTTCCTCGCCAAATTCCATAGGGAATCCTCTTCAAATTCTTTAGGGATTCCCTTACTCTTTCCTCGCCGAATTCCATAGGGAATCCTCTTCAAATTCCTTAGGGATTCCCTTACTCTTTCCTCGCCAAATTCCATAAAAGCCCATTTAAAGCATAAGAACTTCTATGCGTAAGCGAAGCACAGAGCTTTCGCATTAACTTTAGCTTTCAATTGACTTTAAGACACAGCTAACTTTAACAACTGAATATTAACTTTAATCAACTTTATATTGCAGGTTTAGAGCCATCATCCCCCAAGAGCGAGGGCGAGGTACGTTCGTACATTAGCTGCTTTCGTGTGATTGACAATCAGCGCGTTTTAACCGCCATGTCGCAGAAAGTGGAGCCGACCAGGAAGCTAAACTAAACTAAATTAAACTAAACTAAAAAAAAAAATACCCAACAAAAGTTATATAGATTATTTAAATTAGCGCGTATTTAGTGTCTATAAAAGAAAGTATTTAATGGGGTTTAATATAGAAGCTCTTCCCTTAAACAAAAAGAAGACAAGTATAAATGAAAAACTGTAATTAGCTGCACAGTTATGAGCTTAGCTGAGTTGATGTTAACTGCTCCGCAGGCTACCAACCAGTGCAATCTGAAAACCAAGCGCCGAAACCCCGCAAAAACTAATAAGCTTACTTTATTTAAATTAGCCAGATCCTAAGTAATATTTATGTAAGCTTAGCGAGAACGAATGTTTCCCCTAACACAAAAACATACAAAAACCAGTCGAAAAGGCTACAGTCGAAGCCGACTATAAGAAACCCTTTACTTATTCTTCAAAATGGAAATAATAGTAACAAACTTAGACACTTATATATAAACCTAAAAAAATTTGACACTGCTCAGTTTTCGATATCTCACCCCCGGCCCCGCAAATAAAAGAAAACTTAAAATTTCAAGATAATTCAACCTAACATGACTGACTAACATGACATGAGTATACTTCACGCTGAGCAATTTACTGCAAGTTTCATCGCGATCGACCCATAAATAAGGGAGATATTAAGGAATTTGTTTTAATTTCATTTTTTGGCCAAAGCGAGAGAACATATAAAAATTCCATTTGCGCAAACGAGAAAGCATATGATAATCTGATGTTTTGCACTGTCGGCCGCTGTGTGGCGCAATGAACAGAATAGCCCCGCTAAGCAATTTGCTACAAGTTTCATAGCGATCGACTTATTAATAAAGGAGATATTAAGGAATTTATTTTTTTGCCATTACTTAACAGTGGTTGGCAAGAGCAAGAGCTCATATATGACAATCTTCTTTGCACTATCTCTCGCCTTGTCTTCCTCCCGGGAATGTATAATTAATATTTGCGACTGTTTACACTCATCTTCGTTAAGATAACATATGTAGCTTAAATGTTCAGTACGACAACGCTAAGCAATTTGCTGCAAGTTTCATAGCGATCGACCAATTAATAAAGGAAATATTAAGGAATTTGTTTTATTGCCATTATTTCATTATAATTGGCCAGTTGTCCAACACTGTCCTCCAATAGCTTAAGAGTTGTCCAGCACTGACAAACTGAATAATTACTATTATAATATTCATTTATATTTGCGATTCCTAACACGTTTGGTTGACAATTTTACGTTACTATCATAGTATTACAATAACTTAAATTTCGCATTACCAAAACCCATATATATAAACATTGCCTTCAATTTCAAAAACATATGGTTTGGCGCGCAATATAATAACAGCTGTGTGTAAGAGAAAGAAACATGGGGTGTTGCCAGACTGCATACAGAGCATATCCACTATAATTAAATTACTTTTCCCAAAATACTTTTAATTCAAGACCTGCACAGGGTATCCTACTGTCGCGCCCGCTCGACTGATCGGATTGTTTAAAGTAAAGGGTCTAAAAAGGAGAAATCAAAGCAAATAATCATTTAATAAAGTCATGGCTATGCTCGACTCGAAGAGAAGAGAGAGACAAAAACGTACAGAAATAATTGGAATTTATTTTTATAAAAAACACAGAGATGATAAAAAACCGCAAATATATAATCAAATCTAGTTAAACCTAGTTATTAACATATAAGTTATATATCTAATCCTAAGTCATTATTTAATTTCAAATAATGTTTTTACAATTTCACATTCATTTAAATAAATTACACCCACACACATAATATATAATTATTAAGTCAAACATTTTATCAGTTGTTTCATTTTGATTTTGTACAATTTGTGCATTAAAAGTTATATTTAAGACAAATCAAACATACATACATGAACAAACGCGTCTTTTCGTTCATTATATCGTCGCCGCGGCGGAGCGACTGCGCAGCGACTGCGCTGCGACTGCGACTGCGCTGCGACTGCGCTGCGACTGCGCTGCGACTGCGCTGCGACTGCGCTGCGACGCATCGGCTGCGCTGCATAAATTTGTTTCTTGAATTACTTCTGAGCTCGATATCCGATCGTACTGAAATTTGTTGCACACATTGAGAGTAGGATACTTATTATGTGTGCCAAATCTCAAGTCTCTAGCTATAAAACTGCTCTTGTTATCAGGTTTTCCGAGTTATGGGCGAAGGGGGCGGGGCATCGCGATGAAATTTTCAGGACACATTAAGCACAAGCTTTTTATCATGTGTGCCAAATCTCAAGTCTACAGATTTAACATTGCTTATGTTATGGTGATTTTTCTAATTTTAAAACCAACGGGACTTGATATCGAAAATTGAAAATAAACTTGATCTGCGTATGGTATTCAGGAACCTACATTCCAAATTTGAAGTCTCTAGCTCTTATAGTTGCTGAGATCCACGCGTTCATACAGACGGACGGACAGACGGACAGACTGACAGACGGACAGACAGACAGGTGTCAATCGACTCGGCTATTGATACTGATTAAGAATATATATACTTTATATGGTCGGAGATGCTTCCTTCTGCCTGTTACATACATTCACACAAATTCATTACAGCCTTTTTTGACCATTTTTAATGGGCACTGGCTATAAAAATGCATTGTATGAATATGCATTGTTAGAAGATCAAAATGCCAAATGAATGTAAAATCATTTTAATTGAAATCAAAAAGTAACAATAAGAGCTTTCCTATAAATACATAAGTCTATAAAAAGATTGCAAAAGAAAACAGCTTACCTTCTATTTTGTGACTCTCTCAATACTCAAATCAATTTACAGCCACAATATTATATTTATTATTGAGCAGTACGTCGTCAATTTTTTATAAAAACCCTTTTAATCTTGTATAAATTTGTAAATATATAAAAAAAGAAATCGTATCCGAAAAGTTTTTACAATGCACCTCTAAGCGAAACAATTTACTGTTGTTATTGTTGTTGATTCTTATTAGTATTATTATTGGGTTTCGGTTTCGGGTTACGGTTACAGGTTTCTTGTGTTTCAGGTTACAAACAATTCATATAAATGTAAGAGATTTTTTATTTGTACACCACTAGTCAAGTAGATTTCCTTTCGTATTCAACGATGTTGTTTAAAAATACAAATTTAATGGGTTAAAAATATTAATTTTGAAAGTATTTTGTTATTGTGCCGAACTTAATAGTTATTCATGAACCAGTTACTAAACTGTTATTTTGGTATATAGAATGCCAAAGTTTTATTTTCGTTACTGTTTCAGTTAATTTCAATGGTTTTATGCCGGTTTACGGTTTCTGTTACAATTACGGCTTGAATCTCTGATTATTATTATGAATATTTATTATTATTACTATTTTGTTAGTATTATCATTGTTATTATTGTTGTTTCACATGTTTCTTAAATTTATTTATTATTATATTATTTATGCTTGCTGTGGGTTGTTTTTGATTGTTGTTTTTATACCCTGTGGGGGTATATTAAGTTTGTTAAAAATATGTAACGGGCAGAAGGAAGCATGGCAGACCCAATAAAGTATATATATTCTTGATCAGCATCAATAGCCGAGTCGATATAGCCATGTCCGTCTGTCCGTCGGTCTGTCGGTCTGTCGGTCCGTCGGTCCGTCCGTATGAACGAAAGGATCTCAGAGATGGTAAGAGCTAGAAGCTTGAACTTGGTGTCCCAGCACTGGAAATTTTTGCAGGCAGATCAAGTTTATCTTTTTTTTTGGATGCCACGCCCTCTTTTCCCACAATTCAAGTGAAAGCTTATAAAGCAAGCAGTTTTGTAGCGGAAAATCCTCATACCAAGGGCAGTTTTGTAGCTAGAGACTTGAGATTTTGCACATATGATAAATATTTTGTGATCAATGTGTCCAGAAAATTTGATCACGATGCCACGCCCCCCTTGCCTACAAAACGGAAAGGCTTAAAACAAGAGCAATATTACAGTAAGAGACTTGAGATTTGGCACATATGATAAGAATCTTAGGGTCAATGTGTCCAGAAAATTTAATCGCAATGCCACGCCCCCTTCGCCCTCAAATTAAGTAAAAGCTCATAAAGCAAGCAGTTTTCTAGCTCAAAAACCTCATAACAAAAGCAGTTTTGTAGCTAGAGACTTGAGATTTAGCACACATGATGAGTACCTTGAGCTCGATTTGTTTTTATCACGATGCCACGCCCCCATCGCCCACAAATTAAAAAATAAAGAATTACTAGAGAATTTTATCTAGATTGAATTTGAGCGGGTTCCTGTAGACCCACAGGGTATATTACGGTCAGGGTCCCGACTGTTCCGCTTGTTTCTTTTCCTCCTCTTGTTTCTGCTGTTGTATTTGATGCTGCTTCTGCTGTTGTTGCATTGCATAAATGCTGCATTGCTAAGCTGCCAATATTGGGAATGGGGCGAGTTGGCTTTTTGTGCTTCTGCTGATAATTGAGTGCAGCACTGGCCAATCCCGAGTACGGTTTTGAGGCAGCCGATGTGACCGTGGAGGAGGCAACTGCAGTGGAAAACATTGTCATAATTATCTTGCTGGCTTAACCCTATAAATCACTAAACGCAAAACCAACGTTACTAGAAAGTTATTGTTGTTCTTTTCGCTGCAGCGTGTCGTACTTCAGAATTTCTCCGAGTCGCGTGCGTCAAACAGTTTTCCAACTACGCGTGCGAATCGTTCCGAGTTTGTTTTGCAAGTGCCTTCTGATTACAGCAGATGCTCCTTTATATAGAAGCGGGCAGCACAAAGAGAGCAAACGAAAGCTTTCGTTCTTAATAAGTATCACTTTCCTACGCAAATGATAGTTTCCCTGCAATTAGCACTTTTCCTTTGTCTTTGTCTTGCCAACCTTGACTGCAATTCTTTTGTGTGTTCAAGCAACAGGTATGTCTTTGTAGATACAGGTGGATGCTCTTTCGTTTACAAGGATAATTAATTGGATGTTTGGATAAATCTCCTTTGGCCATGAGCAACAATACACAAGCATTGAATCTAGATGTGAAGGATTCTAGATTTTTGTCTGCATTTGAAAAATGAAATCGTTTAGGTGCTCATTGAAACTGTGATACATTTTTTTAAATGTTTGTTGACAAAGATATTTAAAAGAATTGCCAGATTAATATTATCACTTCATATTAAGTAGGTAGCTTAAAGTAGTGTAGGGTATCCCTGTCTGTGTTTGGAGAGCTGACTCCAAGGGAATAATCGCAGCTCAGACAGTTACCAAAATGCTCTATCGTCTCGCTCTCTATCTCCACTCTACTAACATTATTGACCATGTACTTAGTTGCATCAACAGGGAATTAATTGCATTTATCTTTGCTCTACCAATCAGTAGATGTTGCATCTAGGACTCCCTGCACCTGTCAACAAATGTGTGAAAGCAAACAACGTAACAACAGCTATTGACAGTTGAACATTGTGACTGAAATTTGACGGATTGCTCATAATTAATCTGAAAGTATAATAATAAAGTTCAATAATATAAAAAAGTTGAAGGTATCTTTTCACCATGGAAAATATTTGACTGGCCAAACTACTTAAAACAAACTTAATAGACGCTTATACTTTTTTAAAGTAAATCGTCTAAAAATGCCAAAGTAAGTCATATATAAATATTTTGAAGTTAATTACCCAACGATTATCCTATTAATTCTAAAGTCAAATTTAAGAAAAATAATTGATAACTCCACATTATAGAATTAGAACAACCTTTTGCAAAAATCCTTTTATAACGATTGAATTAAGGGAGACATTAGGGAATTTGTTCCAAATCAACTATTTCATAATTTATGGCCACAGCGAAAGCGCTTATGAAAATATTTTCCAGCACTATAGCTTAGGAGTTTTCCAACACTGAACACTCAAACTGATGATTATAATATAATAATTAATATGACCTGAAAAATTCATAAGAGTTTTTATGAAAACGAAAATTGTTGGTGGCGTTTCAATAAATAAAAAATATGCGGACGACTTCGTGTTTTCGGTGTATAATTGATTCGACAACTGATCTCTTACAAATATTCTAAGCCTACACTAAGCTAAGGTGGCGGAGCGAGGCGAATTCGCTCTCTGAGCAAATAATCGAATGAGTACTTTATTATGCTCTCGCTCCGTCCTAAACCTAACTTACACTAGACTTCAAAATTCGACAACAACTAACTTAAATAACTACAAAAAAAGAAAGAATAAAAATTGCGCTGAACTGCGCCAACACCGGCCCCCATGAAGCGGTGTGGGCTTCATGAAACCGGCAACCGAGCCAGCTTGTGGATGGCCCGCTTGAACACCCCTCCATTGGCCGTCCTAAGGTCGACGACTCGAACGACCCCGTCCTGACCCGCGTGCACCGCTGTCACCCTGCCGATCAGCCACTTCTGAGGCGGCAGGTTGTCCTCGGCGACGACCACCAGCTCTCCAACGGCGACGTCTGGCTCGCGCTGGTGCCACTTGGCTCGTGCCTGGAGTCCCAGGATATACTCCCTCGACCATCGCCGCCAGAACTGACGCTTGAGCAACGAGACAGCTCGCCATCGACCTAAGCAGGTCAGTTCCTGCTGCTCCTCTGCCCTTGCCGGCATTGCGCTCAATGGCCCTCCCACGAGCAGGTGGCCTGGAGTGAGTGCCTCGCCGTCGCTGGGGTCCTCGCTCATCGCTCCTATTGGCCGCGAGTTGAGCACGGCCTCCACTGCTACCAGCGTCGTCTGCAGCTCTTCTGCCGTCAGCAGCAGGTCGCCGACCGTCCGTAGGAGTAGGTGCTTTGCACACTTCACACCTGCCTCCCACAGTCCCCCGAAGTGCGGAGCCCTGGGCGGTATGAATGCAAATTCGCATCCGCTTTTTGATGCGAATTCGCGAATTGCGTCCGCCTCGCCCTCTATTCGTGCTTGCAGCTCCTGCAACTGCCGACTCGCTCCGACGAAGTTCGTCGCGTTGTCGCAGTGCACTGTCTGGGGTATCCCTCGACGGCCGACGAACCTTTGAAAAGCCATAAGAAAGGTATTAGTCGAGAGATCAGATACTAATTCTAAATGAACCGCTTTGGAGGCGAAGCAAACAAACAATGCGATATACGACTTATATGTGGGCTTTCCACGCATTCGATAAGTCGTGCTAATTGGGCCACAAAAATCAACGCCGCAGATGGAAAATGGGCGGAGCGCTCGGAGTCGATCTGCTGGTAAATTTCCCATAATTTGGGTGAGCAGACGAGGTTTGCATTTAAAGCAACGGATACATGATCTCACTGTCTGACGACAGACCTCTTGAGCGTTAACTATCCAAAGTCGCTCACGAAGAAGACTCACGAGCGCTCTTGGGCCAGCATGACAATTTGTTAAATGCAAGTATCTTATATAGCTTCTAGCAAATTGCGAGCTTTTTGTAAGGAGCATCGGAAACTTAGCATCATATGAAAGAGGAGCATTCGCAAGTCGTCCCCCTACTCGCAACATCGAGAAAGAGCACCAAGATCCGGTATACTCCTGTATAAACGGATTGAGACGCTGCAGGCTATGACCCACACGCGTGCCCTTTCGAACCCTACTTAAGTCATCTTTGAACTCAACTTGTTGGATGACTTCAACTATTTTCTCAAAAGCTTCTTTTCTTTCAAGTGCCGTAGGGATTTTTTCAAAATGAATGTCTTTATGCTTGCATTTCTTAATGAAACGGAACACATAAGCGAACACTCTCAGCAGTCTAGCATGCGATGAATAACTATTGATCGCGTCGACAAGATCTGGTCGGTCTACCATTGCTGCCAGTCCAACAGCTGTTTTACGCACCTCCCACGTACGCATCTCATCTGTTACCAGATGCTGGTTAACCGGCCAGAATTCTTTCGGTTCCTTCAAAAATGAAGGCCCTTCGAACCAAATCGACGCGAGCAAGTCGTCAACATTGCAGCCTCTCGAAACCATATCTGCTGGGTTCTGCTTTGTAGGTACATGGCGCCATTCAGCATTCTCTGTCCACTCTTGGATCTCAGCTACACGATTTGACACAAAAGTTGCCAAGGACGAAGGATGCGTCCGAATCCAATGTAGCGTGACTTCCGAATCAGACCAAAGGACAGTCCGTTCAATTGGTAATCTTATGAGATTTCTGATTCGGTGACAGAGATCTGCGAGAAGGTGAGCCGCACACAGCTCAAGTCTAGGTAGAGTCTTAGTCTTGAGGGGGGCTACTTTGGACTTCGCTGTTAATAAGGATATCCGATAACCTTCTGCAGTATGACTGCGTATGTATACGCATGCGCCAAACGCTCTCATTGATGCGTCGGCGAAACCATGTATCTCGACCGGTGAAGTTGTCTCAGTGTGCACGTATCGTGGTATCTTGATTATTTGCAACTGAATCAAAGTTGATTTTAGCTGCTGCCACGATGTGTCCAAGCTTAGAGGAATGGATTCATCCCAGTCTAGCTTTTGAAGCCAAAGCTCTTGAAGCAGTATCTTTGCTTTAATTATTAGAGGGCTTAACAGCCCTAGCGGATCAAATAACCGCGACGTCACCGAGAGAATATTCCGTTTTGTCGCTTGAAGACCCATGAATGAATCGTCTATCTTAAATTGAAAGACGTCTTCATTTGGCAACCATAACACGCCAAGTGTCTTAGTTGTGTCTGACTCTGATATCGCTATCGGCTTGGCGGCATTTGTGGCGGAGAACTCTGGCAAATTGGAAAACCACTTGGTCAGTTCGAAGCCTCCGCCAAGTAGTATTTGCGACACATCCGACTTAATCGTCTGAAGGTTCTCTACGCATGCAGCACCAGTTAATAAATCGTCGACGTAAAAGTCGTGCCTGATAACTTCAGCAGCTTTTGGGTGTGACGATTCGAACATCTCACTCAGCTTTGTTAAACACCGTATTGCCAAAAATGGGGCAGGCGCAGTGCCGTAAGTTACGGTGTTCAACCTGAAGGACCTCAAAGAGTCAGATGGGTTCTTTCTCCACACTACGAGCTGAAAATTTCGATCTGCTTCGTGCACCATGACTTGCCTGTACATCTTCTTGACGTCAGCTGTCAATGCATATTTGTGCAATCTAAATCGCAGCAGAGTCGAATATAGCTCTTCTTGAATGGTCGGTCCAACCATAAGAAGATCATTCAACGCAATTTGCGACGAAGTTCGACAAGATGCGTCAAACACAACGCGTAACTTCGTCGACGTGCTCTGTGGTCTTAGAACACACTGATGCGGAATGAAATAGTGAGGAGTACTTGGAATCTGGTCGTCTAATTGAGACATGTGACCAAGTGAAACATATTCGTTCATAAATTCCAAGTACATACGCTTAAGTTCGGGATCTCGACATAAGCGTCTTTCAAGCGACAGAAACCGCCGCTTAGCAACTTCGTAAGAGTTTCCAAGCTGATTGGGATCCGATTTAAATGGCAGTCTTACTTCAAATCGACCTGACGGCAATATTTTCAAATTATCTAGAAAGTGGCTCTCACATAACTGCTGTTCAACTGTTCGTACCTTTTTATTTGAAGGCAACTCTTCCAATGACCAAAATTTCTGCAAAGTGTTGTCTATTGATTTACAAGAGTCTTCTTGGCAGCTCAGATTGACAACCTGAGACTTATTGGGATTTGTCGACGTAAAGCGTCCAGAGACAATCCAACCAAGAAGAGTTTTTTGCAGAATCGGACAATTCGGACCTTGTTTAATTTGACCGACAGAAAGAAGTTCAAAGAACGTCTCAGCTCCGATGAGCATGTCGATCTTCTGTGGCTTGTGGAAATATGGGTCAGCCAATTGCAGGTTCTCCGGGATTTTCCAACCACTAACATTGACCGTGTGGTCAGGTTGGTAGCCGGAAATGGTTTTTAAAATCCACAGATCTAACGAGAACTCGCTACAATTGACTCGCGACTTCACCATTGTATGTATCTTTTTTCGAACTTGTGTATTGCACTGAGCAATTCCAAGTAAGCTGATACTAGCCTCTTCTCTACGCAGCTGCAATCGTTGAGCTAGCTCGTCTGTTACAAAATTAATTTGTGATCCAGAATCGAGCAGAGCTCTGGCCAAAACGAACTCGCCACTTTTCGTTTTAACGTTCACGACTGCTGTAGCCAGGATAACATTATCCGACACATTCGCATGCATCGCATGTGAGGTGGATGGTTGATCCTGTGCGGAGTCAAGGGGTGGTGGTAACGCTCGAGTGTTAGAAACTGCAGAGTATCTATGCAGTAGCGTATTATGAGAACGACTGCATACTCTGCACTTGTTTGCCTTACATCTGGCAACAGTGTGTCCCTTCCGAAGGCAATTGATGCATAAAGGAGCCGCCTTAGCAAACTCAAACCGCTGTTGCACTGATTGTGCAGCGTATGCAGAACAATTTAATATTGAATGGCCATCGGAACTACAATATACACATTTTGGGGACACCTGGTCGTTTCTAACACTGGCCACAGAACACGAAAATGAACTTCGATTATTTTTGGAAACAGCCTTAGACTCTGACTTAGAGCCATCGGACACGATTCTTACTGAATCCTCAGCAGACAGATGTTGATATCTGCGATTTAAGGCTGTTTCACAATCAGTCCACAATGGAATAGATGAATAATCGAGTTGGTCCTCCCATTTTCGTCTGGTCATTGGGTCAACTTTGTTCATAACTAAGTGGATAAGAATTGCGTTGGAAATTTTCTTATCATCACCGATTGAAAGAAGTGAGCCATAGATAGCAGAGACAGTGTCAATCATTGTTCGTAAAGCTGGAGCCGAAGGATGTGTCAACTTCGGCAAGCTGAAGAGAGCTGCGATATTCTCATTGAATATCAGACACTCATTGTCATAAACTTTCTTCAGGCTTTCCAACGCTTTAGAATAATTGTCCTCAGTGACTTGGAACGCTCTCACCGTTCCTAGGGCTTCACCAGAGAGACATGACAACAAATGATTAAACTTCTCGATAATCGGAATTGTGACATCGTTATGAACAAGTGTTTCGAACAGGCTAATAAAATTCTTAAACTCGGAGTATTTTCCACTAAACTTGGGAAGCGCCAGATGCGGAAGACGTGTGCGCGGAGCTGCGACGGGAAGAGCTGCCTGCGTAGCAGGACTTAAATTCTTAATAACGGACTTTAATTTAGCTTTCGTCGTTATGCAGAGCTCTTCTAGCTCACTGCGATATTCATCTTCGGGATCAAAGGATTCTACTCGAGTCTGATACTTTAACGCATTCTCTATATGTGAGGCCAACATTTCTAATCTACACTCCAATTCTGTAGATTCTAGGTTTAATTTACCTTTATTTAGCTGGTCATATAAGCGCAAGATGCTTTTAACGCACATATTTCGTTTCTTTTTTGAATCGTCAAAACTTTCTTTAGTCGCCATTTTAATTTAAAATTCGATCCTTTATTTAATTAACAAATATGAAATTATAATTAATAATAATCAATATTAATTAAAATTATTATCAATTAATTAATTTCAATTATTTTAAATAAATATCGAATTAAAATATTATTAAAGTGTTTGCGATTCAATTTTCCACGAAATAAACTCAAGTTGGCAAACGACTTGAGAAAAGCAATATGCCTGACCAGCAATGTGTAGGGTAGCGAACCTCACTTGACCGAAGCGCGCCAACGCAAGTGCGTACAATAACAATGCACAGCCGCTAAGCACAAAGCAAAACGAAAATAGCGGACTGCAGCTGGCTTGTTATGTACGTGTGAGTGTGTATGTATGTGCTTACTGCACTTATATACAAGCGCTTGGTAACAAGCAATCGCCGAATTCACAGTGATTGTGAGCGATTGTATGGCAAGGAGGGAGGGGAACGACAACGACTGAGCGAAATGAAATTGAGTAGCAATTAATAATGCTAACAATTTAACAGTCGCTCAGAGCACTAAATCGCACATATATATATACTTATTTACTTCACTCCAAAGTGGTAAATAACTAGTGCATGCAAATCTCAACTACTTTACATATGTGCCAAGAATTGAAAGCGTCGGCTTTATTAGCACAACCAATGCCAAACTGTTTGTTGGGCTTTCAATTTTTAGCACAGTACCTGCTGTTCCGGTTTCTTGACTTCCGACGCTACTTTCCTTGGCATAGTCCAACGATGATAGCAGCTGAAGGGCACAGTGAGAGCAGCAGATGATATTTGCAGCAACAGTGTTGGTTTATAACCGGCGCGATTAATTTGGGGGTTTAAACACTCGGGATCAAATCGCGTCGCGAGCCACACACAATTAACTGCACTAGTTATTGCTAGTTATTTAGATTTGTTTATAAATAATTATATCACTTTATCAAAACTGTCCACCCGGGGGCGCCATGAAAAATTCATAAGAGTTTTTATGAAAACGAAAATTGTTGGTGGCGTTTCAATAAATAAAAAATATGCGGACGACTTCGTGTTTTCGGTGTATAATTGATTCGACAACTGATCTCTTACAAATATTCTAAGCCTACACTAAGCTAAGGTGGCGGAGCGAGGCGAATTCGCTCTCTGAGCAAATAATCGAATGAGTACTTTATTATGCTCTCGCTCCGTCCTAAACCTAACTTACACTAGACTTCAAAATTCGACAACAACTAACTTAAATAACTACAAAAAAAGAAAGAATAAAAATTGCGCTGAACTGCGCCAACATGACCGATTGCATGGGCGTAGCCAGGTATGGGCAGGTGGGGGCAGCTGCCCCCCCCCTAGAGCCCAAAATTTAAGTAAAAATACCATAAATCATAATAGTAAAAATATATAATAAATAAAATTTCCAAACCAATTGAATTATTTTTCGCTCCATGACGGAATTCAAGCCAATTTAAGGAGAAAATATAGCCACAAGCTGAATCTAGCTGTTAATCACATTAATGCCGTTTCAGAAATAGGAAATGTTTTTGGAACTATAAAAGATTAAGTAATTAACTTTTTCGGGAATCAACAACACGTGGAAATTATGCTCCTAATATTCCACGCCTTTGTAAGACTAGTCGGTAAAGACTATTAGAAAATGTTCCGAACAAGTTTCTGAAATTGTGGACGCACTAAGAGTTATATTGAAGATAAGGAAACCCTGGCAAATCATAGTCTGTATACCAGTAAATTTCTGCGGCGACAAAGCCAGCATTATTCTTTGATCTATAGGTAATTAAAAAGTATTTAAACCAAAAGCAAACATTATGCAGAAAATGTTAATAGGTTTTATTACCATTGGTCAGCACATTGAAAATATATTACACCTCTTAATAATGATCACATTAATGCAGGAGAATCCACGGAAAAAATTATTACCCAGTCGCGCATATTTACAGCCCATCTAAAACTAGAAATGACACTGTCACGTATTACTGTAAAACAAAAAAACATAATTAATTCTCCTGCAGTAAATGAATAGGAACACTGTCGAAATTTTATAAATTGTCGCTTTCCAAATTGCACCCACAGTACGAGTATCAGGTTATATACTCTAATAAAAACTCGAACCATTTAGAAAAAATGTATAACCTAAATGTTGATTGGGAACTCACTCTTCGGAAGACAAAGAACTTGACAGAAAATAATTCAAAGGATATTGAGCTTGTAGAAATATTAATAAATATATTATTAAATATATTAATATTTATATTTGGAACTGTTCACTATTTAAAATATCGAGTATGAAGCCTTCTTATAGTACTCTTTGTAAAGTCCAGACGCGGCTGAGGAGCTCAGTATGGCAGGATAGAATTTTTGGGCTATGTCTCATGAGCGTGCATAGGAAAATCTACAACGAAAATCGTGAGAAGATTAAAAAGAAAACAAACTAACAAGTTTTCCACAAATCCAAGCCGTTTATTATTATAGTATATAAATAAAATGATTTTTTTAAACTGAAAATATATTATTAAAAAAAATTATTGCTGCCCCCCCCTGAATCACATCCTGGCTACGCCCATGACCGATTGCCTATACACATGTTTGACAACTTTACATTTCTCTCATAGCATTAAAGTAATAAACAATTTCCGCATAAATAATTACATAAATAAATTCGATTCAGGAAATTTGAACTCATGTTTATACTGTGCTAATGACAGTTGACTTTGACCTGTTAACCCTGTCAATTCTGTAACACAGGTCAACTAACAGTTTGATTTATAGTACTCTTTTGTGTCTTAAAATGAACCTTATTGACGCATGCGTCACTCATTGAGTAACATCGTTGTTTGTAGGTCACTGGGGCAGCCAAGTTTATAATTTCACCGAGAACATGATTATTTTGAATTCACTGCAATGTGCGCATTAGGCAGAAGGGGAAGTAACAGACCTGTCTGTTCCCAGCAACCAAATTTGGCACACAGACTTCTAAAAGTCTACAACAGTGCTGTCGAACTTAATCGGCTTTTTCTCAAAAACACGAGCTGAAGTTGGTCCGAACTTGTCTTATACAGCAAACGAAAGAGAAAATTGAGAGCAGTTTTGTGATTGTGCTCTCTCACATACTGATAGAGACGACTTTGTGCTGACTTCGGCTCTTGTCTGTGTGAAACGCCGATTAAGTTCGGCAGCATTGTTATGACCATTGCTGCCAAATCAGCCTTTTTCCGAGAGATTTGTCCTTTTTGTAGTGTATCAGTGGTTAACTCTTAAAGAGTATGGCCTTTTCGTCACCCGGTGGAAATAGTGACCTGTGACTAGCGTGCAGAAGGGATATTGAATGCGCACTCTTGTTAGGCTCGGTTCTAGCTCGCCGTATAGTCGGGGCTCCTCTTCACCGTTACGGCATTTTTAAACCCTAACACATTAATAAGTGCGCTAACACAGATTCTAACAAGTTGAAGAGTCGGAGCGGGAGCGATAGTAGGGACGGAAGCGGTAGTAGGAAAAGATATGCTACAATTTAAGCCGGATATGAGAGACACTTTACTTACTCTATAAAACTCTCGGGTATTCTTTAATTGCATATGGCATTATTTTCTACTGATAATAACAGCGCAATCAAAAAACTTGATCCAAATATCTTGTTTTGGTTCTTGCGGTTTTAATTAATTCTCTTAAATTGGCAAATACCATATAGTTAATTGTAACGTCAGTATTCTCTTCTTCTTCCTTTGGCCCGACACTGCGTGTGTCTTGTGTAGTGTGTTTTAACTTCCGAGTTTATTATCCGATCGCAATGAAACATTCAGGATACATTGGGACCCCGATGCTCGTCCTGCCTGCCAAAATTCAGGACTCTAGCTTTAATATTGTATAGTATCAATACCCGGGTTGATTGACAACTGTCCATGCGTCCGTCTGTATAAACGCGTGCACCTTTGCAAGTATAAGAGCTAGAGACTTAAAATGTTTAATTTTCGATATCTTAAGCTATAACAGCCTTAAATTTTAAGATAACACTGTTTAACTGAACATATAGTTGAAGTATTTCAAAAGTTATTCAATTTGCTGCAAGTTTCATAGCGATTCCCATTAATAAAGGAGATGCTAAGGAATTTGTTTTGTGGGCTGGATCAAGAACGCATTTAAAAGCCCCATTTGATATAATTTTGCGCTAACATTGTTTTGGTGAAAAAGGTGGAAACCATACATTAAAAGCTATGCCTTTATATGAAACTGTTTATGTTTTCATAAGTACCATCATTTCGGTCATGCCAACGTTTCATACATTCGAGACCAACTGCAATATTGAATACCTAGAATACCTAGAATATCAACTTTTCCATTGAATTGGTGTTTCTGTAAGCGTGTTCGTATGTGTATAGCCCGTAGTCAATTTATCTCTGCACGACAGAAGTCAAAATTGCATTCTGCCCGCAAAAGTATGCTAATTATTTAAAATTTGTCACCAAGAGACTGAATAAGAGATAATACCTGACTCTTAAAAGATGGAAGCCCCAAAACGCAATTATTTATTCAGACTCGATAAAAGGAGAGTCTGTTCTAAGCCCATATCAAAGTTCAAAGCTGGTTGTGCAAACATGCCTTACTGCACTGCGACTAATATTAGATCTATTGTGTCAATGCTAGTATGTTCTACGTTGTTTGATTGGCAACATATTCAATGCAGGAAACGCTTGCTAATTAATACAGACAGCAATAATATTTTCCGAGAACTGCTTTGCACCCGGGCTCATGAATTGTGCATTGTACATTGTTATAAACAGCCTTTGTTTTACTTGTTGGGTTGCACACATTGGTGTTTATTGTACGGTTTCCTAACTGGTGTTACAAGATAATTGCGAAATCTAGTGAAGTGTGACTTATGTTCATCTTCCTTATCACAGAGAAGAGTCACAACAATAGTTGACTATAATTCATGCATATTCTAGGCAACTGCAATTACTGTGCAGAGTTAACAAGTTAATTAGTTAATTTGAGTGTCACTTATCACATACGAGCATAAAATATGTTTGTTTGTGTTTCTGAATAGGTATTTTCAGATAAGCAGTTGGAAATCCATTTCAATTTCCTGCAAGCAATTATCTGAGAATTCTAGGGTGGGGTCCAATATTTCTGAATAATAATGTCGAGTTTATTGAAATTAATTAACTCGTTTCATAGAAACTTCCTGAAAACAATATAAATTCACTATTCACATCCAATATGTAATTAATAGGGTCTTTCTACGAACCAAAATATTCGACACATTCGTTAACATTTGAATGTGTCTGTTTTTTTAATTTCCCCGACCAAATACGAAACTCTATATTAACATTTGTCTTAATATCAAGCTTCCTTTTTATAAACATACTTTAGTCTTTAGTTGTATTATAATTATTAAAAGCCCCAAGATAATCAAATTAAATTTTGTAACAATAATATGGTGTATTTTATGACTACTTTAAAATAATGAGGTCGAATTTCAAGTAAATGAAATGAATTGTGACAGTTTTACTAACTAAATGGACAATTAAAATAATATATTTGAGCAGAAGTAAAACTGTGTGGCAAGGGTTACTGGAGTAGTAGGATACTTGACTCTCGTGCTATTGTTTTTACTTGTGACAATGTGGCAGTGTTGTGTGTAGAGAATCGTAATGTTACTTATTTAGGCATGTTGGCTTGCAGCATTATTGGTTTTTTACCATTATTTGCTTTCTACAGGATAACAAGGTGTCTCACGGTCGAGCGAACTCAACTCAATACAAGTTTGTAGTGTTTTCAACTTTAGGGGACTTTCCAACGATTCTTACTTTCCATTTAATGACTCTTAATCTTTAAATGAGTTGTCAACTTTTCGCCGCAATATTCATATGTATTATATTCATGTATTCAATATATTTTCCGTCTATTGTTGTCCTCATTATAAATCAAAATACTTTATGTACTTCTGCTGATAAGTGGGTGCAATTCTGGTTAAGCCCGAGGACGGGACAATGGAGTGGCTACTGCAGTCCAACACATTGTCTTAATTCTGGTCAATATGGCGATGCCAGTGAATAAAAGTATTTTTGTCTTCCTGGTACACGAATCGCAAAAACCAACTTTACTTTAAAGGTATTATTGTTGATCTTTTGGCTTCAGCGTTGCTTTCCTACGCAAATTATAGTTTCTCGGCAATTGGGACTTTGTCCTGCTTTTGTTGCTGGTCTGGACGTTGTCTTGCCAACCTTGACTGCAATTCCTTTGTGCTTCAAGCGACAGGAATGTCTTTGTAGCTACAGGTGGATGTACTTCCCTTTACTAGGTAAATCAAATGGATGTTGGGATTTGGGCACAGTAAATTTCCCATTTCTCAACATTGAATTTACATGTGATTGATTCTAGATTTATGTGGGTATATGAGATGACTACACTAATGCATTAACAGTGCATCTGTGAAACTGCGATGAATTCATTTGAATGTGTTCTATGCATTTCGTTCGCTTTGCATCCCCAACGTTGAACAGATTATTAATTATTATTATACTTCAAATGGGTTTGGTTAAAGTAAAGAAACTCTACGGTATTTTATTTCACCTTTAGTTCCTACAGACGAGCTTGGCTATATGGACTAGGCTGTTTTTTGGATTTCTACCACCAAATGATAAACTCTATATAAACATTAGTCATATAAGCCTTTAGTTGTATGTATTATAATCATTAAATTAAATAATTAGTTTATTAATCATTTAATAATAATATGGAGTGTTTTATTACCGTGATCCCTCCAAAAACTCTGATGCTTTTTGAAATAAAAATTATGCACTCACTTTTTTTATTAGCATCAGCTGAAATTCAACAGAAATCCGACAGGAATTGCAACGAATGTCAGTATTTCAGTATTCAGATTGAATGTGGCCATCTGAACATCCGTGTCTTGTGGGATTTTGCACAGGCATATCTAAGCATTCGGTCCAAATGTGACATCGAGGAAATACTATCCTTTTTTCCACTTTTCAAGTTTATTTACGTTCTGCTTTCGAGATGTTCTTGTTTTTTTCCAGCAACATATCAAAGGATATGTTCAGCAGCATCAAATGGAACTAATTGAGTCATGTCCGCCTCTCTTAGAAGCAGTTAATAACATTACGAACGGATGGCAGTGGTCAACATGTGTACGGTTGCATGTCTCGATTGAAGGCCACAATATGGAATTCCTTTCTCTATTCATATTTCCTGTGAAGTGATTGCTAGTTCCGGTTAATTAAATCAGTATTGTCTGTCCAGTGAAGCCATTAAACGTTTATTAACAACTTGTTAACATAAAGATAGACATCAACATTTCAACTATTGACACATAGTTGAAGTTTCTTCATAATTATCGATATTATACTTCTTGGAAATTAAAAGTGATATTTAATTCTTGAATTACTTTAATAGAAACACATTAGAATCACAAACATGTATATATACCTATATATTCATAAAAAAAGATAGTATTAAGTAAATTCTCGTATAAGAACAATACGAATATTTAAACTTTTCATCAGATATTTGATTCTTTGATGAACTTCTTCTTGTAATACGAAACATTTTATTTTCCAACATTCCCTGTGTAATTCGCCAATACGGCTTTTATTTCTCTCTAACAAACTTGTTACTTATCAAGCAGTTTCAGTTTTTTATTTGTATCGTTTGCAGCACTCGAATGGAGTGGCATAGAAGTTTATTTAAAGTTAAGGTCTTAGAATTAAACTGTTTTACGTTGTTGCAATTAAGTGTTCAGTGGGTACGGCAGAGACGCGGCAAGTTAGAAGTTGACATGTTCTGAAGATAGCCCCTACAAAAAACTTACGGTTTCATAACGGTAACCATGCGATACTTCGAATATGCCTTGTTCTTAGTGTATATTTTGCTGCTTTGCACACAATAATATGCCGAGCTCTTTTGTTTATTTGCCATGAATTTACCATCTACACCGTTAATGATTAAGCAACAATAACACACAGCAAATGTGAAATAATTTACGAACCCAACAATGCAAATTGTATTGAAGATATTGTTGTAACTTTGGCATAAGCAAAGAACAGATATAGCATATTAAATAAGCAACTTAGTTTTGGTATTTGGTATAGGCCTAAACCTGTACGTATACGGACAGTGCTTGCAGCAATTACAAAAACAAATACTGCATATATTGTTGTACAACTCACCTGCAGAATTTGACTGCCTAGCCTGGTATAGAGAATCGACATCAACATGCCCACTTCCAGTTACAATGTAAGCATTTGCTTTGGCATAAATACGAAACCCTCATGCTTTAGTAGTCGGCCCCGTTGCCGGCAGCTTCGTTTGTTGTCTGTATCCTACCTTTGCAAAAGCTTTGCTGTCAATTAAGCTTATTTGGTAGCAACAAGTAACAACGGGCTTCTCATAATTGAAACTTCTCGGGTTGCCGCAAATGACAAGAGAATTGATTTTCAGTTAAATTTGCTGAATAGCGATCAATCGTTCATTTTTGAATCGTTTTTAAATTTTAAATCAGTTATTTTGTTCACTTGTTTATGTACGATGAACATTGAATAGGTCTTTCTATTCAGTTATTCTTTTAATTATTGATGAACTTTAAAAGATTGCCAAGGGTCTATTAAGTTTGTAAAATAAGTGATGGTAATAGGAAAATGGAAAGCAAGCACACTCAATAAAGTATATGGATACATTATCATTAATTCAGACAAGTCGATATAGCATTTTTCGTTTATAAGATAACAATCTCAGAAGATTTTTCAGAAACAAGAAGAATAAAAAGGAAATAGCGTACAAAGCTAATTGCGTGCTTGTTTGTGTATGTATGTAATTTATTTTCGTTACAAGAGAGATGGACACTGACCTGCTTTATACGGCCCGACACGCCTGCAACCGAAGCAGGTCGTTTAAAGCACGCACACAGCCGCACGACAAATGTTTCTGCAGACTCGGCACAACCAAAAAGTTTTGATCTAAACTTAGTTGGTTTTTGTTTGTTTTACTGCTGGCTTAAATAACAATTATACGCTGTGTCGAAAAAGGGAGAAGAAGTGAACACTGACGCAAAAACGAATTATTGTGTATTTGCACATTTTTATGAATTTAATTTATAATATAAGAATAAAACAAGATATTTGATTTTGGGTTCTTTGCTTAGGTCTTATATCACCAATAGCAAATGAGGATATTTCTGAGATATCAGGACAAACTAGCAAAAGTTCGTTGCTTTTGTTTTTATCACATTTTAACTGGTTAAGAATTTTTTGTGTGCTACAAAATGCATATAGTAACATTGCTTACCAACTTAGTTATCTCTTCTCATAGGTACAATTTCTTCACAAAAAGTATTATTGATCGTCCAACAATGATCAATAGAACTTGCCGGTGGGCAAGTAGCAAATGGTTCGGTGGGACGGCAGAATCTTCGACGACAGCAACAAAACAAAACCACTGCACAGCTTGAAGTCAATTTTATAAGTGTAGTTTATTTTCCTTTCACTCCGCGCTTTGCCCAAAACCAATGTTTGGCGCGCAAGAGAGAAAGAGAGCATTTTTTTGGAGAGCAACAGAACTTGTAACTTCATGTTACTTTACATTTTGGATCTCTTAATTGACTATGTTGTATTACGACTAAACATCGGCCGCGTTGAACGCACGTAGGGCTTCAATTATTCAATTGGCAAGGGTGCTAATCGATGGATCGCTCTCTTGAAGACACCCGTCTTAGTCTTTACGGATGCTACGCGCACTTTGCCATCCGCGCCTTTTGTCGTCTCTTCCACTACTCCCAACATCCATTGCTGAGGGGGAGCGTTGTCGTCGTGAACCACGACTACGGCGCCGACCTCTAGGTTGGGCTGTTGCCTTGGCCACTTCTGCCGCTGCTGCAGGCTCAGCAGGTAGTCTTTCGACCAGTCGACCCAAAATCGCTGCTTGATGCTTGAGATCAGCTGCCATCGTTGCAAGTAGCTGAGCTTTGTGTCTGGGACGGGACCTGTTGACGCGGATGGCAGCGCTACGAGCGTTGTCCCGACGAGCAGATGCGCTGGAGTTATCGCCTCGCCGTCGTTCGGGTTGCTGCTGTCTGCCACGATTGGCCTGGAGTTGAGAATGGCCTCCACCTCTACCAAGACGGTTGCCAATTCGTCCTGTCGCAGCAATGCGCTTCCTATTGCCTTGACCATCAGCGTTTTTGCAGACTTTACCGCCGCTTCCCATAGGCCGCCGAAATGTGGCGCCCGAGGAGGTATGAACGCAAACGTCACTCCTTTGGTCGCAGCGAACGACGTTATGGCATCCCGGTTGGCGATGAAACTGGCCTGTAGGTCCGCCAATATGCGCGACGCACCCACAAAATTGGTGGCATTGTCGCAGTGAATGCGCCTGACAAGTCCACGTCGGCCCACAAATCTGGATAAGCACATTAAGAAAGAATTAGTTGTTAGATCGGCAACAATTTCTAAGTGTACAGCTTTGGACGTAAAACAAACGAATACCGCAACGTACATCTTGATAGGCACTCTGCCACGTATTCCTAACGTGACAGGTATTGGACCACAAAAGTCCACTCCGCTGATTTCGAACGGTCTATTTCCATGTAGCCGATCAGCGGGTAAGTTTCCCATTATTTGCCCTGCCAATATCGGTTTATATCGAAAACAATGGACGCAACGACGTACTATTGCACTGCAGACCTGGCGAGCGTTTATCAGCCAAACTTGCTGTCGGAGCATGCTCACGAGCGCACGTGGGCCTGCATGGCAATTGGATCGATGCAAATATTGTAGATACAACTTGATAAATCGACATTCTTTTGGCATAAGCAACGGAAACTTTGCATTATGGGGCAGCGGTGCCTTTAATAATCGACCTCCAACACGCAGCAACCTCAGTTTTCGTTTGTCATTTTGATAAGGACACATAAATGGATTCAGCTTCTGGTATGACGATTTCAATACAGCCGATTTGTCAAGCTTAGCGATTTCATCTGAAAATGCTGATTGCTGGATACAATGCACAATAGCAAGAAATGAGAGCTCAAGCTCTGCTGCTGTTGGTACCAACGAGCTGTACTCTGATCCCTTTCCGTTAATAAATCGAAATACATATGACACGATGCGAAGTATCTTGAGGTAAGACGATGATTTCTCTATTAATTCCTGAAATGGATTGGAATCTACATCGGCCGCGATCAAAACGGTCGCGAAACTTCGCTTCTCCAACAACGACTGCTCTTTGGTCAAGTCAAGATGCGAATTACTTGGCCAAAGGTTATATTCACGTTGTAAAAATGCAGGTCCAATAACCCAACGTGAGTCAGTCAATTCAGCAGTGGAACAACCACGAGATGCCAAATCTGCTGGGTTTTCTTTGGTCGGAACATAACGCCAACACACATCTGATGTCAATTCTTGAATATCTGCTACTCTATTAGCAACAAAGGTTTGCAGATAAGATGGGTGCGTCTGTAACCAATGAAGAACTACTTCAGAATCCGACCAGAACACTACTCGCTCTAGAGGCATGTGCAACAGGTGCTTCACCTTATCCCACAAAGAAGCTAACAATTGTGCAGCACACAGTTCCAAACGTGGCACTGATTTTACCTTTAATGGAGCTACTTTCGATTTGGCAGTCAATAAGTGCACTTCTATGCCATGTTCGGCTTCAATCCTTACATACAAGCAGCACCCGTAAGCTCTCGTCGAGGCATCACAGAATCCGTGAACTTGGCACTTGGTTCTCTTAGAGATGCCGACGTAACGGGGTATTCGGATTGACTCCAATTCTTCAAAGGACTTTGTAATGTCTTGCAATCTGTTGAGAAATTGATTGGGTATCCTGTCGTCCCAATCGATCTTTTGCAGCCAAATTTCCTGCATCAAAATTTTCGCCTGAGTGACGATAGGGCATAGCAATCCAAGCGGATCGTATAATCGGGAGACAAACGACAGTATGGCACGTTTAGTGGGCAATACATCTAAAGATAAATTGTCTATAGAGTACTTAAACGCATCATCACGAGGACTCCAAATGAGCCCTAGCGTTTTAGTATCCTCTTGATGCCCAATAGGTACTGAATCGTCAGAAGCTTCACTATTAAAGTGCTCACAATTTGATGACCATTTTGTCAAAATGAAGCCAAATGGATTTAAAACAGCGACCAGCTCTTTATGCAACAACTGCAACTCCTCAACAGTATCTGCGCCAGATATCAGATCATCCACATAAAAACTACTGGCAATCGCTTTCGAAGCTAGTGGATGTGATTCTGCGTGCAGCTCACTTAAATATGTTAAACTCCGAATTGCCAAAAACGGCGCAGAAGCGGTCCCGTAAGTGACAGTGTTCAGTTGATATATTTGAAGTGGGTCTGAGGGTCGTTCTCTCCATAGAATCAGCTGAAATTTACGCTGTCTGGAGTCAATTTCGACTTGTCGATACATTTTGGTAATGTCAGCCGACAATGCAAATGGTCGAAGGCGAAATCGCAACAAAGTTGAGTATAGGCATGGTTGAATAGTGGGACCCACCATGAGAATGTCATTCAATGATTTCTGCGATGATGTTTTAGAGGACGCGTCAAACACTACTCTCAACTTTGTGGATGAGCTTTGAGGTCTGAGCACACATTGATATGGAATAAAATAATGAGGCTCATTTGGGATTGTGTTTTCAATTGCATTCATGTGACCTAGCGAAATGTACTCCTTCATGAACTTGACATACATTTCGTGAATATCCGGCTGTTTAGAGACTCTTCTCTCCAAGGCTAGAAAACGCCTTTTAGCCGTTTCATATGATGCACCAAGACAATGTGGACTCGATTTAAATGGCAACTCAACACTGAGGCGACCCGAGGGTAGACGATTGATTGTGTCTACAAAGGCCTTTTCGCACAGGATTTGTTCAGGGGTATATAGGCTAGAATTTAATAGATTTGGAACTTCTTCCAACTCCCAGAACTTGCGAACAAGCGCATCCAACGAAAAGGACTCCTGGGTAGAACTATGGTCTTGGCTCACGCTGACAAGAGCTGTCGCTTGAGTTTCCAAGGAGCTTCTAGTTCGGCAACGTCCTGCTACAATCCAGCCAAGCGCTGTAGCTCGCCATGTTGGGGATTCGCTACTTCCCTTTATGTGCCCTTCTTTCAGCAAATCGAAGAAGACATCTGCTCCGAGTAGCAGATCAATGCGTTGAGGCTTGTGAAATTCGGGATCAGCCAATTCAACATCCCGCGGAACGCCAACGCTCACAATTCGTTTTTCCGGCTGATACGATGAAATACTTCCCAACACAGCAAACTCAGTCATTAATTCGAACTCGTCAACTCGGGACGCTATTGACGTCTGAACAATATGACGCACTGAAGATTTGCGCTTACCGATTCCCAGCAAGTTTATATCCTTTCGCTCTCTTTTCAAGTCTAAGTTTCTAGCCAACTCTTCTGTCATGAAATTTACTTGCGACCCAGAATCTAAAAGTGCTCTAGCCAACTGGTAAGAACCGGACTGATCCATCACCCGAATCACTGCAGTTGCCAAAATAACTTGGTCCGAAACAGCTGCGGCATGATTGACGGACGAAGTTGGAGCTGCAGCATGGGCAACTACCGGTTGGCTGGAAGATTCAGCTCGTTCTGAATCTAGCACATATTTATGTAGGAGAGTGTGATGAGGTTTCGAACAGACTCTGCAACTGCCTGATTTGCAAGTTCGAGTCGTATGACCCTTCTTCAAACAATTGATACAAAGCGAACAGTCTTTGACGAATTTGAAGCGTTCATCTCGCGTACGCTCTGCGAACAGGGTACAAGCGGAAATATAATGATCATTAGACCTGCAGAATGGACATTTCAGAGATGGAGACTGACTCGGTTGTGCAACTGCCAATGCCGTCTTTCCATTCCTTTTCATCCCTTCAGTGCTTGATTTCTGCTGTCGGGTTCGACCAGATGACGACTCTTCAGTTGCAAGATGCTGAAAACGTCTATTAAGCGCAGCCTCACACTCTTCCCACGATGGAAGCTGAGTGTAATCAAGGCTCTCTTCCCACTTTGAGCGCGTGCTGTGATCTACTTTGCTCATGATCAAGTGTATAAGCAATAAGTTGGCAATTTGTTCGTGGTTGCCCAATGACAACAGAGATTCATAGCTTGCTCTAACTTTATCGATCAAGGCTCGGAGCGATGTTGACGAAGGGCCTTGCATTTTCGGAAGATCAAAAAGCTTTGCGATAGTGTCCGATACTATCAGAAAACTGTTGTCATATACCCGTTTTAATGCTGCTAGTGCCTTAGGATAGTTTTCCTCTGTTACTTGATAAGCCTGAACCGTTCCTAGCGCTTCCTTCTCCAAACATGACAGAAGATGATTGAATTTCTCAATATTTGTGAAAGATACCTCACTATCGACCAAATTATCAAAAATGCCAATGAAATTCCTATAATCGGCATAGTTTCCACTAAACTTCGGCAGTTTCATATAGGGTAAATGCCTATGATGCGAAACGGTTGGGAGCATTGTAGAATTAAAACTTTCCCTATCAGACTTGGGTTTCCTGGCTTTGTTCATTAACATTGCCTTTGTGGTAATACACAGATTCTCCAAGTCTGCTCTAGAGGCTAGCGACGGGTCAATTTGGTCTAATTCCTTTTGAATATTAAAGGCATCATCAATATAGCGGGACAAAATATCCAACCTACACTCAAGCTCCATGGGCTCAATATTGCCTGGAGTATCTTGCGCAAATTTATTTATTCGCAGAATATCACGAAAAACATTCTTATGTGAGAGAAGTAAACAATCCGCTTTGCTGGTGTTGAGGTCGTCGGAATAGTTCCCCTTTCCTCGTTTTCCAACCATATTCAAATTTATTTTCTTTTAAATATATATATGCAAAGGATAAATGCACTGTGCCCAATATATTGGGACGACACTATTTTCGTATAGTCAACTGTCCAATGAGTGACTAATATACTACGACGGCACTGTAACAGTTGCACCGTGTAACACCAAGTGTTCGAACGCACAGTGTCTAATATATACGGACGACACTGTTTTACTGACTGCAGCACTTTGACAATGCTTAACAACGGCAGCGCTGCGACCGCTGGCAGAGCAACTCACGCGACTAAGCAGCGAGATACGCTTGCGGGTCGAATGCAGCGCACGATGACCGCTGGCAGCACAACTATTAAGCAACAACAACAGGTGCTTATGATTTCAAAGCAGCGTACGATGACAGCGCGCTGGCAGAAAACCTCACTCTATAGAGCAGCAACAATGCTAGAGTAGTGAGGCTGCAGCGACGCAAGCACTATTGACTGCAGCACTAGGCTAATGCTTAACAAAAGCAGCGACGCGATGGCTGGCAGAGCAACTCACACGACTTAGCAACGAGATGCTAAGGGCAAGAAAGCAGCGACGCAACCGCTGGCAGACCAAATGTTAAGCGACAACAACAACAACAGGTGCTTATGAGTCGATGACTGCGCGCTGGCAGAGAACCTCACTATATGCTAGAGTAGTGAGGCATCAGCGACGTAAGCGCTGGAGACGGAATTAGAGAATCGAAGAAATGACCGAAATGATCGAAGCAACGAGCAATAGCTGCCGATGGCGAAGTAACCGCAACGAAGACGAGGACAAAGAGAAGCAACGGTCAGCAAAGAGCAGCGAACCTTGCACTCATGAGAAATTTGGCGCGGCCAAATTGAACGGTTATTTTCCAACAGTGACTTATGTATGTTAGCTTATGTACATGAATAATATGTACATAGTAAATAAATAAACTAAATATTTATGATCGCTTCAACAGCTGTGCGAGCAATGAATTATTTTTATTAATGTTATTTATGGTTGTAGCGTTTATAGAAATATATAACGGAGTTTATATATGTATATTATATGACAAGTAATGAGCAATCGACGAATGCAAAAAAGAAGCGGCCACTCTGACAAGCAATAACAAATTACATACACATGTACGCGGAGTACATATGCCTCTATGTTGATGCACACATAGGTATAACGCTTGCAAATTAGCGTTTGCTTGCACATTAACACAAACTGGTGTTTAATGTTTTATTTTAGTTGGCCGCACTTATATTGCACTCGTTACCTGGTAAGAACTTTCCTGAAATGCGTGACAGTTCATCATCCAACTTTCAAATCCAGTCCTTATCCAACAATCTTCAATCCAAAGTAGTTATGCCTGTCCACCCGGGGGCGCCAAAATGATCGTCCAACAATGATCAATAGAACTTGCCGGTGGGCAAGTAGCAAATGGTTCGGTGGGACGGCAGAATCTTCGACGACAGCAACAAAACAAAACCACTGCACAGCTTGAAGTCAATTTTATAAGTGTAGTTTATTTTCCTTTCACTCCGCGCTTTGCCCAAAACCAATGTTTGGCGCGCAAGAGAGAAAGAGAGCATTTTTTTGGAGAGCAACAGAACTTGTAACTTCATGTTACTTTACATTTTGGATCTCTTAATTGACTATGTTGTATTACGACTAAACAATTATTTTGACTTAAGTTTTTAACTGACCCAAAACAATACAACTTTAAAAAACGAATTTGTTCCAAAAACTTTATATTTATATTATTACATTGTAATTATTGCTTTTGCTTGTTTCACTTTTGCTTTATTTACTCTTGTGCGCATTTGCAGGATGTAAAAACTTTAAAGCATTTACTTTCACTTTTTGTACTGACTTTCATTTTATTATTTTTGCAAGTCAATTGTTGTTTTTGATTTGAATATTGCTCTTCCACTTCGTGATCCTGCAGTTGTATTTCTTGCTGCAGATGTTGCTGCTTTTGCTGTTGTTGTTGCTGTTCGTAGCATCTTGACTTAAATGATGCATTGTTAAGCTGCCAATTGTTAAGATTGGCGCGAGCTGGCTGTTTGTGCTTCTTCTGATAAGTGGGTGGAGGAGTGGTCAATCCCGAGGGCGGGTCTGAGTCAGCCGATGGGACCGTGGAGGAGGCAGCGACCGACCAAAACAGTGCCATAATTCAGAGGAATATTTTGATGTCAGTGAATTCATTTATTTATTTTTGTTCCGCTCATTGAGCACGGAAACCGCGAATCGCGGGCAAAATTAAATTTAAATTTATTCTTGATCTTCAGACTTCGTATGCGTGCGAATCGTTCCGAGATTATTATGCAAGTGCACTCTAATTACAGCAGATGCTCCTTTATATTGTAGCAGGCAACGTGAAGAGAGCAAACGAAAGCTTTCGCTCTCTTAATGTTTATAACGTTCCTACAGCCTGTATCAAGATGCTCTCCAATTGGTACGTAGTATCAGCTTTTGCCGCTGTTCTTTTGTATGTCAAGCAACAGGAATGTCTTTGTATCAACAGGTTTATGAACGTCCTTTTACCATGTTAATCAAATGAATGTTGCAATTGGGGAACAGTTAATTTTCCATGGCCCTAAGTAACAAGCATTAATTTATACACTTTGGTACTGTGATTAATTAATCTTTAGGCGGGCAGAAGGAAGTCTGGCCGACCCCATAAGCTATATAGATTCTTGATCAGCATCAACAGCCAAATCGATATGTCAGTGTCCGTCTGTATAACTATAAGAGCTAGAGACATTAAACTTGGTATGTGGGCTCCTTTATATCCTAAGAGGAACCAGTTTTGTTTTAGAACTTTGGCAGGCTCCCAGTCGCCCGCAGAAATCAAAAACGAATTTTTTTAAATTAAACTAAAAGAGCATTTTAAAGTTAGAGGCATGACAAGAATAGGGTCCCGATGTCATTAATCGTTAATTATTAAAATAATAGAACAATTCCGAAGTGAATATAATATACATATTTAAAGTTAAAACCTAAGTGTGTAATACAAATCTAATTGCTCAGTTTAAAGCTTAATTATAATTATTACAAAATTTGGCTAGAATCTGACTACTATATACCATATAGTTGCCATATGAAAGATGGGTTGAAAATTGTATAAATGGTTTTGCAAGGGACTGGCTTGATTTCCAAGTTTCCAAGTTACTTAATAATTTTCTTTGGCTAATTTTTTGCCTGTGTATGAACCATTTAAAATTGCATTATTAACAATAAATTTCTGTTTCATTTAACATAACGACTTCATATTCACCCTTAAATTCATATTTTCGTGATGTGCTATTCAAGTCGCGCGCAGTGTAAATTATCTAAAGCCTTCCTTGTTGGATATGAAACTACTAAAATTTAAGAATTGGCTGCAGATATCGATTTTCAATAAGAGTAAGTGTTAGATATATTTAGAAACCTATATATATATCTAGTAATTCAGCAGATGTAAGACCAACGTGTTGGTTTCAAGGTTAATAAGTCCGTCAGTCGAGCGCGTTCGACTTTATGATACCCTGTGCTGGTGTTAAAAAAAACGTATTTCGATTATAAACAATAGTGTTGGTTAGTATTATCATAAGTGCTCACGCTTTGGGCATAAATTCAGTTTAAGTTAAACTGTGTCTCTATCAGCTTATTTTGCACCAACACAACGTATAGTTTCATAGCATTCAGCTTTTCTTCACCAACATAATGTTAGCAAAAGAGCGAGCGTAGCGCAAATCAGATTATCATATCCGCTCTCGTATGCGCTGGTCAAGCAGTGCCAGAATTAATATGTAATTAACATCCGGTTTAACTTACGTTGTGCTTTCTAAATATTGTTGTTCCGTCGGCCAGCAACTGTTGGTCGTGCGGTTTACTGCACAAATAAAAGGCTATTCCCTCTTTACGAACCAGGTAATTACATTACGCACGGATGGCGGTAGTCAACATGTGTTTGGTTGCATGCCTTGAGGCCACACTATGAAATCCCTTTGTCTAAACAAAATTCCTGTTAAGAGTTAGCTAGAACCGGCTAATTGAATCAGTGTTGTCTGTTCAGTGATGCCATTAAAAGTGTACGACCAACTTGTTTCTATAGACCTAGACATAGTTAATAATATTTGAACTTTTGATTGTATATTTAATTATGTGATTAACTTTGTCTTGTAATAAAAAACATTTAATTTTCTAAAACTCTCTGTGTAATTCGACATTTTCCCAATCAGTTTGTTGCTTTAATAAACACTTAATATAAATACATAAGTAGTGCATACATGTAAATATACCTAAAGTTTCGTAATTAATAAGAACTGTTTGCACAAAACAAATCACTTCAAGTGATATTCATAAAGATGCTACTTTTAAGAAAATTCCTGTACTTGCAAAAAAAATCACAAACACAATTTTTATTCATAGTTATTTCGTGATCACCTGTTATTGGATGCGATGGAAATTCTATTAATTATTAAGGTTTTCTTATCATATATACATAGAATTTTGGGCTTATTATATGGAAATCTAAAATAGTTTGACTGGTAGCTATCATTTCTTTAGCAATATAATATATTAGATAGTTTAGATGAGATAATATTTGGCATATTTTATATAAAAAAAAATCTGATCATTTGTTACGCAAGTGTTCCGGTTCGGGCTCAAACCCAGATAATTTGAGTTGTTCAATTAAATAACTTTATTTAAATATGATTTATAATTTCATCATAAATATTATCAGAATACCATTAGATACTCGGCTGCGGGTAAAATGACTACAAGAGTAATCAAATCTGTATAGAATTGATGATTCCCCGGTTGCTAAAGTTGTGAAATCTGGTACCTCCGTCGACATTCGTTGTTCGTTCGATTATGATTGCCAGGTGTCTATTAGAGTCCTGCAATACTCCTGCAAGTTGCCGCTCTCTTTATTTCGCTGTAATCCACCCAGATTTCATTTGCTTCATTCACATTGACAGTGATTGTGCACACCAGTTACTGCACATCAGAAGCTGACATGTTGTGCACAGTGGTGTCATTTTTGTCTGAGCAAAAAAGGCTGGATCAACGGAAAAATAAAGCTAAAAAAAGCGGAATCCCAGGAAAAAAATGTTAAGAAAAAAGCTGATTTATTATATACATATGTGTTATATATTTTCACATTAGTCAATTAGAGTATATCTAATAAATTGTCAATATTATCTGTATCATCGTTGGGATCCTTTCTAAGCCACTCCTTAAACTCCGTGCTCTGCATCCAGACATCTCGGACTTTTTGTTTGTAAACTTCTTTTGGCATCGTATCGTCCACTTATTTTATTCTGTTTCGCAAACGAATTTCACAATGCTGGCGATGGAAGTCGCGCCAATTTAGGTGCGAACTTTTGAGGGATATTATTCGATTAAAGTAAATATCGATACTTTGCCGATATAAATACATTTTTAAACCGTCAGACTCAATTAAATCAACTCTCAAAATTGAATAAAAGTGAAATAAAATAGAGCTGCTTAAATTTTCTAAATAAATCTAGAATTCCCGCTGCCCGCTGTTTTCAAATTTTACCCGCAATCACACTTCAAAAAAAGCCAAATCTGACGGGATAAAAGCGGAAATGACACCACTGGTTGTGCACAGTATGGCATGCAGTTGGCAATTCCTCCTAGCAGTGCTCACAAATTCATTCAAGGAGTTGGTGTACAGAATCGTTGCTATGGTGTCCCAGTTGGGCCACAACTGCAGCGTGCTTCTATCATCTTTTTTTTTTTTTTTTTTGTTGTTAAAAAATTTGTATATTTATTTAAACAAGTTTTTTGTTACCATTAAGGCAACTTAATCTAGTCTTCTATCATCAACATCAACATGCCCACGCCCAGTCACCGTGTGGGCTTTTGCTTGAATAGAAATACGAAACATTCATGTTTTAGTTGCCAACTTGTTGCTGTCAGATTCGTTTGCAGGCAATATTTGGGGAGATGAACATCGTGTTGACTGGAATCTAATTTCTGTTTTTGTTTTTAGATTTATTTATTAAGCGTTGAATCTGTACATACAGAATTAGTACCTTAACAACTGGAATCTAATGGCAGGCAAAATTTGATTTGGAAATTTTGCTTTTGTTTTCTGTTGTCTACTTTTAGGATTATATAAAGTCGTAACGAACTTTTCGTGTTTATGAGAATTGCACTGCTTATTTGTGTCGGTATTCTACTGCTTGCAGTAAACATAAGCCCAGCGGACTAGTGTAGCCAACTTTACAGAAGCCAAAAAGCTCTTATAGTGGGATGAAAGTTGAAAAATCTCGAAAAAACGGTGATGTTTTCTGCAGGTTTACTTATCCCTACAATAAATATTTCATAATTATCAATTAATTTGTTGCACAACCTATTTAGGTGAATTATCGGTGTCATCGTCGAATGTTCAGACACAAAAAAAAACAGAGAAAAACTGCAACAAATTTAAATTATTTTTTGCTGAGCGTTCAATGTTTTAGTTTTTTTTTGCGATCAGACCACAAAGCTTTCCAGTAATGCGACATTTTCATTATATTGATAAAAACAAGTTTCATTTATTGCTTTATTCAAATAATAAACTAGTTTATTTGAAGTAAGTCCCCGATGCTTATAGCTGGTGTTGGGTCCTGTATTCAATTATTTTTACCTGAACCTTGTTAAGGTACTAATTCTAAATGTACGGATTCAATGCTTAATATATGTAAATAATTAAATATAATAAAAACTTTACTTGGGTTGTTGGTAACTACTTTTAACTGCTTAATGCAGAAGGTTGCCATAAGTGACCATTGTTCCTTCCTCATGCTCTCATCCAAGCACAACAACCCCAGTGTTACATATTAATTAATAGTTTTAATAATGTGCGCAACAAGTAGATTAGAATAGAAGCCTTCTAGGCCACACAAAACTTCCGTATTCACAGTTTGGCACATTTATCAGTATTATTGTTTGAGTATTATTGTATTATTTAACTATTCGTTTTTCATTTAGTTTATTGCGCATATAGCATTTTCTATTCATTTAGCTTATTAATGTGCGCACATGTAAATGTAAAAGCCCCTTATCCATTCATTTATGTTTACCTTTGGATTCCTTTGCTTACCTTTGAGGTCTTCCTATATGTATCTCTCTTACTCTGTCTCTAATCTTAGCTGCTCGTACTAATTGACCCTTAAGTTGAAGTGGGAAGGAAATGAGAGGTTATCTGAATTCGGGAGGGAATGTATAATCCATATTAGAGTGCATATGACTTACACTTTATGCACAATTGTTTTTCAAAACCACTCAGGCATGTGATTGTGGCCCACACACACAGCACGTCGCACTAATCGATACGAGTTTCGGAAACTATTTTGCTTATTTCCTGTTCATGATTCTTCTTTGCGTACAACACAAATTAAATTAAACAAAATGTTTTTATTTTCTTTATCGGAATTGATGCAGTTGATAGATATGTAGAATTTAGTTACAATTTTTTTTTAATAATCAAATAAATTCATTTATTTATAATTAGCGTACTGCTAACTGTTGTAGGCAACATAATCTAATATTGTATAAAAACATTGTTAATTTTCAACTATTGGAATGGGTGCAAATTTTAAGGCTATTTTATAGCAGCAGGGTTATAGCTTATGATTAATTTAAGCTTATTTATGATTTGTATTTTAATTATAAAATTTAGGCGAAGACCCGAGAAGGCAAGTCTTGAGGGTGAAGTCTTTTTAATCTTCTCCTGGCTTGCGACACTGCTTAGTCTCCTGGCTAGGCTATTGGGGTTGGTTCCCAGTCTGTTGGCGTACTTAGTAGCAGTCTCTTGTATCTTGTCGCCTATTTTAGGCACGTTGAGGTCCCGTTCAATGTCCCTTGAGTGGCCAGGACATCTTTGCTACCTTGGCCTTGTAGGAAGTTACAATCTATGCCTTTTAAATGTAACTGTTAATATTTTCATAAACCGTTATTTCGGTCATGCCCATGTTCCCTATTTCGCGACTAACTGCAATATCCTCTTACCGAGAATATCATATTTTCCATTGAATTGGTGTTTCTGAAAGTGTGTTCGTATGTGAATAGCCTGAGGACAATTTATCTCTGCACGACAGAAGTCAAATTTGCGTTTTGCCCGCAAAAGTATGCTAATTATTTCAAATTTGTCACCAAGAGACTGAATAAGAGATAATGCCTGAATCTTAAATATGGAATCCCAAAAACCCAAGTATTTATTCAGACTCGGTAAAAGGAGACAAATGAATCTAGCATGAACTAATGAATTTGTTTATCTTATTAAAATTTCTGCAGTGTTCTACTTTTAAAGTTGAACGTTGAAAGTTGGACGAAATGTACATTATATGTAATTTGGACTGATTTATTCTCTTGTGTGCTCGTCTATGATACATCAAAATATTTATTTAAGGGATAAGATTTCTACATATTTATTTGCAAGCCCGCCCAATGCTGGTTGGAAAAGGAAGAAGAAGAAGAGCATATTGACGTTACAATGCGCTATGGGGAACTATTAGTGTTACTCTTATTTCCATTTTAAAGAATAAGTAAAGGGTCTCTCATAGTCGACTTCAACTGTAGCCTTTCCGACTGGTTTAAATATGTTTTTATTACTTCTGTCATAGGGAAATTCAAACTTATTACTTAGAAAAGTTATTGAGTGCAACACTAAAATTCTCTGAAACTTTAAATAAGAGTTTGCATAAGATTAAATGAATTATCAACTGATTATTTAACACAAATAAAATTCTTTATTAAAGTTATACTTATCTGGCATGTTATGGTTGGTACTCAAATTAACTCAATAACTTTGCAAAGATCTAACAATCTCCCAGAATATAAGACAATTATATTCAGCAGTTGTTTATAAGTTTTATAAGCTCAGGTGCAATTCAATTCTCGGAAAATATAATTGCTATCTGTGATAATTAACATGAGTTTTTGCAAGAAAAAATGTGCGTAACAGGCAAAAGGAAGTCAGGCAGAGACTATAAGAGGTAGAGACACCAAGCTTGGTATGCACGTGCGACCAAATACGTGTTAGGCCATTTAAAAGGCTAAACCAGGCTAAAACGATTCTCATGCAAGCTTAAGCCCCAATACATTCGAATGTTGCATATTGTTAGTGCGAAGTATCGTGTGTATGTGTGGGTGTGTGGGTGTGTGTGCTGCAGTGCTGATCCCATGACTAAGTGCTTTACAAAAACAAATGTGAATGAAGTGCGTGTCCTATGCACTCTGATATGGATTATACTTTGCTTCTCCGATGGGCATATACAGCGACAGTATTATTGAATGGGAAATGCAAAATATGCAATAAGGTAAAAGTTAAAAAAAACAATACTCGTAAATGTGTCATGTGTGTGTGAACTCAAACCCAATGCACATTAAAAAGCAACAAATTGCGAATTGCTTTCAATTTGTATTACTTTACAGCATATATGTTATGAATAAACCTGCCTGGTAATTGTTAACACAGAATATATTACATTGCCACATAAATGTTAAATAATTCCAACGAAATGTAAATAGATCGTTGGTTAAATGTGTATTTGCAAAAGTCTCTGGCGTTTGTCTCGCTGATGAATTTAACTACATTACTTATGTTTAAATTAAATTCTAGGAGTTGTGCAAAGTTTGTTATTCAAACGGAAGTTTCATGTGGAGAGAAAGTTTCTAAAAACACAATAATAAATCAATTACATTATAAAATTAACTTTAATATATTTTAATATGCCAAAAACGTGATATTGAATTTAAGAAAGCATTAGAACAAGAGGGGACTATTGGCAACCTTCTGTGTTAAGTTCTCAGAATTAGTTAACAACTAAATGTTTGATGCTTAAAATATCCTAGAATAAAGCAATTAATAAATTTCGTTGAAATTTGACTAACTAAAGTAAGTTATTATTCTCGTTACACGTAGAGTAAATGAGTACATTAATGTGTATACATCTCAGAGACTATAAGAGCTAAACTAATCAAGTTTGTTTTCCACAAACATTTTCCGCAACTTAATAAAACGTAATCTGAAGGTTAACAGCTTTACGATAACTAATTGAAAAATAAATATACTGCTTCAATTGAAAGAAACAAGTTTAGAAACTATATAAGTTAAACGCTATTCAACAGCTCCCCAAAAATGTAAGGCAAACAAATGCCAGATTTTATAATTCTTATTCCCAAATATGCAATGATATTTGTCAGCATTTAATATTTGGCAACGAGAGACAGAACAGATTCATTAACTCAGTTAAAATCAAACCGCAAACCGCACACATGTGCGGTTGTGGGTGTGTTCGCTTAAGTAACCACACATTTATTGTAATCGGTGAGCAAACAACAATGATAAAACACTGGCGTGGTGTAAATTTCATTTAAGTATGCACACATGCAATGTGCAGATTCTGTTTTTTTTTACAAAATGTAAATTTAAAACAAAATAATCATATACTATGCCAATTTCAAACATGCAAAACGCTCACAATCAGATCTAACAAGCCGGTCAGACGAGCGCACGCGACAGTAGGATACCCTGTGCCAGTCTTTCACTTATGTATGCATTTAGTTAAATACATAGTTCGAAATTAATGATACTTACATCGAGAGTAACTGGCATGCGATAGTCTTGCAACAACGGACTGCGACTGTTGATACTAAGATAGAAATGTAAAACATGTGTAGATGCAATTGGTCATATTAATTATTATATTACAACCATCAGTTTTGAGAATTCAGTGCTCGACAACTCCTACACATTGGTATTGGATATCTTATATATATCATTTGCCCTCTCGCTCTGGCTCTGAATTGTGAAATAATTGATTTAAAAGAAATTCTCCTTTATTAATGGACGAGGGCGAGGAGTAAGATATCGAAAATGGAAAATAAACTTAACCTCCGTATGACGTTCAGGAACCTACATTCCAAATTTGAAATCTCTTGCTCTTATAGTTACTGAGATGGACGCGTTTAACAGACAGACAGACAGACGGACGGACAGACAGACAGACGTACAGTTGTCAAACGAATTGGCTGTTGCTGCTAATACTTTATAGGGTCGAAGATGTCTCCTTATGCCTGTTACATACATTTGCACAAATCCATTACATCCTGTTGCGCAGCAAATAGTTCGAATGTGAAGCTCGCGATAGACTTGTGTAAGAGCCTTTGGTTATACCTCTGGCGGATCTTATATTGGCAACACGCTAAGTAATTACCGCTACCCGGTAATCAAATTATTGAAAAGTTTCAACTATTCCTCAATGGTGGAAAAGTGACTCTTCATTATATTATTATTAGCTTAATTGACAGCATCGCTTTTGCAAACCTCGCCTACCATTGAATCCAGACAACATGATGATAGCCTCCCCAAGTATGACCTGCCGGCAACAGGTAGGTTACTAAAACATGTTGGTTTCGTTGGTTGCGGGCCAACATGGCCACGATTTCCCTTACCAACTGGCTGGATACATTTCTGCGAATTTCCTGCTGCATGCCAGAGAGTGCGGGATACTTGATTGTATGCAATCTGGGCGGATTAAGCAGAAGCAGCAACTTGCAGAAGTATTGCAGGACTCCACTAGACACAACTGTGGCCAATATCGACGGTTCCTGATTGAATATGAGAGACATTAGCTACCAGGAAATCATTAATTCTATACAGATTTGATAAACTATTCTAGTAATCTTACCCACAACCGAGTAACTAATGATTTTATGATAATGCTAAAACAAAGTTTTGACATTTTACAATAAAACTCAAGAATTTTTTGTTTTAGAAAGATAACATATTTTTCACTCATTATATTTCAATAAAAAGCTTTCATCGAAGACAAATATATTTAAAATATATATTCAAGTACACAAGTATTGCTGAAGCAAAACAATTGATAAAACATATTTTTAAAATACATCTATACTAACAGCAAATCAATTAAGATATTTAATTTCTTCCAATAATACATATTTCATTTTACCACAAAATGTAACTCATATAAGTAGTTCTAAATTTAACGAAATTTAGTTATTTAAATTAAATTCTTAATTACTTAAAAGAAACATTAAACCATTTTAAATATGTTTTTTAACAATGAAAAAGAAATTGGAAAGGAAAATAAAATAAAGTGATTGGCTTTAGAAGTATGAATAAGTTTTAAGAAGAGCCAGTACAAGTACATATTAAGCTAAAAGAGTTATTTGAAAAGGGATTTGAGTGTTCTTTCCATTTACATAATTACACATAATTAGGTAATAATAGTATTATAAAATCCGCAAAATTTAATTACACATAAAGAATTGATGTTTATGTATACTGTAAAAATATTATTCGATCCTTGCCAATAACTCACTTGATATGGACCTAAATTAAAATCAATTTAATTGTATTTGAATGGTAAACATTTTCTGTAACCCACACTAAAGGAAAATAAAAAGAATGATGCTTTATATCAATCAATATCTTGAACTTTTAAATGTCTTAGGAACATTGTTTGAAGTATATTACAATTTAGCTAAAGATGCATTAAAAGTAAAATAATCTTTTGAAAAGTCTTTTTATTAAGATATACTTCAATTTTAAAACAACATCTTAAGTCGGAAAATTTATGGGGTCTGCCGGACTTCCTTTGACCTGTTACGCACATTTTGACAAACTTAATAGACCCTAAATACTTTTTTAAGGTAAAGGGTCTAAAAACTAGTATATAAGACCTCTGAGAGACCCTGTAGTTATTCTGTAAAGAAAGCATTTTATGGTAAAATTGTGTCCTGAAAAATGAATGAGTTTATTTTTCGATGGTGCTTTAATGGTCAGGGTACATCGGGAATCAGATACACACTAAAGGACCTGCCACCCATCCCTCTTCCTGTATAGTACATTGCAAAAAATGTTATCTTACTTTTAATATCGTTGGAAGGCTCTATTTACTTTTGACTTGGCTGCCCCAGTGACCTACATTCAATCAGGAAGCTCAGTAAGTCAGTCGATTGATGCATGCAACAATTTTTCCATTTTTTTGGTTCCCCTTAAACCGTTGCCAAAACCTGTTAACCTGGGTAAATAATGTCAGGGCTAAAAGGTAAAAGTCAACAGTCAATCGCACAGTACAAACAAAAGTTGACGCATCGTTTACATATATATGTCATTTCTATTTGGGTCTCGAGTTAAGAGAACAACACAACTGTTGCTGTTTTCACATAAGAGAACATTCTCTTAGATCTTGAAAAACACAAGACTGCTTAATGCAGTTAAGTAATCCACTTACGATTTATAATGATGATGAGCTGAGAATTAAATGCTCTCATGTATGCAACAGTTTGTTGTTTAGCAAAGAAACGAGAAACTAAGAGAAAGAAGTGAAAATACAATGAACTAAATATGCCTTGAAACAGCTGAGCAGTTCCCATACACTCATAATTGATAACAGTCTAGCTATATACATCACAGTCGCCTGCAGTGGCTTTCTAATGAATTGGAAGGAAAGTATCTACAACAGACGGAACCGATTCCATTAGCTTTTGATTAGATTTTTCAGATATTAGCAACATTTTACTTTTGGAGAGAGGTAAGAGGGTCAGTTAAAAGGCTTCCATAGTTAAAGTGTATTCTAAAGATTCTAACCCGCTTATTGTGTTATTATTATGTCAGATTATCAGATTAATTATGTGCAAACCGTTAAATAATGGACAGACATAGTTTATTTTCCGTCGCATTGTTTAACTGTTGTTGCTTGCATTTAGTGTTGAAATTGCTGCTAGACACATTTGTTGACAGGTGCAACGAGACGTAACTGCAATATCTACAGTTAGATAGAATATTAAATACAATTAATTGCTTGTTGATGCAACTATGTACATGGTTAATGATAATGAACCTTAATGACAATAGAGAGGAGATCGAGTAATCGGATTTGAATATCTCGTCAAGCACAGAGCAGCTATACGGTGAGATACCTTACATACTTCTTTTGAAGTATATAATAGTAATCAGCGCTGATTGAAATTCTTATAAATCTTATCAAACTAACTGTTGAGCTTATGCATATGTATGTATATAACACATTAAAATGAATTTATCAATGCGTACCTAAAATATGCAATGTCGTTGCAATCGTGTTCTCATCTCATATGCAGACACACATAAATCTAGAATCCATCACATACAAATTCATTGTATATTGTTGCTCATGGCCATAGGAGATTAACTGTACCCCACTCCCAATATCCATTTGATTAACCTGGTAAAAGGATATGCATGCACCTGTCGCTTGAACTCACAAAAATATTGAAGCCAAGGTTGGCAAGTCAACAAAATCAGGACAAAGTCCCAATTGAGTTGGAAAGTGATACTTATTAAGAGCGAAAGCTTTCGTTTGCTCTCTTTGCGCTGCCCGCGTCCATATAAAGGTGCATCTGCTTTAATCAGAAGTCACTTGCAAAACAAACTCGGAACGATTCGCACACGTAGTTCGAAAGCTGCTTGACACACGCGGCACAGCGAAATGCTGAAACACAACAATACATTTAAAGTAAAGTTGAAATCTGCGATTTGTGTTCTATCGTGTTGAACCAGCGAGACAGAAAATACTTTTATTCACTGAAATCGACATATTTGTCAGAATATTGACAATGTTTTGGTCTGCAGTTGCCTGCTCACCGGTCACATCGGCTGCCTCACACCCGTCCTCGGGATTGGCCAGTGCTGCACCCACTTATCGGCAAAAGCACGAAAGGCCAACTCGCAGCATTCGAAATAATCGGCAACTCAGCAATGCAGCATTTATTGCCCGACGTTACGAACAGCAAAAACAGGAGAATCTGCAACAAATACAGCAACAAATACAACAGCAGAAACAAGAAGAGGAAAGGAAAAGGCAACATCGAAGAGAACAGGCAGCGTTGAAAAATAGTAAAAAGAAAGTTAGTCAAAAAAGTGAAAGTAAAATATTCAAAATATTCAAAATATTTACATCCTGCAAAAGCGTGCAAAAATAAATGAAAGAAAAATTAAGTGTGCAACAACAATAATGAAAATAACAATGAATAACTAAATGGTAATAAACAAATTACTAATAATTAAAATTTAAAAATAATTAATAATAATAATTAATAATACTAATGATTATTAACAACAATAATAGCGATCAAGTGTTTGTCCTAATAGTGCACTGTGAAGTACTGTTGGATAGATTTTGATTTATAAATTTATACAACATTCAGATTACATTTATAAAGAAGACAACATATTGAAGGAAAGAAAAAGGAAAATATATTGAATATTGACGATGAAAGCTGAAAAGGTAAGCAGTTATTATCAGAATAAAAATAACCAAATCAGAATCCCTTTATTCCCGATCGAATCCTAGTAACTTTTCTTAGTAGGGTTTTCTTTTGAAATCTTTTTATAGACTTCTATAAAATGAAGCTCAACTGTTATAATTTGATTTCAAATAAACTGCATTTGTATTCATTTTGCATTTGATCTCCTAACAATGCGCTTCCATACAATAAGCCTTTCATTGTACAGAACCAATTAAATCTTATCTAGAACGAATTTTTCCAAATAATTTATTACTATAACTAGTAGAAAAGAATATAATCCAGCGAAGTCGACGAAGTCAAAAACAAAATACGTGCTGAATTTGTTGTGCCACATTGTTCCAAGTAAAAATGAAAACGAAAATAATAAATGTAAACAAGCCAATCTGTCGAGCGGACGCGACAGTAGGATACCCTGTGCAGGTCTTAAAACAAAAGTATTTTGAGAAAACTAGCTATAAAACTGCTCTTGCTATCAGCTTTTTTCAATTGTGGGCGAAGAGGGCGTGGCAACGCGATGAATTTTTCTGGGCATTCCAAATTTAAATTTTCTGGCTAGTGTAGTTGCTGAGATCCACGCGTTCATACAGGAGGACAGACGGACGGACAGACAGACGGACAGGTGTCAATCGACTCGGCTATTGATGCTGATTAGGAATATATATATTTTTTAGGGTCCTTCTGTTACATACTTACAGTCACACAAATTCAATATACTCTTTTTTGTCCATTTTTAATGGGCACAGGGTATAAAAACTAGAAAATATCTAACGTTCGAGTCGAAAAGAGGACCAGTACCAAGAGAGTCAAGTACTCTAATACTTCAGTAAGCCTTGCTACACAAATAAACTTCTGCTAAAATATATTATGTTTTTGTTGTTGATGTATGAATTCGAAAAAACAAAGAAAAATTAACTTCAAAAGCACATCCTCTCCATTTTGTTTGCAACTTTACTTCAATTACAAAATATCTCATTTCACCCGTTGTACTTTAAGTAATTGGTCTGAAATGCAGAAGAGTTTGATTTCTCAACATTTGGCTATATTCAGTAAATACAGGGCGTTTGAAGTTATAGTAGAGTTTCAAATCTACATGTTTTTATTTATTTATATAAAAGTTGAAAAAAGAATAACATTTCTGTAGAAGGAAATTCCTATGAAACCAATTCATTTTCTTGCCATGTGTCATCGAGTAATTCGACCTTGTTGTTTAAAAAAGAGCACTATGCTGTAATAACTAGGTACACATGTTCTATCAGCGTTTAAATACATACTTATATTCAAATTTCAATTCAGATTATTTAAGATGTGCTCCAGATGGTGGTTAAAAACGAAGTGCAAGAGTGGAATGCGAGATAACAACTTCACAATACTACAAACTACTAGAGCCCACCCTAGAATTCTCAGAAATTCTAGATAATAGCTTGCATGAGATTAACATGTATATCCAATTGTTTATATTTAGAAACTCAAATAAATTACTTTATGCTCGCAAGTCATACTCAAATTTACTAATTAACATGATAACTCTGCAACTTAATTGCAGACGCCTATAATATACATGAAGGATATTCAGCTATTGTTATGGCTCTTCTCTGTGATGCGGGAGATGAACACAAGTCACACTTCACTTAATTTCGCAATTATATAGTTAGGAAACCCCAATGTTAACACCAACGCGTCCAACACAACAACTAAAACCAAAACTGTTTATCATAATGTACAATGCACTCGAGTGCAACGCAGTTCTCGGAAAATATAATTGCTGTCTGTAGTAACTAGCAAGCGTTTTCTGCATTGAAAATGTTGTCAATCAATAAACGTTGAACTTACTAGCATTGACACAATAGATCTAATATTAGTCGCATTGCAGTAAGGCATATTTGCACAACCAGCTTTGAACTTTGATATGGGCTTAGAACAGACTCACTTTTTAAATAATAAATAATTGCGTTTTGAGGCTTCCATGCTTAAAGAGTCTGGTATTATCTCTTATTAAGTCTCTTGGTGACAAATTTGAAATAATTAGCATACTTTTGCGGGCAGAACGCAATATTGACTTCTCTCGTGCAGAGATAAATTGTCTACGGGCTATACACATACAAACACGCTTACAGAAACACCAATTCAATGGAAAAGTTGATATTCTAGGTAAGAGGATATTGATGTTGGTCTCGAATGTATGAAACTTTGGCATGACCGAAATGGTGGTACTTATGAAAATATAAATAGTTACATTTAAAGGCTTGTAACTTAATTCTACATATCTATCGATTGCTTCACTTATAGAAAATCTCAAAAATTAAGAATAGCTTCTCATGCAAGTGCAAACACCAATTCCAATAAAGAAAATAAAAACATTTTGTTTAATTTAATATGTGTTGTACGCAAAGAAGAATCATGAACAGGAAATAAGCAAAATAGTTTTCGAAACTCGTATCGATTAGTGCGACGTGCTGTGTGTGTGGGCCACAATGCTAATCCCATGCCTAAGTGGTTTTGAAAAACAATTGTGCATGAAGTGTAAGTCCTATGCACTCTAATATGGATTATACATTCCCCCCTCTCATTTCCTTCCCACTTTAACTAAAGGGTCAATTAGTACGAGCAGCTAAGATTAGAGACTGAGTAAGAGAGATATAGGAAGAACTCAAAGGTAAGCAAGGGAATGTAAAGGTAAAGATAAAATCGTATGATAAGGGGCTTTAACTACACAAGCGCGTACATGTGCCGATTTCATAACGTTTGGGCACGGATTCGCTGATGGGAATTCTATCTATTATGTTATTATTATTTAAACAGTATTGTGGTCAATGTTAAGCTTTTGGGCGATGATTCTGACATGCTGGTCTGCTTCAGTAATCTCCACGATCTCACTAGAAACATCAGCTTTTTTGTTCGAAATTTTTCAACTTACTTCCCACTAAATAAAGCATTATTTACTTCTGTTAAGTTGGTTTCGCTAGTCCGCTTTTACATATTTACTGCAAGCAATAGAGTATCGACGCACGCAAGCAGTGCAATTCTGATAAACACGAAAAGTCCGTTACGACTTTATATAAGCGTAAAAGTATGCAACAGAAAGCAAAACAGCAATACTTCCAAATCGAATTTTGGTGCACCAAATAATAAATAAAAATATAGTAACTGAATACATACTACATATAATAATAATAAAAGAGTCACACATATGGGATAACCCGGACGTCACTTTCTTACACACACATATTTATATACATATACTTCTTAATTAATTTGATGCGGTTCGAACCAATTTATAGTAAACATGGAAAGAATCCTTTTACTAAAAACCTTAAACAAAAGTTAAATATTGAAATTTTAAAGTGTCTATAACATTTGCTTCTCTTTTTCTTTCTAGCAACCACATGGATATAACCGTCGAGCTGCAATCGCTGACAAACCCATCGCTGTAGCTGCCTAATAAGCTTAATTGACAGCGTTGCTTTTGTTAACGTTGCCTGCCATTGGATCCAGACAACACGATGTTAGCTTCCCCAAATATGGCCTGCAGACGAATCTGCCTGCAACAGGTTGGTTTCGAATTTCTGTTCAAGCAAATTCCTACAGTGTAACTGGGCGTATGCATGTTGTTGTTGATGATGAAAAGCAAGCTGCAGTTGCGAACCAACAGGGACACCATAGCAACGATTTCCTATACCAATTGCTTGGATGAATTTGTGTGCACTGACTCTATACAACAATCATCATGCACAATCATCAGGATCTGAGCGAGCTACTGCGTCAGCTCATCTGATATGAGATGGCCAAGAGACAGTAAAGAATATCCCATTTCAAGGAACTGGCACAAAGCGATATATCAATGCGAATGCAACAGATGCAATCTGGGTGGATTACAGCGAATTAAACAGAACGGCAACTTGCAGGAGGATTGCAGCACTCTAATAGACACCCGGCAATCATAAGAGTCGTTATGAACTGTGAACGAACTAAGAACGAATACCGAAGGAGGCGCCGATTTCACAAATTTAGCTACCGGCAAGTCTTCACTTCTATATACATTTGATCAACACTTTTAGTCATTTTACCCACAGTAACCCAGTGACTCGGGTTGATATTCTGATGATATTATGATGAAATTATGCATCATGGAAACTACATTTTATTAGTGTTTTTATAGGTGTTTTTATAGGTGTTTTACGATAAAAATTAAGATGCAGAATTTTAAAGGATTCTTCTTTAAGAAAATAATATAAATCATATTTAGATAAAAGGTTTTCATTGAAGACAAATAAATTTAAAGTAAATATTCAAACACACGACAACTATTGCTAAGGCAAAACAATTGATAAAGCATATGCTTACAGGAAACTTTTTATTCTCATACATTTTTAAAATATGTCCAAGCAAAGGTTTTTAAAAGAGCAAAGAATATTCCTATATAATTCCTATATAATAGTTTAATTTATTCCAGACACCGAAAACAGATGTGTTTGGCGTTAAAATGTTACAAAAACTTAATTGCAAAAACGTGAAACTAAGATTAATAAGTTAACTAACTAATAAGCATATTTCCATTCCAATTTATACCAATCGCAAATCTATAAAGATATTTCTTTCTTTCAATATATTTAATACATATATTTAATTTAACCACAAAATTGAGTTCATATAATATGGTATTTTACGAAAATTTAGGTATTTAAATTCAGTTCTTAATTACTTAAAACGAGGATTAAAAATTTTCGAAAATTTTGTTTTTACAATGAAAAAGAAATTGGAAAGGAAAATAAAATAATGTGATTGGCTTTTAAAGTATGAAACAGTGTTAAGAAGACTTGGAATCTAGAAGTTTACTCTAAAAAAGTTATTTGAAAAGATATATGAGTTTTTTTAGCATTTACATAATTACACTTCAATGTATTACAACAAAAATTTAAATATTGGACTCTTTGAGCATACGTGTCTAATTAAGATAAAAATGGATCAAAATTGGTGAATTACAATATTCTAAAAGCTCTAAAAATATTGAGTGTATAGCTCTTCGATAAACAAATATAAAGAATCGATGTCTACACATGTTTATGAATGTTGTTAAAATATCATTCTTGTTAAAGAAAGAACCTACGATTCCTTTCAATAACTCTCTTGATATGAGAGGTTAAAATCAATTTAATTGTATTTAAATGGTAAAAATTTTCTGTAACCCATACTAAATGAAAAGAATAAGAATGATGCTTTATATCAATCAACATCTTGAACTTTTAAATGTCATATGAAAATTATAAAAAGCATATTACAATTTAGCTCAAGATTCATCAAAAGTAAAATGATCTTTTGGAGAGTCTATTTATTAAGATATACTTAAATTTTATTACTACATCTTTTGTCGGAAAATTCGACTATTTAACTTGTACCTATCCATGCCATATAAAATATATGACATTTCGAAAACTATAAATAGAAATCTAAATTTTTTAAGTACAGGTTGCACTGCTATAAAAATACTAAGAATTTTTAAAAGCTAAGCAAGTACGGTAACTGTTAAAAAAGTACGTCCAAGTATACAATATTTAAAAAGCAAAAGGAGTAATTCGAATATTAAGTGAATTAAGGAATTATCGGATTGCAAATAAAATTTTTTTGGCTGTGCGGATGCTCAACATTATCCAAAATATTATGAGTTAAATAAAAAAGAAAAGACAACAAAACAACTACTATAATTCAATTTTAAATTTTCAAATAAAAAGTCAAATATTCTATATTTAGTTAACATTGATAATTGATTTAGATTTAGAAGAGATATCTTTTTTTATATGCGAACAAATTCAGCGTTTATATAAAAGGTATGCTGCGTGATAATTGAAGAGAGGTAGATGAAAGGCTCGTAAGACGACTCCAAGAGACTGCAACTATTAATGAAAATTGTGTTGTGAATTATTTATAAATTACAAGCATTTGTTTCATCAAAAACTTTATTAATTTCATTCATTCGATTTGTTTGGACTATCAGTTAATGTTTCTTACTAAATTTGTAATATACACTAGTGGGCACAATTATTTTGACACAACGGTGAACTAATGTAAATTTTGAAAACTATTTTTTCAAAGCATGAATTTCCTTACTTATCAATGAAAATATTTACATTAATGAAATCTGAAAGAATAGAAAGACACAAGTGGCCGATGTGTCAAAATAATTTTGCTTCGAATAAAACGAAAAGAAAAAGCGCATATAATTATATCAAAATTTTTGAAGTAAACAGAATTACTGACTCAACTTTTAATGGAATTACTGAACAAAAAATCTGATTCAATTAGTCGGAACTAGAAATATGTAAACGCATGTGTATCCAACGTGCATACCGCGAACTATTAACAGAAAACTTAGTGGGGCAAAAGGAGTCCAATTGATCTTCTGGAAAAATGCAGCAGTCAACAAAATTGCGATTTTTATACACGAAATTAATTAAATTTCATATTTAAGGAATACTTCCACCTAAGTTGTCCGCATTATATGCAACTTATCGATAACTATCGATAGAGTCCTACATTTATTGACTACAGGATATAAATTTGTTAAAAATATACGTCCAAGTAGAAAATTTTCAAAGAGCAAAGGAATTATAAAGTTAGCTAAGAAATTTTCCGATTGCAAATTGAAATGATTTCAACTAGTAACAACAAATAACAGATCAAAGTATTACCAGCACAGATCTAATAAAAGATCTTTATTTAAGTAGTCAAATATTCTATATGTCTGTATTTTATATCACACTACAAACTTAACTGATTTAAACGATCTAAGGTATTATATTGTTGGAGAAAACATAGCTACCAGTCAATAATATCTAAATATAATTGATTCCACGAAACCTTTATATTTCCATATAAAGCGTCTAATATTATATGTCTATTTTAGAAAACGTTATTAATTAATACAATTTCAACCGCATCCCATGACATTATTCCAAGTGATGAACGAAGATTGGTAAAATTACATGAACTTACTTAAAAGCATCTTTAATAATATCACTTCAAGTGACTATTTATGTGCTAAGAGTTACTATTACATACGAAACTTAAAGTATATATACATGTTTTAAAACTACAAATCGAATGAGAAGTAAAAGCTTCGCCGTATTGGCGAAATATACAAAGAATGTTGGAAAATGAAATGTTAATTTAATCTACTAATTTACTTAAAAGAAGCATCTCTATTATTATCACTTAATGTGATTTGTTTTGTTCTCGCAGTTCTTGTTACTTACGAAATTTTAAAAGTATATTTACATGTATGCACTACTTATGTACTTATTATAAGTGTCTATTAAAGCTACAAATCAATCGCGAATTACACAGAGAATTTTTGAAAATGAAAGACAAGACAAAGTCAATCAAAGAATTAAATATCTAATCAAATGTTCAAATATTAATGTCTATCGTTATATGTAGAAACAAGTTGGTAATAAACTTTTAATGGAATCACAGAACACACAAAACTGATTCAATTCACTGGTACTAGGAAACTCTTAACAGGAATTTGGGACTTTATAGTGTGGCCTCCAATCAATGCTTGCAACCGTATACATGTTGACTACCGCCATCTGAACGTAATGTAATTACCTGGTTCGTAAAGAGACGAATTTGGTCCAATTTGCTCTATTCATTCTAGGCATAGCCTTTTATTAGTGCAGCAAACCGAACGACCAACAGTTGCTGGGCGACAAAACAACAAAATCTCGAATGCAAAACGTAAGTAAAAACAGATTTTAATTACATATTAAATGTAGTTTCCATTTATCATTTGCATGGCTTGTTTAATAGTTTCCAATGCTTCTTAAAACTGTTTATACTAAAATTTTACTGCAAATTCGTCTGTACATTGATGATAATGTAAGTATATTTTATATTTTATAGTTAAATCTTCGAGTACTAGCCACATTTTTTAAATTTAGTTCTTTACATTATTCAACTAAGTATCACTAAATTCGAATCATAGTTGAATTTAGTACCAACTAATTATTTTCACAGTTTCTTTATATTTTACTTTGATTTTTTTGAGCACTGGCTGTTATGAAATCTCTGATCCGAGAAAGACTCATAGTCTATAGCTCTGTTAAACTACCATAAAAGGAAAATGCCAAGGTGTATTGAGAGTGAGCTGGACACAAGAAGAAAAGGTGCCCTACCGTTTCCAATTCCTCTTCGCCTCCGCAGCTCGTGCATAAATCGTTGTACGGCAAGCCTGCCTGCCTGTAGACCTAGTATATCATGTGTTGGCTTCGTTCATCGTAGTTCAATTGAGTCGCTAATAACAATAACAAATTTGATTCAAATGAACGAAGAAACTAGGTGATCTACAATCACGAACTTAGTTCGTTATCACTGAGACGATTTTAACTTTTGACCCTTATTGTTATTAAAGCATATTCGTCTTTCTGTTATTTAAAGGTTTTGATGCTTAAAAAGAAACTTTTTGTTACGTCATATTGATAATTTCAATGATGAATGTTTATTTTTAAGCTGACTTTGAATGTATCGACAACATCGAAGTTGAATTGGAAAACGCCGATGAACATCGAAATCGATGTCTCCATCCAAATTTGCATTGCTAGTCGGGATCAGCGTTGCCAACTCTTTAGAGTCCAAGAAGGCTAAATCAACATTTCAAAAACAAGCCGATCAGTCGAGCGGGCGCGACAGTAGGATACCCTGTGCAGGTCTTGAATTAAAAGTATTTTGGGAAAAGTAATTTAGTAATAGGGATTCCCTTACTCTTTCCTCGCCAAATTCCATAGGGAATCCTCTTCAAATTCCTTAGGGATTCCCTTACTCTTTCCTCGCCAAATTCCATAGGGAATCCTCTTCAAATTCCTTAGGGATTCCCTTACTCTTTCCTCTTCAAATTCCATAGGGAATCCTCTTCAAATTCCTTAGGGATTCCCTTACTCTTTCCTCGCCAAATTCCATAGGGAATTCTCTTCAAATTCCTTAGGGATTCCCTTACTCTTTCCTCGCCAAATTCCATAGGGAATCCTCTTCAAATTCCTTAGGGATTCCCTTACTCTTTCCTCGCCAAATTCCATAGGGAATTCTCTTCAAATTCCTTAGGGATTCCCTTACTCTTTCCTCGCCAAATTCCATAGGGAATCCTCTTCAAATTCCTTAGGGATTCCCTTACTCTTTCCTCGCCAAATTCCATAGGGAATCCTCTTCAAATTCCTTAGGGATTCCCTTACTCTTTCCTCGCCAAATTCCATAGGGAATCCTCTTCAAAATTCCTTAGGGATTCCTTAACTCTTTCGTCGCCAAATTCCATAGGGAATCCTCTTCAAATTCCTTAGGGATTCCCTTACTCTTTCCTCGCCTAATTCCATAGGGAATCCTCTTCAAATTTCTTAGGGATTCCCTTACTCTTTCCTCGCCTAATTCCATAGGGAATCATCTTCAAATTCGTTAGGGATTCCCTTACTCTTTTCTCGCCAAATTCCTTAGGGAATCCTCTTCAAATTCCTTAGGGATTCCCTTACTCTTTCCTCGCCAAATTCCATAGGGAATCCTCTTCAAATTCCTTAGGGATTCCCTTACTCTTTCTCCGCCAAATTCCATAGGGAATCCTCTTCAAATTCCTTAGGGATTCCCTTACTCTTTCCTCGCCAAATTCCATAGGGAATCTTCTTAAAATTCCTTAGGGATTCCCTTACTCTTTCCTCGCCAAATTCCATAGGGAATCCTCTTCAAATTCCTTAGGGATTCCCTTACTCTTTCCTCGCCAAATTCCATAGGGAATCCTCTTCAAATTCCTTAGGGATTCCCTTACTCTTTCCTCGCCAAATTCCATAGGGAATCCTCTTCAAATTCCTTAGGGATTCCCTTACTCTTTCCTCGCCAAATTCCATAGGGAATCCTCTTTAAATTCCTTAGGGATTCCCTTACTCTTTCCTCGCCAGATTCCATAGGGAATCCTCTTTAAATTCCTTAGGGATTCCCTTACTCTTTCCTCGCCAAATTCCATAGGGAATCCTCTTCAAATTCCTTAAGGATTCCCTTACTCTTTCCTCGCCAAATTCCATAGGGAATCCTCTTCAAATTCCATAGGGAATCCTCTTCAAATTCCTAAGGCATTCCCTTACTCTTTCCTCGCCAAATTCCATAGGGAATCCTCTTCAAATTCCTTAGGGATTCCATTACTCTTTCCTCGCCAGATTCCATAGGGAATCCTCTTCAAATTCTTTAGGGAATTCCTTACTCTTTCCTCGCTAAATTCCATTGGGAATCCTCTTCATATTCCTTAGGGATTCCCATACTCTTTCCTCTCCAAATTCCATAGGGAATCCTCTTCAAATTCCTTAGGGATTCCCTTACTCTTTCCTCGCCAAATTCCATAGGGAATCCTCTTCAAATTCCTTAGGGATTCCCTTACTCTTTCCTCGCCAAATTCCATAGGGAATCCTCTTCAAATTCCTTAGGGATTCCCTTACTCTTTCCTCGCCAAATTCCATAGGGAATCCTCTTCAAATTCCTTAAGGATTCCCTTACTCTTTCCTCGCCAGATTCCATAGGGAATCCTCCTCAAATTCCTTAGGGATTCCCTTACTTTTTCCTCGCCAAATTCCATAGGGAATCCTCTTCAAATTCCTTAGGGATTCCCTTACTCTTTCCTCGCCAAATTCCATAGGGAATCCTCTTCAAATTCCTTAGGGATTCCCTTACTCTTTCCTCGCCAAATTCCATAGGGAATCCTCTTCAAATTCCTTAGGGATTCCTTTACTCTTTCCTCGCCAGATTCCATAGGGAATCCTCTTCAAATTCCTTAGGGATTCCCCTACTCTTTCCTCGCCAAATTCCATAGGGAATCCTCTTCAAATTCCTTAGGGATTCCTTTACTCTTTCCTCGCCAAATTCCATAGGGAATCCTCTTCAAATTCCTTAGGGATTCCCTTACTCTTTCCTCGCCAAATTCCATAGGGAATCCTCTTCAAATTCCTTAGGGATTCCCTTACTCTTTCCTCGCCAAATTCCATAGGGAATCCTCTTCAAATTCCTTAGGGATTCCCTTACTCTTTCCTCGCCAAATTCCATAGGGAATCCTCTTCAAATTCCTTAGGGATTCCCTTACTCTTTCCTCGCCAAATTCCATAAGGAATCCTCTTCAAATTCCTTAGGGATTCCCTTACTCTTTCCTCGCCAAATTCCATAGGGAATCCTTTTCAAATTCCTTAGGGATTGCCTTACTCTTTCCTGGCCAAATTCCATAGGGAATCCTCTTCAAATTCCTTAGGGATTCCCTTACTCTTTCCTCGCCAAATTCCATAGGGAATCCTCTTCAAATTCCTTAAGGATTCCCTTACTCTTTCCTCGCCAAATTTCATAGGGAATCCTCTTCAAATTCCTTAAGGATTCCCTTACTCTTTCCTCGCCAAATTCCATAGGGAATCCTCATTAAATTCCTTAGGGATTCCCTTACTCTTTCCTCGCCAAATTCCATAGGGAATCCTCTTCAACATCCTTAGGGATTCCCTTACTCTTTCCTCGCCAAATTCCATAGGGAATCCTCTTCAAATTCCTTAGGGACTCCCTTACTCTTCCCTCGCCAATTTAAAATAATCTTGATCTGCGTATGGTATTCAGGAACCTACATTCCAAATTTGAAGTCTCTAGCTCTTATAGTTGCTGAGATCCACGCGTTCATACAGACGGACGGACAGACGGACAGACTGACAGACAGACGGACAGGTGTCAATCGACTCGGCTATTGATACTGATTAAGAATATATATACTTTATATGGTCGGCGATGCTTCCTTCTGCCTGTTACATACATTCACACAAATTCATTATAGCCTTTTTTGCCCATTTTGAATGGACACAGGCTATAAAAAGATGCCTGACAATTTTTGAGAAGGCCAGATTAAAAGTTATTTTAGCAAAGGAAGCAACTATCAAGCTCAACAAAACATTATTCTCCCTTTTACATACCTTTTTGCATACTTTGAAGACACTTTATGGTTTGTGGCAACATTTATGTTTGCTACGCAATAGATATGTATAAATATAAAATTAATTATAATTAACAATTAGTAGCTATACGTAGTATATGTAATGAGATTAGGCAATAGACTACCTTATGTGCAAAATTTAATTGAATATTCATTGTGTTTCTCAATTTTGACTTGACGTGATTTATCTGGCTGTAAGCACGCTTAACCGCTGCCTTGCACCACGGCAGGGACAATAGACGGATTGAAAACAATGCTAGAGAAGGACAATAGCCGGTTTCTTGGAACACATGCGTGCAAATCGCAAAGTTTAGCATTACTGCATTTGGAACTCGCATCCAGCATCTCCATGTGTTTGCTTATACACAACTTTAGGCATTTCTAAACTGAAACAATTTTTCTCAAAACCAAAATTGTGAATTATGATGGAAAAGTATAGTTATTGAAGATGAAGAAATATCGATTGCATTAAGTGGAATGCGTACAGTGTTACTCCCCTTTGACTGCTACGATTAGCCAAACGATTTCTTATTATGGATATGGATGGCTTGGTGCGAACAAGGATTGCACTCATCCTTCCCCTCCTTCAATCATGGGTTGTGATGTAAGTGTTGTAGCATTTCCGGGATCCTCTCCGGTTACTTCATAGTGTCATGGAGCCATACTCGACAGGTCTACGTCAAACCTACGACCTCCGTCAACAGCTGACCTCGCCCCTCTTCGCCACGGCAGCTTTGTATTCAAGACAAAACTTTGTCAACATTCCCATTACTCTAAAGTTTAGATTCTAAGCTCAGTCCAATTAGGTTACATGTTAAAAGAACCACAGCTAAAGATATCAAAACAATTATTACTAATTTCACTTAAGAGAACAATTTCTTAAATTCAGACTAACGAATTACCGCTAACTGCACTTGATTAGCTTGAACTTATCTGTAGAGTGCTGAGAATTCAAGGAACCTTGCGTGCAAAAGTTTGTTCAACTGTGAAACGAAAACGAGAAAAATCACAATCGTTATTTCATATAATGTCAAATAATGTCAACTTCAAAAATACAATGTTCCAACGAAGCGAACATGCACAACATCACGCCCATTGTGCTATTATTAAATTCTCAATAATTTGCTGACATGGTCCATTTCAGTCGATTTGTTTGGAGTGTCAATAGCCGATGTCACGTTGTTTGCATCTAGTGTGGACCCGGCTGCTGGACACATTTGTTGAAAGGTGCAACGTCAATTAACCAAACACAGCAGATATTCGATGAGTTCACTAGCAATATTTAACATCAAATAGTAAACAATCGAAGTATTTACAAAATTTGTTGCACTTTTTGCATGAAATTGTAAATATCAACACATTTCTGTAGCTTGAAACACAAAAGGAATACTAAGTTAAGGTAGGAACAGAAAAGAAATCAATTATTTTAAAATGCGCACAAGGTGGGAATATCATTAATACATACAAGTGGAGAGCTTAGCATAAGCCATTAATGTTTTACGCTGTTATATATTAACATGTTGGGATAATTGTAGATTAGCTTTTTTTAAAAATACATCACGACATAAGCACTGTCTTTGCCATCGGTAAACATGGTCAACAGAACAATTTATCTTGTTATCGGATTCGTAATTGACATTGGCATCATGAAACATTAAATTGTGCTCACATTAGGAACCAATGGCCCCACCAGCTCCAATCTAACAACTGATTTCTCGATCAATTTTTCTTATGCCACCAAACTGAAAACTCTAAATTTCTCACACCAGAATTTTGCCCGACAAGTGTTATAAGTCAGAACTTGTACAATCTCGCCACGCTTTAGATAAAAGAACCGAAAATTGAAACATTTTGTCTCAGTTTTTTGCAAATACAAAAAAAATGTAATTTTTTACATATATCCGATATCTCAAAGATTGGTTTAAGCAAACAAACCGACAAGATTTTCATCTCAGCTCGATGACGTCAAAAAAATCTTAAAATTCCATTATCTGTATTGTAAAATCGCGTAAAATTGTGTCCTGAATAATTACTGAGTTTATTTCACACTAAAGGACCTGCCACCCATCCCTCTTCCTGTATGGTACATTGCAAAAAATGTTATCTTATTTTTAATATCGTTGGAAGGCTCTATTTACATTTGACTTGGCTGCCCCAGTGACCTACATTCAATCAGGAAGCACAGTAAGTCAGTCGATTGATGCATGCAACAATTTTTCCTTTTTTTGGTTTCCCACACACATTTGCCAAACCCAGTTAACCTGTGTAAATAATGTCAAGGTTAACAGGTAAACGTCAACTGTCAATCACACAGTACAAACAAAAGTTGAGGCATCTTTTACATTTCATCTATTTCATGTCTATTTGGGTCTCGAGTTAAGAGAGCAACACAACTGTTGCTGTTTTCACATAAGAGAACATTCTCTTAAATCTTGACAAGCAAAAGACCGCTGAGTGCAGTTAATTAATCTACTTACGATTAATGATGATGATGAGCTGAGAATTAAATGCTCTCGTGTATGCAACAGTTTGTTGTTTAGCAAAGAAAAGAGAAACTAAGAGAAAGAAGTGAAAATACAATGAACTCAATATGCCTTGAAACAGCTGAGCAGTTTTCATGCACTCATAATTGATAACAGTCTAGCTATATACATCACAGTCGCCTGCAGTGGCTTTCTAATGAATTGGTAGTAAAGTATCTACAACAAACGGAACCGATTCCATTAGCTTTTGATTAGATGTTTCAGATATTAGCAACATTTTACTTTTGGAGAGAGGTAAGTGGGTCAGTTAAAAGGCTTCCATAGTTAAAATGTATTCTAAAGATTCTAACCCGCTTATTGTGTTATTATTATGTCAGATTGTCAGATTAATTATGTGCAATCCGTTAAATAATGGACAGACATAGTTTATTTTCAGTCGCATTGTTTAACTTTTGTTGTTTGCATTTAGTGTTGAAATTGCTGCTAGACACATTTGTTGACAGGTGCAACGAGACGTAACTGCAATATCTACAGTGAGATAGAATATTAAATACAATTAATTGCTTGTTGATTCAACTAAGTACATGGTTAATGACAATGATGCAGACATAAATGTAAAAATTCTTCACATCTAAATTCAGGATTTATATATTTTTTGCTCATGGTCATATGAGATTTACTGTGCCTCAATCTTAGCATCCAGTTGATGAACCAGGTAAAAGGAAGAGCATGCACCTGTAGATACACTACCTGTTGATTGAAACACAAAAAAATAGATGTTAAGGTTGGCAAGAGAACGTCCAGAACAGCATCAAAAAGAGGACAGAGTCCCAATTGCAGAGAAAATTTTATTTGCGTAGGAGAGTGATACTTATTAAGAGCGAAAGCTTTCGTTTTGCTCTCTTTGTGCTGCCTGCGTCCTTATAAAGGTGCATCTGCTTTACTCAGAAGGCACTTGAAAAATAAACTCGGAACGACTCGCACACGTAGTTGGAAATCTGCTTAACGTACGCGGCACAGCGAAATGCTGAAGCACAACGCGCTGCTGCCAAAAGAACAACAATAAATTTAAAGTAAAGTTAAAATCTGCGATTTGTGTTCTATCGTGTTGAACCAGCGAGACAAAAAAAATACTTTTATTCACTGAAATCGACATAATAGTCAGAGTTTTTACAATGTTTTGGTCTGCAATTGCCTCCTCCTCGTCCTCGGGATTGGCCAGTGGTGCACCCACCTATCAGCAGAAGCACGATAGGCCAACTCGCTACATTCGAAATAATCGGCAACTCAGCAATGCAGCATTAATGGACTGACGTTACGAACAGCAAAAACAGGAGGATCTGCGACAAATACAGCAGCACATACAACAGCAGAAACAAGAAAAGGAAAGGAAAAGGTTTAATCGAAAAGAACGGGCAGCATTGAAAAATAGTAAAAAGAAAGCTAGTCAAAAAAGTGAAAGTAAAATATTTAAAATTTTCAAAATATTCAAAATATTTACATCCTGCAAATGCGTGAAAAAATAAATTAAAGAAGAAATTAAGTGTGCAACAACAATAATGATAATAACAATGATAATAATAATAACAAAATGGTAGTAAAGACATTACTCAGAATATTAATATTAATAATACTAATGATTATTAACAACAATAATAGCGATTAAGTGTTTGTCCTAATGGTGCACTGTGAAGTACTTTTGGAGAGTTTTTCATTTATAAATGTATACTATATTAATATTATATTTATAAAGAAGACAACATATTGACGGCAAGAAAAAGCAAAATATATTGAATATTGAGACTGAAAGTTGACAATTGATTTAAATATTTGGAGAAGGTAAGCTGTTATTATTAGAATTAAATATATCCGAATAAGAAAACTTTTATTCCAGATCGAATTCTGGTAATTTTTTTTTGCACTTTTTCTTTTGAAATATTTTGATTTTAAACAAGTCGAGCGCGCGCGATTTTTTGAATCCCTGTACAGGACTTCAAAGAAAAGTATTTTCATTACAATGGGATTTAAATATATCGCTTGAATTCGATAATGCATGCGATAGTCTGGAAACACTGGACTGCGGCTGTTGATTGTTTGTTGTTTATGCTTATCGCTACAGCGGCCGAAAGGCAAATCAAACATTAGTATATGAACAAATGCGTCTTTTCGTTCGCTGCGACGCATCTCTTAAAACTGCACATGTTATCAGCTTGTTCGAGTTATGGGCGAAAGTTAAATATTGAAATTTAAAAGTGTCTACAACATTTGCTTCTCTTTTCCCTTCTAGCAACCACATGGATATAATTGTCGAGCTGCAATCGCTGACAAACCCATCGCTGTAGCTGCCTAATAAGCTTAATTGACAGCATTGCTTTTGTTAACGTTGCCTGCCATTGGATCCAGACAACACGATGTTAGCTTCCCCAAATATGGCCTGCAGACGAATCTGCCTGCAACAGGTTGGTTTCGAATTTCTGTTCAAGCAAATTCCTACAGTGTAACTGGGCGTATGCATGTTGTTGTTGATGATGAAAAGCAAGCTGCAGTTGCGAACCAACAGGGACACCATAGCAACGATTTCATATACCAATTGCTTGGATGAATTTGTGTGCACCGACAGTGCTGTGCACAATCATCAGGATCTGAGCGAGCTACTGCGTCAGCTCATCTGAAATGAGATGGCCAAGAGACAGCAAAGAATATCCCATTTCAAGGAACTGGCACAAAGCGATATATCAATGCGAAGGCAACAGATGCAATCAGGGTGGATTACAGTGAATTAAACAGAACGGCAACTTGCAGGAGGATTGCAGCACTCTAATAGACAGCCGGCAATCATAAGAGTCGTTATGAACTGTGAACGAACTAAGAACGAATACCGACGGAGACGCCGATTTTACAAATTTAGCTACCGGCAAGTCTTCCCTTCTATATACATTTGATCAACACTTTTAGTCATTTTACCCACAGTAACCCAGTGACTCGGGTTGATATTCTGATAATATTATGATGAAATTATGCATCATGGAAACTACATTTTTATATGTGTTTACGATAAAAATTAAGATGCAGAATTTTAAAGGATTCTTCTTTAAGAAAATAATATAAATCATATTTAGATAAAAGGTTTTCATTGAAGACAAATAAATTTAAAGTAAATATTCAAACACACGACAACTATTGCTAAGGCAAAACAATTGATAAAGCATATGTTTACAGGAAACCTTTTTTTTCGCATAAATTTTTAAAATATGTCCAAGCAAAGGTTTTTAAAAGAGCAAAGAATATTCCTATATAATTCCTATATAATAGTTTAATTTATTCCAGACGAAAACAGATGTGTTTGGCGTTAAAATGTTACAAAAACTTAATTGCAAAAACGTGAAACTAAGATTAATAAGTTAACTAACTAATAAGCATATTTCCATTCCAATTTATACCAATCGCAAATCTATAAAGATATTTCTTTCTTTCAATATATTTAATACATATATTTAATTTAACCACAAAATTGAGTTCATATAATATGGTATTTTACGAAAATTTAGGTATTTAAATTCAGTTCTTAATTACTTAAAACGAGGATTAAAAATTTTCGAAAATTTTGTTTTTACAATGAAAAAGAAATTGGAAAGGAAAATAAAATAATGTGATTGGCTTTTAAAGTATGAAACAGTGTTAAGAAGACTTGGAATCTAGAAGTTTACACTAAAAAAGTTATTTGAAAAGATATATGAGTTTTTTTAGCATTTACATAATTACACTTCAATGTATTACAACAAAAATTTAAATATTGGACTCTTTGAGCATACGTGTCTAATTAAGATAAAAATGGATCAAAATTGGTGAATTACAATATTCTAAAAGCTCTAAAAATATTGAGTGTATAGCTCTTCGATAAACAAATATAAAGAATCGATGTCTACACATGTTTATGAATGTTGTTAAAATATCATTCTTGTTAAAGAAAGAACCTACGATTCCTTTCAATAACTCTCTTGATATGAGAGGTTAAAATCGATTTTATTGTATTTAAATGGTACAAGTTTTCTGTAACCCATACTAAATGAAAAGAATAAGAATGATGCTTTATATCAATCAACATCTTGAACTTTTAAATGTCATATGAAAATTATAAAAAGCATATTACAATTTAGCTCAAGATTCATCAAAAGTAAAATGATCTTTTGGAGAGTCTATTTATTAAGATATACTTAAATTTTATTACTACATCTTTTGTCGGAAAATTCGACTATTTAACTTGTACCTATCCATGCCATATAAAATATATGACATTTCGAAAACTATAAATAGAAATCTAAATTTTTTAAGTACAGGTTGCACTGCTATAAAAATACTAAGAATTTTTAAAAGCTAAGCAAGTACGGTAACTGTTAAAAAAGTACGTCCAAGTATACAATATTTAAAAAGCAAAAGGAGTAATTCGAATATTAAGTGAATTAAGGAATTATCGGATTGCAAATAAAATTTTTTTGGCTGTGCGGATGCTCAACATTATCCAAAATATTATGAGTTAAATAAAAAAGAAAAGACAACAAAACAACTACTATAATTCAATTTTAAATTTTCAAATAAAAAGTCAAATATTCTATATTTAGTTAACATTGATAATTGATTTAGATTTAGAAGAGATATCTTTTTTTATATGCGAACAAATTCAGCGTTTATATAAAAGGTATGCTGCGTGATAATTGAAGAGAGGTAGATGAAAGGCTCGTAAGACGACTCCAAGAGACTGCAACTATTAATGAAAATTGTGTTGTGAATTATTTATAAATTACAAGCATTTGTTTCATCAAAAACTTTATTAATTTCATTCATTCGATTTGTTTGGACTATCAGTTAATGTTTCTTACTAAATTTGTAATATACACTAGTGGGCACAATTATTTTGACACAACGGTGAACTAATGTAAATTTTGAAAACTATTTTTTCAAAGCATGAATTTCCTTACTTATCAATGAAAATATTTACATTAATGAAATCTGAAAGAATAGAAAGACACAAGTGGCCGATGTGTCAAAATAATTTTGCTTCGAATAAAACGAAAAGAAAAAGCGCATATAATTATATCAAAATTTTTGAAGTAAACAGAATTACTGACTCAACTTTTAATGGAATTACTGAACAAAAAATCTGATTCAATTAGTCGGAACTAGAAATATGTAAACGCATGTGTATCCAACGTGCATACCGCGAACTATTAACAGAAAACTTAGTGGGGCAAAAGGAGTCCAATTGATCTTCTGGAAAAAAGCAGCAGTCAACAAAATTGCGATTTTTATACACGAAATTAATTAAATTTCATATTTAAGGAATACTTCCACCTAAGTTGTCCGCATTATATGCAACTTATCGATAACTATCGATAGAGTCCTACATTTATTGACTACAGGATATAAATTTGTTAAAAATATACGTCCAAGTAGAAAATTTTCAAAGAGCAAAGGAATTATAAAGTTAGCTAAGAAATTTTCCGATTGCAAATTGAAATGATTTCAACTAGTAACAACAAATAACAGATCAAAGTATTACCAGCACAGATCTAATAAAAGATCTTTATTTAAGTAGTCAAATATTCTATATGTCTGTATTTTATATCACACTACAAACTTAACTGATTTAAACGATCTAAGGTATTATATTGTTGGAGAAAACATAGCTACCAGTCAATAATATCTAAATATAATTGATTCCACGAAACCTTTATATTTCCATATAAAGCGTCTAATATTATATGTCTATTTTAGAAAACGTTATTAATTAATACAATTTCAACCGCATCCCATGACATTATTCCAAGTGATGAACGAAGATTGGTGAAATTACATGAACTTACTTAAAAGCATCTTTAATAATATCACTTCAAGTGACTATTTATGTGCTAAGAGTTACTATTACATACGAAACTTAAAGTATATATACATGTATTAACTACTGATGAGTGTCTATTAAAACTACAAATCGAATGAGAAGTAAAAGCTTCGCCGTATTGGCGAAATATACAAAGAATGTTGGAAAATGAAATGTTAATTTAATCTACTAATTTACTTAAAAGAAGCATCTCTATTATTATCACTTAATGTGATTTGTTTTGTTCTCGCAGTTCTTGTTACTTACGAAATTTTAAAAGTATATTTACATGTATGCACTACTTATGTACTTATTATAAGTGTCTATTAAAGCTACAAATCAAACGCGAATTACACAGAGAATTTTTGAAAATGAAAGACAAGACAAAGTCAATCAAAGAATTAAATATCTAATCAAATGTTCAAATATTAATGTCTATCGTTATATGTAGAAACAAGTTTGTAATAAACTTTTAATGGAATCACTGAACACACAAAACTGATTCAATTCACTGGTACTAGGAAACTCTTAACAGGAATTTGGGACTTTATAGTGTGGCCTCCAATCAATGCTTGCAACCGTATACATGTTGACTACTGCCATCTGAACGTAATGTAATTACCTGGTTCGTAAAGAGACGAATTTGGTCCAATTTGCTCTATTTTTCCTAGGCATAGCCTTTTATTAGTGCAGTAAACCGAACGACCAACAGTTGCTGGGCAAGAGAACAACAAAATCTCGAATGCACAACGTAAGTAAAACCATATTTTAATTACATATTAAATGTAGTTTCCATTTACCATTTGCATGGGTTGTTTAATAGTTTCCAATGCTTCTTAAAAATGTTTATACTATAACTTTACTGAAAAATATATATTCTTGATCAGCATCACCAGCCGAGTCGATATAGCCATGTCCGTCTGTCCTGCTGTCCGTCTGTCGCGATGTATGAACACCTAGATCTCAGAGACTATAAGAGCTAGGGTCACCAAATTTGGTGACAATACTCCTGTGACCCCCGAAAAGGTCAAGTTTGTTTTAGAATTTTGGCAAGCTCCCTCCCGCCCCAAAAATCGGAAAAACCCGAATAACTCGATAAATTTAAAAGATACAAGTTCCAAAACCGGCATACATAAAATTTACTTTCCTTTCGATGCGTACTGAAAATTTCATCAAAATCGGACAATAAACACCGGAGATTTAAAGCAAACAAATTATCGAATGTACAATGGCAGGAATGTGCAAGCAGCAACTTAAGGCATTGAATTATTAATTGCACTTCTGTAGAAAACTAGCAATTGGCAAAGTTTTAAATATGGCCTCATTGGTGCAGTGGTAAGAATGTCGCATTGTTGCCGTGAGGTCTTGGGTTCGTTCCCTGCCAGTGACACAATTTTTTCTGCTTTTAAAAATTGTTAAATAATCGACAATGGCTTTATTGGCGCAATGGTCTGGAGTTCGAGACCTACAAGAGACACACTTTTTTATAGCCTGTGCCCATGAAAAATGGGCAAAAAAGGCTATAATGAATTTGTGTGAATGTATGTAACAGGCAGAAGGAAGCATCTCCGACCATATAAAGTATATAAATTCTTAATCAGTATCAATAGCAATGACACCTGTCCGTCTGTCTGTCCGTCTGTCCGTCTGTATGAACGCGTGGATCTCAACAACCATAAGAGCTAGAGACTTCAAATTTGGAATGTAGGTTCCTGAATACCATACGCAGATCAAGTTTATTTTCAACTGGCGAGGAAAGAGTAAGGGAGTCCCTAAGGAATTTGAAGAGGATTCCCTATGGAATTTGCCGAGGAAAGAGTAAGGGAATCCCTAAGGAATTTGAAGAGGATTCCCTATGGAATTTGGCGAGGAAAGAGTAAGGGAATCCCCAAGGAATTTGAAGAGGATTCCCTATGGAATTTGGCGAGGAAAGAGTAAGGGAATCCCTAAGGAATTTGAAGAGGATTCCCTTTGGAATTTGGGTGGGAAAGAGTAAGGGAATCCCTAAGGAATTTGAAGAGGATTCCCTATGGAATTTGGCGAGGAAAGAGTAAGGGAATCCCTAAGGAATTTGAAGAGAATTCCCTATGGAATTTGGCGAGGAAAGAGTAAGGGAATCCCTAAGGAATTTGAAGAGGATTCCCTATGGAATTTGGCGAGGAAAGAGTAAGGGAATCCCTAAGGAATTTGAAGAGGATTCCCTTTTGAATTTGGCTGGGAAAGAGTAAGGGAATCCCTAAGGAATTTGAAGAGGATTCCCTATGGAATTTGGCGAGGAAAGAGTAAGGGAATCCCTAAGGAATTTAAAGAGGATTCCCTATGGAATTTGGCGAGGAAAGAATAAGGGAATCCCTAAGGAATTTGAAGAGGATTCCCTATGGAATTTGGCGAGGAAAGAGTAAGGGAATCCCTAAGGAATTTGAAAAGGATTCCCTAAGGAATTTGGCGAGGAAAGAGTAAGGGAATCCTTAAGGAATTTGAAGAGGATTCCCTATGGAATTTGGCGAGGAAAGAGTAAGGGAATCCCTAAGGAATTTGAAGAGGATTCCCTATGGAATTTGGCGAGGAAAGAGTAAGGGAATCCCTAAGGAATTTGAAGAGGATTCCCTTTGGAATTTGGCGAGGAAAGAGTAAGGGAATCCCTAAGGAATTTGAAGAGGATTCCTATGGAATTTGGCGAGGAAAGAGTAAGGGAATCCCTAAGGAATTTGAAGAGGATTCCCTATGGAATTTGGCGAGGAAAGAGTAAGGGAATCCCTAAGGAATTTGAAGAGGATTCCCTATGGAATTTGGCGAGGAAAGAGTAAGGGAATCCCTAAGGAATTTGAAGAGGATTCCCTATGGAATTTGGCGAGGAAAGAGTAAGGGAATCCCTAAGGAATTTGAAGAGGATTCCCTATGGAATTTGGCGAGGAAAGAGTACGGGAATCCCTAAGGAATTTGAAGAGGATTTCCTATGGAATTTTGGCGAGGAAAGAGTAAGGGAATCCCTAAGGAATTTGAAGAGGATTCCCTATGGAATTTGGCGAGGAAAGAGTAAGGGAATCCCTAAGGAATTTAAAGAGGATTCCCTATGGAATTTGGCGAGGAAAGAGTTAGGGAATCCCTAAGGAATTTGAAGAGGATTCCCTATGGAATTTGGCGAGGAAAGAGTAAGGGAATCCCTAAGGATTTTGAAGAGGATTCCCTATGGAATTTGGCGAGGAAAGAGTACGGGAATCCCTAAGGAATTTGAAGAGGATTCCCTATGGAATTTTGGCGAGGAAAGAGTAAGGGAATCCCTAAGGAATTTGAACAGGATTCCCTATGGAATTTGGCGAGGAAAGAGTAAGGGAATCCCTAAGGAATTTGAAGAGGATTCCCTATGGAATTTGGCGAGGAAAGAGTAAGGGAATCCCTAAGGAATTTGAAGAGGATTCCCTATTGAACTTGGCGAGGAAAGAGTAAGGGAATCCCTAAGGAATTTGAAGAGGATTCCCTATGGAATTTGGCGAGGAAAGAGTAAGGGAATCCCCAAGGAATTTGAAGAGGATTCCCTATTGAATTTGGCGAGGAAAGAGTACGGGAATCCCTAAGGAATTTGAAGAGGATTTCCTATGGAATTTGGCGAGGAAAGAGTAAGGGAATCCCTAAGGAATTTGAAGAGGATTCCCTATGGAAGTTGGCGAGGAAAGAGTAAGGGAATCCCTAAGGAATTTGAAAAGGAATCCCTATGGAATTTGGCGAGGAAAGAGTAAGGGAATCACTAAGGAATTTGAAGAGGATTCCCTATGGAATTTGGCGAGGAAAGAGTAAGGGAATCCCTATTATTAAATTACTTTTCCCAAAATACTTTTAATTCAAGATCTGCACAGGGTATCCTACTGTCGCGCCCGCTCGACTGATCGGCTTGTTTCTGTTTATATTATTATTTTTTAAATGTATAATTACAGTTATAAAATAAATTAAAACAATATTTTATTTTTATAAACAAATTCTAGCATAAATGCCAATGTATTATATTTAATAAAGTATGTATGCATTACATACATGTATATTAACATAACATTTGTATGTTAAGATAAACATTTGTATGTTAAGATTAACATTTGTATGTTAAGATTAACATTTGTATGTTAATAATTCAAGTGTAACATAAGCGATTATATTTAATTAATCGGAATCTAATCTGAGCAGCGTCAAATTTATTTAGGTTTATATATAAGTCTGTATGTTTGTAACTGTTATTTCATTTTTTCGTAATTAATTTGATCAAAAGAATGATGATAATTCTTATATATTTTGAACTCAAGTTATTTATCTATTTTAGAGAGTTAGGAAGTATAATTCGATTCAAGCATTATACTAAAAATAAGTTTCTTAAAAACTTATTAAAATGAAGAGATATTTATAAGTGAACCAAAATTTGTTAATACAGTATTGTACAAGGAAGTTCATATATGCTTTTTGTATTATATTATACTACATATATCCAAAGCCTATTGTTATTTCAAAGAAGCAAACATAGTTTCCACGATATTAATGAATTTTATAATATTCACTTCCGCGTGAATTGTGATTTGGTTGTTCTACTATTAATGGCTATGCAAACACAGTTAAAAGTTTTGTTGTTATTTTTTTTTTTTTTGAGTTGCTTTAAGTTGACTGTGCCCTGGTTTTAGACCCTTTACTATAAAAAAGTAAATAGGGTCTATTAAGTTTGTCAAAAAAAAAAAATGTGCGTAACAGGTCGAAGGAAGTCCGGCAGACCCCATAAAGTATATATATTTTTGATCAGCATCACCAGCCGAGTCGATATAGCCATGTCCGTCTGTCCGTCTGTCCTGCTGTATGAGCGCCAAGATCTCAGAGACTATAAGAGCTAGGGTCACCAAATTTGGTGACAATACTCCTGTGACCCCCGAAAAGGTCAAGTTTGTTTTAGAATTTTGCCACGCCCCCTCCCGCCCCCAAAAATCGAAAACAAAATTTTTTAAATCCCATAAAATGAAATATTAAAGCTAGAGTCCTGAATTTTGGAACACAGGACGGGTATCAGGGTCCTAACGTATCCTGAAAATTTCATCGCGATCGGATAATAAACTCGGAAGTTATTCAAAACTTAATATTACTCAGTGTCGGACCAAAGGAAGAAGAAGAGCATGTTGACGTAACAACGCGCTATGGGGTACTATCTATTAGTGTCACTCTTATTTCCGTATAGAAGAATAAGTAAAGGGTCTCTCATAGTCGACTTCGACTGCAGCCTTTCCGACTGGTTCTCGCTCCATCTTATTGCAGAGAGCGGCTTTGATGCTCTCAGAGCTAATAGGAGCTTTGGGTAGCTTCTCAGATTGAATTGTGTGCCGATTAACAGTCTCAGTTATCTGTCACGCTATTTAAAAACCTGTCACAGTTGTCGATTCGATCAGTCTCGTTTTAATTCTCAACAGGTTGAATGTGATTTCGCCGTGAAAGTGATTTTGATTTTGGTTAACGGAATTTCCGAGAATCACGAAATTACCATTAAGTGATCTTTCTCATAATGAAGTTAATTTGCAGGCCTGTGAGAATACTCATAGTTGCCACACTGTTGCACTGCACAGTTCATGCGCAACAAAGTTAGTATAAAGCGGATAACTAACGGGTTTTACAGTAATTCACACGCAGTGAACTTGACTCAATGACTCCTCTGCCTCCCTCAGTCTCTCGCTATCAGTATTAATAATCGTTAAATTCTCGCAATGTTCGCCTCGTGTGCAGTTTGACGTCTTCAAAGTGCGAAAGTAAATGACATTCGCTTGGTTTCGGAACAATGACTAGGGGATGTATTCAGAATAAGACATTGAACTATATGAATAACATCTAACGAAATGTTGATTAATCATTAGCTTTTGAATATTATTTATAACATTATTAATCACTGCCACTGCCAGACTGTAAAATAAACATTTAGAGACTGATAATAAACATGCAAAGCATTTTGCCATGTGTTCTGTGCCATACATTAGAGAACAAATGAAATTCAACTTATCTTACTGCTAATCGTGAAATTACCAACTAGTAAATAAAATTTAGTTTGTACTTTTCAATTGCGGGTATTTCCTAAAAAGATTATAAGTCATTAAAATTATTATTCATTTGCATTTTAGATTGTCGTAATCCAAATCAAAAGACAGGCTACTGCCTATCAGTCTATGACTGTCCCAGCCTGATTGAATTGCTCCGGACAAATAGTCCAACTAACGATGAGCGCAATTTTTTGCGAGAGTCCCAATGTGATAATGGATTTGCTCGACCGCCATTTGTCTGCTGCACTCAAGATAAAAACTATGTTGGTCGTACTATTGATACTACAACAACGAAAACAATAATCGATCCTAGACCCACAACTTTCCAAGGAGGAAATGGTCAAGGAGAAAGCTTGCTGCCAAAACTGCCTGCTTGCGGACCGAACTCATTTCTCGATCGGATTTATAATGGCAATGATACGGCAATCGATGATTTTATATGGATGGCTCTGCTGGAGTATAGGAATCGTGAGTCAATCATATTTAGACAGCATTCTAAGAGGAAGTTAAACAAACCGTGTATATTTCAGGCAGTGGAAACTTTGTCTTAAATTGTGGCGGCAGTCTGATCAATAATCGTTATGTTCTGACAGCAGCGCACTGTGTCACCGGTAAAGTCACCACCGAAGTGGGTCAGCTGTAAGTGACCATTAACCGAAACTATTCCAAAATGTACTTATTATCATTATTGAACTACTTTTCAGCGCTAGAGTGCGATTGGGCGAGTACGACATTAGCAAGGAGATTGACTGTATGAATGGCGTCTGCAACAAGCCCGTGATAACGCTTGACATTGAGGAGTCCATCGTGCATCCTCAGTACGATGCAAATAACAATGATCGTCATCATGACATTGCTCTACTGCGTCTCAGTAAACCTGTCGAGCTCAACGCATATTTGCAGCCGGTGTGTCTGCCACTGCCCAGCGTTCGATCAGCCATTAACATCAACGAGAAGCTTGTAGTCAGCGGCTGGGGCCGCACACTTTATAGTAAGGTGTACATAATAACATAAGGATAGCTAATTTTAACATCATTATCCCTTTTGTATTGCAGCTAGACAGAGCAACATTAAACAGCGCCTCGATTTGACCGTCGCAGATCAAGACAACTGCAAGACCAAATTTGCCACAAAGAACGTTAATTTGATCAGCGCGCAGTTGTGCGTGGGCGGAGAATATATTCGGGATAGCTGTTATGGGGATTCGGGGGGACCACTGATGCGCTACAATAATGCCTGGTATTTGGAGGGAGTCGTCTCGTTTGGTTACAAATGCGGTCTGGAGGGTTGGCCTGGCGTCTATACACGGGTCTCCGACTATATGGACTGGATAGTGGGCACTATTCGTCCCTAGAGGAGCATTTGTAGTAGCCGAAATGCACCTTTTGTCAAAATAACTTTTAATTAAAAGAAAGCCGAGAGCCAAACTTAAACAAGTCGTCGCATTTTAATTAACTTACATTAAATGCGATTTTATCGGCAGCTGCAACGCAGCGTATACGTAATGCGCTTACTGCAGCCGTTTGCGGTAATTAAAACGATTCGTGTTGCCTCCGACGTTGCCTTGGAAAGTAACTTTGAAAATGCCAGCGGCACCTTCTGAACGCCCTCTCAACGACTTTCTATGCAATTTGGCAATGCATTTCTATTATTCGCACATGCCGTCCAGAATCTCGTGCTTCAGCTCCGATTAAATTGTTTGTTACCGCTGCGTAACACAATGTAATGAAGTTGAGTGGACGTACAGGGTATCGCGTTGATGAATGGAATTGATTGGATTACAAGTGAAAAACAGTGATCAATGAACCTCTAAGTGCCTGGCTACTGAACATGAAATCATCATGCAGTAATGCGCAGTCAAAGTTCTTCAAATATTAAAATTTAAATGAATAAATCTTAAGTCAAACATTTATGTTGACTAAAAAAACAAACGGTAAATTTATGTGAAAAACTGCTGCTTTAGTTATCACTTTCCAACTAAATACTCGAACTTGCTGCAACTGTTGCCAAAAACTATTCTGCGTGCTGAAAAGTTTATACTTTTTTAGTTCCAGCCTGACCCATGTGTGCCCAAATGGGTCAGCGTCACAATCTACTGAACGGTGTTGGAAAAAAACACACTTTGCTTAAATGCCTGCAAAAACTTGCAATTCAATTTTGGGCAAATTTACACAAATGCAAGCCAAATGTAATTAACACTCACACAGACACTCACTCACACACCCATTCTCACACAGACAAATAGCAAATTGCAGACTGACAAAATACTGGCACACCTGCTGGCCATATTGGCAGACTGACTGCCGTCAATTGGCCCTAACAGCGTTCACAACTCATACGGTCTGCAGAGAATTGTCTCATTTTCGGGGGCTTGCTAGCACCCAAGTCCGATGTGGCGTAATTGAGTTGTGTTTCCAACATTTAAAATAGCCGCTGGCGTTAACGAGCCGGGCTCGCAATCCTCCTGCTATCCGACTTACTGTGGATTGTTGACTAAGTAAAGTTTGACAAATATATTTAGATTTATAGAAGATTATATTAGACATTCTAACCATTGCGCCAATGAAGCCATAAAAGATTATATATTCAGATATTCATATGTATACACATGTCTTTGATTCGGATGAAAGTTAAATAAAGATACTGCCAGAATTAAAAGGAAAGCATAAGCACAGATGTCAGATTTGAAATTATTTTATGAACTTGTATATGACTGTTTTTAGTCCTTTTATAAACTTACTGTAGTTAATAACTATAATGAACGTATTATGTTAATAAATAATCGTAAATGAAGTCATGATCAACAGAAAAATCTGAATTTATATTGATATGTCCGTCTCTGCTTTGGATGAACAGTTAAATACCAAAGATGACATATCGCAGACATATCGAGTTTGTTTCAGAATTTTGCCACGTCCCTTTCCGACCGATAAAATTAAAATCTTATCATAGGATCTTACTTCAAAATATTCAGGTAACAGTAATTGAATTTTTTATCTAAATTTTAGTGTCGGTACAAATTCTTGAAAATACTTAACAGAATTTCTCTTTAGTTAAATTTTGTGATATGTTGGAATAGGTGTAAGCTCACATTTATTTTATATTAATATACTATATATATTTATTAAATATTACTAGTTTTACTAACTTTACTTTAATTGAAAACAAAAATAGCGATATAGTTTGAATCATTAGCTCACAATTTTCAGCATTAAGATAATGTTTTAAATTCATATTAGGGAGTATGATTATCTATAAAATTGATTATATATATAAATTTAAATTATAGTTACCTGTGTAGAGGTTAGTTTATGTTTTTTTTTTCGTTGCTTGTTATATTATTTATTTTTATGCCATCCGCCTGGACCTCTGCCGTCTAACAGGTGGTTTTGTTCCATTTTTAGACCCTTTACTTTAAAAAAGTAAATAGGGTCTATTAAGTTTGTCAAAAAAAAATGTGCGTAACAGGTCGAAGGAAGTCCGGCAGACCCCATAAAGTATATATATTCTTGATCAGCATCACCAGCCGAGTCGATATAGCCATGTCCGTCTGTCCGTCTGTCCTGCTGTCCGTCTGTCGCGAGGTATGAACACCTAGATCTCAGAGACTATAAGAGCTAGGGTCACCAAATTTGGTGACAATACTCCTGTGACCACCGAAAAGGTCAAGTTTGTTTTAGAATTTTGCCATGCCCCCTCCCGCCCCCAAAAATCTGAAATACCCGAATAACTCGAGTAAAAGATACAAGTTCCAAAACCGGCATTCATAAAATTTACTTTCCTTTCGATGCGTACTGAAAATTTCATCAAAATCGGACAATAAACACCGGAGATTTAAAGCAAACAAATTATCGAATGTACAATGGCAGGAATGTGCAAGCAGCAACTTAAGGCATTGAATTATTAATTGCACTTCTCTAGAAAACTAGCAATTGGCAAAACTTGAAATATGGCCTCATTGGTGCAGTGGTAAGAATGTCGCATTGTTGCCGTGAGGTCTTGGGTTCGTTCCCTGCCAGTGACACAGTTTTTTCTGCTTTTAAAAATTGTTAAATAATCGACAATGGCTTCATTGGCGCAATGGTCTGGAGTTGGAGACCTACAAGAGACACACTTTTTTCTGTTTATATTATTATTTTTTAAATGTATAATTACAGTTATAAAATAAATTATAAATGCCAATGTATTATATTTAATAAAGTTGGTATGCATTACATACATGTATATTAACATAACATTTGTATGTTAAGGTTAACATTTGTATGTTAAGATTAAATTTTGAATTTGGAACTCAGGACGGGTATCAGGGTCCTAATGTATCCTGAAAATTTCATCGCGATCGGATAATAAACTCGAAAGTTATTCAAAACTCAATATTACTCAGTTTCAGACCAAAGGAAGAAGAAGAGTATATTGACGTAACAACGCGCTATGGGGTACTATCTATTAGTGTCACTCTTATTTTCGTTTAGAAGAATAAGTAAAGGGTCTCTCATAGTCGACTTCGACTGTAGCCTTTCCGACTGGTTTAAATTTAGTTCATTACATTATTCAACTAAGTATCACTAAATTCGAATCATAGTTGAATTTAGTACCAACTAATTATTTTCACAATTTCTTTATATTTTACTTTGATTTTTGAGCACATATACATAATGAATGTTAGGATTATGATTATGATTTTATTAGATTAAGTTAGACCGAAAGTCAGTCCAGAGATCCAGAACTCACTTAGAGATGCCGAAGGATATGTTTTCCCTTTACCTGTTATACTGGCTGTTATGAAAGCTCTGATCCGATAAAGACTCATAGTCTATAGCTCTGTTAAACTACCATAAAAGGAGAATGCCGGCAAGTCTGCCTGCCTGTAGACCTAGTATATCATGTGTTTTGGGTTTGTTCATCGTAGTTCAATTGAGTCGCTAATAACAATAACAAATTGGATTCAAACGAACGAAGAAACTAGGTGGTCTACAATCAAGAACTTAGTTTGTTATCACTGTGACGATTTGAACTTTGGTTCCAAGAAGGCTAAATCAACATTTCAAAAAAGATAGAAAAGGCTAGACAATTTTTGTGAAAGCCAGATTAAAAGTTATTTTAGCAAAGGAAGCAACTATCAAGCTCAACAAAACATTCTTCTCCCTCCAATGTATTTTACATACTTTGAAGACACTTTATGGTTTGTGGCAACATTTATGTTTGCTACGCAATAAATATCTATAAATATAAAATTAATTATAATTAACAATTAGTAGCTATACGTAGTATATGCAATGCGATTAAGCAATAGACTACCTTATGTGCAAAATTAATTGAATATTCATTGTGTTTCTCAATTTTGACTTGACGTGATTTATCTGGCTGTAAGCACGCTTAACCGCTGCCTTGCACCACGGCAGGGACAATAGACGGATTGAAAACAATGCTAGAGAAGGACAATAGCCGGTTTTTTGGCACACATGCGTGCAAATCGCAAAGTTTAGCATTAATGCAATTGGAACTCGCATCCAGCATCTCGATGTGTTTGCTTATACACAACTTTAGGCATTTCTAAACTGAAACATTTTTTCTCAAAACCAAAATTGTGAATTATGATGGAAAATTATAGTTATTGAAGATGAAGAAATATCGATTGCATTAACTGGAATGCGTACAGTGTTCCTCCCCTTTGACTGCTACGATTAGCCAAACGATTCCTTATTATGGATATGGATGGCTTGGTGCGAACAAGGATTGCACTCATCCTTCCCCTCCTTCAATCATGGGTTGTGATGTAAGTGTTGTAGCATTTCCGGGATCCTCTCCGGTTACTTCATAGTGACAGGGAGCCATACTCGGCAGGTCTACGTCGAACCTACGACCTCCGTCAACTTCGACCAGCTTCGCTTTTAAGCAGACCTCGCCCCTCTTCGCCACGGCAGCTTTGTACTCAAGACAAAAGATTGTCAACATTCCCATTACTCTAAAGCTTAGATTCTAAACTCAGTCCAATTAGGTTACATGTTAAGAGAACCACAGCTAAAGATATCAAAACAATTAATACTAATTTCACTTAAGAGAACAATTTCTTAAATTCAGACTAACGAATTACCGCTAACTGCACTTGATTAGCTTGAACTTATCTGTAGAGTGCTGAGAATTCAAGGAACCTTGCGTGCAACAGTTTGTTCAACTGTGAAACGAAAACGAGAAAAATGATAATCCTTATTTCATATAATGTCAAATAATGTCAACTTAAAAGTACAATGTTCTAACGACGCGAACATGCACAACATCACGCCCATTGTGCTATTATTAAATTGTCAATAATTTGCTGACATGGTCCGTTTCAGTCGATTTGTTCTGAGTGTCAATAGCCGATGTCACGTTGTTTGCTTCTAGTGTGGACTCGGCTGCTGGACACATTTGTTGAAAGGTGCAACGTCAATTAACCAAACACAGCAGATATTCGATGAGTTGACTAGCAATATTTAACATCAAATAGTAAACAATCGAAGTATTTACAGAACTTGTTGCTCTTTTTGCATGCAATTGTAAATATCAACACATTTCTGTTGCTTGAAACACAAAAGGAATACTAAGGTAAGGTAGGAAAATAAAATAAATCAATTATTATACCCTGTGCCCATTAAAAAAGGGCAAAAGCGGTATAATGAATTTGTGTGAATGTATATAACAGGCAGAAGGATGCATCTCCGACCCTATAAAGTATATATATTCTTGATCAGTATCAATAGATGAGTCGATTGACATCTGTCCGTCTGTAAGAACGTGTGGATCTCAGCAGCTATAAGAGCTAGAGACTTCTACGCAGATCAAGTTTATTTTCAATTTTCGACATCTGAATTCCGCCCACGCAAATCACAGCCTCAGATAACTCAGCCTAACATAACATATAGTTGAAGTATAACTCACGCTGAGCAATTTGCCAATGCCATTATTTCATAATAATTGGCCAATTGTCCAACACTGTCCTACAACAGTTTAAGAGTTGTCCAGCACTGACAAACTAAATTATTACTATTATTATATTAATTTATATTTGCGATTGCTAACACGTATGATTGACGTTAAAATTATTAAATTTTTCTGCATTACCAAAATCCATATATCTAAACATTTCCTTCAATTTCTAAAATAAATGGTGAGAGAATCTTGTGGTGTTGCCAGACTGCAGGCAGTAAACAAATTTAGTTTGTGGCAATTCTGGACGCAAGCAACATCGATTTCGAGCGATTCCGATAACGATCTTCGATTTATTCAATCTTATTTGAATAATTCAAATAAGTTGGAAAAGTGACCCCTTTAAATTGTATTGGCCTCCCCGTGGCGTTCCCTGGTAACCGGTTAGATTAAACCGGAAGCTAATTCGAGTGTTAACAGGATTTAATGGTAATTGAAAAAATCAACTATTTTAATCAAGTAATTGTTTCACATAAAACTAATCAGCTTTCCCAGCACTGCTATTCATATTTACACAAAAATAATGTAAACCGTGGCCCAGGGACTAACTAATGTGCATGAAGTGCGCATGCATTCAAAAAATTTTAACCAGTGAGTTTGAATACAAAGAGAGCCAATAAAACAGAAATATATTAAGAGAGCAACACCCTTTCTATTAAAGCTGACAGTGTCAATAAGCAAGAGAAGCTAAGATTATAAAGACAGAGAGAGAGAATGCAAAAGTTTGTAAGGGATGCCCTAAGGGCAAGGGCGTCGGCAGCTTTTCAGTTAGGGGGGGGGGCCTAACACAGGTTTAAAACCTCCTCTTCTCTCTTCGCCTTCCTTTTAAGCACTAGGCACTCAACATACAGTCATTAAAAAAAATTAACACTTCTAATAATTGTTTGTTTTAATAAATTCAAGTTTTAAAAACAATTTGGTGCAAATTTTGGAAACTAAATAATGTAATGTCACATGTGTAGGGGGGGGGGGGGCAATGGCCCCCTCTGCACTCCCCCCCTGCCTACGCCCTTGCCTAAGGGGCTGTTATTCACGCACATGCGCGAACTTTAACAAGTTCGACGAATAGGAAATGTGCAACATTTAATACTGAAATACGTACCCTTATAATGGCATTTTTAATAACGTTAAGGAAGAAAAATATACTTGTAAAGATCGCTATAATTACCTTAATATTAAAAAAAATAATCGATAGTATTAAGTAATTTATGTATGGACATATGAATAGCGAGTGTATGTAGAGAATACTATATCGATACAACGAGCTTCAAGAGCACTTTTCAAATATAGCGTTTGAACAGAAAGGTTGTGCCTCATTGTCAAATTAAATAATAATATTAAAAATAAAAAGAAAAGACTGTAAACTTTACGTGTCAAACGACGCCGACAATTTGGCGCCAGTCTCTGATGAAATTCCTGGTAAATACAAAATGGCCGAACGACCCTTATGTGACGCAATCCAACTGAATAAAGCAAAAGAGGAAGAATTCAGAGATTTGAAAAAATGTTATGAAGCTGAAGCGCAACATGTGAACCATTTGGAAAAACTTCTGGCTACTCGTAAGCAGATTGCTGAAAGAAAGATAATACGACATAGTGAATCTCCGTATGCATCTTCCATTGAAGTAGTAAAGAAGAAGTAGGGAGAAATTTGTATGTGTGTTGATTAAAGAGGTCTTAACAAACTTATTGTTCGTGACAATGGCAACTGCCCCTGTACCGTTGAGAAGACTGTTCCAGTCACTATTATCACAAAAACTATTCATTATCATAGCATATCCATTTTGTACAGATAAATCAGCAAATGAAAGTCCGAAATGTCGACGTAGAAATCGAGATACTCCACCGAAAAACAGCGAACAAGGCGCATGCAAGCAAAATAAAAGGTATAAACTTATAAAGTCATTAGGGAAATACATACTTAAATATTATATAAACTAGTCGAAACGGACTGGGAGAGACCCTGAACTTATGCTATGAAAAATCACTTTGTGGTTATAATGCGTAACATTTTGTCTCGAATAATTTAAAAAATTTTCAATATCCGAATTTTTGAATTTAATTGCGACTCAATTGGGACTCAAATGCACATTAAATGACCACCCACACATCCTTCTAAAATTGTATCCTTTTTTTGATGTCGTTGTAAATAGAGTCTATTTACTTTTGACTTGGCTGCCTCAATGACCTACATTCAATCTGGATGGTCAGGAAGTCAGTCGAAGCAACAGTTTTTCCTTATTTTGGGTTCCCCTTTTAACACATCAGTTGCCGAAACCAGTTAACATGTGTCATTGACTATCGGTGTTAAGAGGTCAAAGCAATTGTTGTTAGCACAGTATATAGATATGTAAGTTCAGGTACATTTTAGATTCATCTAGGCTCACTGAACTGCTTTCCGTTTAGGTGTCTAGTTAAGAGCACAACGCAACTGTTGTTGTTTACACAAAGTATAACATTCTCTTAAATCCTGACTAACAAATGACCGCTAAGTGCAGTTTATTAGTCAACTTTCGATTTGGCGTGGGCTGAAAAATAAATACTCTCGTGTATGCAACAGTTTGTTGTTTAACAGTAAAACGAAGATTAAAATAAAATAAGAGACAATTATAAGAGACAACATCCTATCCGCAGAGCATTAGAAAGTTATAAGTATTAAGAGAGCTTTAAGAGAGCGAAAGCTTTCGTTTGCTCCTGTGCCTTGTCTGTGTCTATAAAAAGGAGCATCTGCTGTCATCAGAGGGCATTTGCCAAATAAACTCGGGCCGATTTGCACACATAGTAGTTGGAAAATTTTTTGATTCACGCGACACAGCGAAAGGTTGATGTACGACACGGTGCAGCCAAAAGAACAACAATAAATGTCAAGCAAAGTTTGTTTATGCGAATCGTGCTTTTCGAGTTAAATCAGCGACATAAAAATAGTGGAATTCAGTGAAATCGACATATTCATCAGAATTATGACAATGTTTTCGACGGCAGTTGCTTCCTCCACGGTCACATCGGCTGCCTCAAACCCGTACTCGGGACTGGCCAGTGCTGCACCCACTTATCAGCAGAAGCACCAAAAGCCAACTCGCCCCATTCCCAATAATTGGCAGCTTAACAATGCAGCATTTAAAGCACGACAGCAGAAGCAGCAATATCTACAGCAACTACAACAAATACAAGAACAGGAAGGCGAAGACGGAGACGGAGACGGAGGCGAAGAGACAGAGCAAAGCACAAATAAAAAGAAAAGTGATCAAAAAAGTGAAAGTAAAATCTTCAAAATATTTACATCCTGCAAATGCGCACAAAAATAAATAAATGAAAACTATGCAACAGCTATCAATAATAACAATGATAATAATAATAATAAAATACTAATAATATAAATATAAATAATATATTTATAATAATAATTAACAACAATAACAACTGTAAAGTGTTTCGCTTAAAGGTGTATTGTGAAATATTTTTTATGCCTTTCAATTTATAAATTTATAAAATTTATACAAGATTAAAATTATATTTGTAAAGAAGACAACATATTGAAGGATGACAAAAGGAAAATATATTCAATCTTGTGGGTGAAAGTTGACAATTGACTTGAGGATTGACAGAGTCATAAAACAGCAGGTAACAGCAACAAATCCCTTTATTCCAGATCTTATCCTGAACACTGGGTTTTCCTTTTGTAATCTTTTTATAGACTTTTAAATAATAAAACTTGAAGAAATCAATGCATTTCCCATTTTGCTCTGTACACAATCAATTTTACTCATGCTTTTTGATTTTAAATAACATTTGTTAAATCACTTTTTGTTACTCTTTTAAAATACATTGAAAATATCAATATAAACTAGTAGAAAGTTGAGTTCACTCGACTGCGAAAGACCCTGTAATTACTTTGTACTATTTTCAACTATCCTAAAGACGTTATGTTAAATTTCACCACACACTGTGGCTGAACAGAGCCCTTACAGTGGTATGCAACTGAGTGTGCAACTCTGTTACTGTAAAGTATACATAAATATATCAGAGACTATAAGAGCTGCATCAGCCAAGTTTGGCAAACAGACTTCTATGACACTTTTCCCCCTTTTCCGACCCTAACAAGGGCATGGTCACTTTTTCAGTAAGGGGGGCCACTAACACACAATTACACCTCCTCTTCTATTTCTGCCTTCCTTTCAAGCACTAGATTTTTCTGAGCGATCAACATACAGTCATTTAAAAGAAATTAATTCTGATAACAATTGTTTTTTAATAAATTCAAGTTTTTCCGGCTTTTTAATGTTAATAATGTAAAGTTTAATGTTTACCAAATATGCAATTATTGCAACATTTAACAAACAATCTTTGACAATGACAGAGACAAATTAATTAACTCAGTTAAAATCAAACCGCAATACGCTCACATGTAAGTATTGTACAATGTGTGTCTGTTTGCTTGATGTAACCACACATTTATTGCAAACGGAAAACAAACAACAATGATAAAACAAAGACGTGGTGTAAATGTCATTTAAATCATCAAATTTCAAGAGTTCTGATTTTTCCAAAATGCGCTGCACTGAATTTAGTTTATTGTCATTAAAAATGGGCAAAAAAGGGAATAATGGATTTGTGCAAATGTATGTATTTAACAGGCAGAAGGTGACATCCCCGACCCTATAAAGTATATATATTCGTGATCAGTTGAGTCGTTTGACACCTGTCTGCCTGCCTATCCGTCTGTCTGTCCGTCCGTCCGTCCGTCAGTATGAACGCGTCGCTTTCAGTTACTACAAGTGCTAGAGACTTTAAATTTTGAATGTAGGTTCCTGAATACCATTCGTAGGTCTAGTTTATTTTTAATTTTCGATATCTTATCCCAGCTCATGCAAAACAGAAAAATTTCACAGCCTGAAATTTTTAGAAAACACAGCTTAACTAAGCAAATTGCTGCACGTTTCATATTGATTGGCCCATTAATAAAGGAGATATTAAAAAATTTATTTTAAATAAATAATTTATAAAATTTATAGCCAGACCGAATGCGCAATTATCCAACAGTATTGTGTAGGAGTTGTCGAGCACTGAAAACTATACTCTTCATTGTCGAATGCACGAAGATTACATATTGAAGTGTCCATAACATTCCCTTCTCTTGTCATTTTCAGCAGCCGCATGGATATACCCGAGGAGTTACAGTCGCTGACAAACCCATCGCATTAATTGGCAGCACTGTTTTTGTAAACATTGTCAGCCATTGGATCCAGACATAATGATGTTAGCCTCCCCAAGTGAAGCCTGCCGGGAACAATTAGGCTACCAAAGTACGAGGATTTCGAATTTCTGCAATCAGAGGCATCACTAAGTACAGTGGCCGATATGGAGCAACCAGATTTCAAGTCATCAATTCTATATAGACTTTAGTCATTTCACCCACAGTCGAGTACCTAATGATATTCTGATAATGTTGATATCTATAGCATTTTACAATAGAACTCAAGATGCAGCAGAATGACAAACATATTTTGGATCATTTTCTTAAGAAAATAATATAAATCATACAATTTCACCACAAATATTAATACAACAGATATTTAGAGTAAACTATTTTGAACCATGAACTTTAAAAAAGTACAAAGGTTTATTGATAGATATTTAAATTAGGTCTAAGGAAAGAATTTTAAAAAGAGCAAAGAATATATTTTGCTATTAAATAAATACAAATATTTCATTTCTTTCAATAATATATATTTAATTTTACCATAAAATGATTTAGTTATTGATTGATTAAATCAAATAAGAAATAGTTTTGAATACTTTATAACATACAATGAAATTGAAATTGGAAATGAAACATAGAATGTGATGCGCTTTAAAAGTATGAAACAGTGTCAAAAAAGACTTGGCAGCCAGTAGTTGACTTGGAAACACATATTTTGCTAAAAAGGATATAAGTATTTGTTAGAATCTCAATTTTACTGAGAGCTATTTGTGTTTTCTTTAGCATTTGCACATTTAAACTTAAATGTATTACAACAACAATTTAAAATGCATAAGTGTCTATAATAAAATACAAGAGCAGTTAACTGCAAATTAATTTCATTGCTCTTTGATAAGCAAATTTAAAGAAGCGTTGTCTAGACAAGTTTATGAATATTGTTAAAATATCATTCTTGTTAAAGAAAGAACCTACGATCCCTTTTCAAAAACTCTCTTGATATGGACCTGAGGTTAAAATATTATTGTATTTAAATGGTACAAATTTTCTGCAACCCATAGTAAAGGAAAATAATAAAAATGATACTTTATGTCAATCAATATCCGGAACCTTTAAATTTCATATAAAAATTCTAAAAGACACCTTAGAATATAGCTCAAGATGCACCAATAGTTAAATGAACTTTTGGAGTGTCTATTTATTAAGATATACTTCAATTTCAAAACAATATATTTTGTCGGAAAATTCGACTATTTACATGTACCTAATCAAGCCATATAAAGTATTTGTCATTTCGAAAACTATCGATAGAGACCTATATTTATTGAGTACAGAACATAACAAAATTTAACAAAAGTACGTCCAAGTATACAATATTCAAAAAGCAAAGAAGTAATTCGAATAACGTTAATAGAGAAATAAACAAAAGAAATTGAAACTAGAGTAAAAATCTCTCATTTTGAAATGTAATTTGAATCATATTTGTTTGCTAATAATCCAATTTTGAACGTATCTTATACAACATATTATTAAGAGAAATAAAATGCTTAACTGCGTTCAAAATTCCTAAAAGGCAAGAACTACAAGTGATTTTTAAATTAGAATAATTACATCTGAAGTGAATCTACGATAATCTCAAGATCTTCATTAATGATATTCAAATGATTCTCACATATCTTGGCTGAGCGGATGTTCAATATTATCCAACATATTACTTTCGAAAAATAAATAACAGTCCGAATTTTTTTTCAAGACAATAAGGATTTTCATATATTTATGATGCCAAATAATTTATAAAATATTCCTAATTTAGATTTCCAAATAATTAGTCAAATATTCTATACGTATATCTTTAAGTTAGCATTGATAATAAACGGATCCAATATGAGGGATTGCCAGAGTTTATTTAAATTTAAATTAATCTTTTATATTAAAGATACGTTACGTGACATTTTAAGCCAGGTAAATGACAGGCTCGGTAGACGACTCTAATAGAATGCAACTATGAATGAAAATTGTGTTGTGATTTTTTAATAAAATGGAAGCATTTTCTTTCTATTAATTTCACTCAAGCTATTTGTTTTGGGGTAACAATTAATGTTTCTAACTAAACTTGTAATATACATACATATGCAAAAGATATGTATTACGAAATATATTTATTATGTCTGTTAAAGTTTCAAAGAAAACGAAAAGACAAAGCTTATATAATTATATCGAGAATTTTGAAGTAAACAGAATTACTTTACACAAACAGAATTACTTTGTTAATAAACTCTTAATAGAATTACTGAACAGAAAAAACTGAATCAATTAGTCGGAACTAGAAATATGTAAACGCATGTGTATCCAACGTGCATTCCGCGAACTCTTAACAGAAAACTTAGTGGGACAATAGGAGTCCCATTGGTATTTTGGACAAATGCAGCAAACAACAAAATTGCGATTTTTATACACGAAATTAATTTAATTTTTTATTTAAGGAATACTTTCACCTAAGTTGTCCGCGTTATATGCAACTCATCGATAACTATCGATAGAGTCCTTCATTTATTGACTTCAGGATATAAATTTGTTAAGAATATATGTCCAAGTAGAAAATATTCAAAAAGCAAAGGAAGTATAAAGTTAGCTAAGAAATTTTCCGATTGCAAATTGAAATGATTTCAACTAGTAACAACAAATAACAGATCACAGTATTACCAGCACAGATCTAATATAAGATCTTTATTTAAGTAGTCAAATATCCTATATGTCTGTATTTTTTATTACACCACAAACTTAACTGATTAAAACGATCTAAGGTATTATATTGTTGGAGAAAACATAGCTACCAGTCAATAATATCTAAATATAATTGATTCCACGAAACCTTTATATTTCCATATAAAGCGTCTAATATTATATGTCTATGTTAGAAAACGTTTTTAATTAATACAATTCCAACCGCATCCCATGACATTATTCCAAGAAATAACTATGAATAAAAATTGTATTGTGATGTTTGGTGAAAATACATAAACTTACTTAAAGCATTTCAATTAATACCACCTCAAGTGATTTTGTATGCGCTAAGAGTTACTATTACATACGAAACTTAAAGTATGTATATATACATGTATTAACTACTAATGTGTGTGTATTAAAACTACAAATCGAACGAGAAGTAAAAGTTTCGCCGTATTGGCGAATTACACAAAAGAATGTTGACAAAAAGGAAACGTTGATACAAATACAAAGTTAATCAAAGAAATAAATATCTGATCAATAGATCAACTATTGATATCGTTGTGATTTTTGGTGAAAAAAGAAAAATGTACAAAAAAGTAGAGATGCTACTTTATCACTTCAAGTGAAGTGTATTTTGTAACAGATACTATTACTTACTACTTTTGCTGACGAGTTAATCAATGAATCAAATATCAGTATGAAATCGTATTTTATTTGAAATAATGAAGCAAATTCATTTATAAATGTGTAAATTTCCAATATTGATGTCTATATTTATATAACCAAGATATTAATAAATTTTAATTACATTACTGAGCTGACAAAACTTATTTAATTGGACGGTACTAGCTAACTCTTAAATGAAAACTCGGTTAGACAAAGTGTGTCCTCCAATCAAGACATTTTGATACTGATACTGATCAAGAATATATACTATATACTTTATAGGGTCGGAGATGCCTCCTTCTGCATGTTACATACATTCACACAAATTCATTATACCCTTTTTTGCCCATTTTTAATGAGCACAGGGTATAACTAGTAAGAATGGACTGTGAGAGACCCTGTATTTTATGGTATTCCGGGTACATCGGGCCTCAGATACACACTAAAGGTTCCTTGTGCAGGTAACGTATATTGCAACAAAATTGTATCTTATTTTAAATATCGTTGGAAAGCTCTATTTACTTTTGACTTGGTTGCCCCAGTGACCTACATTCAATCAGGATGCTCAGAAAGTCAGTCGATTGACGCACGCAACAAGTTTTCCTTTGTTTAGGTTCCCTTTAAAACACAATAGATGCCAAAACCTGTTAACCTGTGTAAATAATATCAGGGTTAACAGGTCAATGTCAACTGTCGGTAACACAGTATAAACATAAGTCCAAGCTTCTTTTACATTCATTTGTGTCTTGAGTGAAGAGAAAAACACAACTGTTACTGTTTTCACATAAGAGAACATTCTCTTAAGTCTTGACAAACAAAAGCCGCAAAGTGCAGTTAATTAATTCACTTACGATTTGTGATGAGCTGAGAATTAAATACTCTCGTATATGCAACAGTTTGTTGTTTAGCAAAGAAACGAGAAACTAAGAGAAAGAAGTGAAAATATAATGAGCTCCGATTAAATTAGTTATTGATTAGGAGTTTCACATATTAGATACATTTTACTTTTGGAGAGCGGTAAGTGGGCTAGTTAAAAACCTTCCATGGTAAAACGTTTAGTTAATATGTATTCTAAAGATTCTGACCCGTTATTATTATATTGTCAGATAAAATGATTATTCCCATGGCCGCAGCTCTCCAAGCACAGACAGAATTACCTTACACTACGTTAAACTACCTAATATGAAGTATAAATTAGTAATTAGGCAAATTTTTAAATATCTTTTTCAACAAACATTGAAATGAATTCATCATAGTTTTAAAGGCGCACCTAAAATATGCAATTTTGCTCCAATCGTGTAGTCATCCCATATACAAACATAAATCTAGAATCATTCCCACAATTTCAGCATCCACTTGATTAACCTGGTAATAGGATGTGCATGCACCTGTAGCTACTAAGACATTCCTGTCGCTTGAACACACAAAAGAATTGTAGTCAAGGTTGGCAAGACAACGTCCAGACCAACAACCAAAGCAGGACAAAGTGGAGAGAAACTATAATTTGCTTAGGAAAGTAATATTTAATAAGAGCAAAAGTTTTCGACACGCTGAAGCCAAAATAATAAGTTGGGTTTTGCGATTCGTGCTTTATCGTGTTGAACCAGTGAGACAAACATTGTTGTATTCACTGAAATCGACGTATTCATCAGAATTATGATAATGTTTTGAATTGCAGTAAATCCGTCCTCGTAATGGCCAGTGCTGCATCCACTTATCAGCAGAAGCGTAATGTAACATTTCGCGCTTTTTCCAAAAATTGGTAGTTTAGAAATGCAGCATTTAAAGCCCGACGTTCCAAACAGCAACTACAGCAGCAGCAGCAACAAATACTGCAGCAGAAAAAAGACGAGAATAGGAAAAACAGCATCAAAAACAACACACAGCATGCAAAAATAGTAAAATGAATGTTCGTCGGGACCCCGACCGAAATATACCCCATGGCTCCACATGAGCCTGCTCAAATTCAATATTGATGTAATTCTCTTGAAATTAGTTTTATTTTGTAATTTGTGTTACTTATCATGTATGCCAATTCCTATGTCTCTAGCCGCAAAACTGCTTTTGTTATGAGATAAACTTGATCTGCCTGAAGATAGAGTCGAACTTCTCTATTACGAACTTTTGTATAACGAAGTTTTCTTTATAGCGAATTAATTTCCAGAACACTGCAAACTCGTTCAATATTTAGTATGTTTTATTTCCCTTCTTCTTCTTCCTATAACAAATTTTATTTCGATTTTATGTTGTTGGCTAAAAAACGTTAATTCCGCCTAATTTGGAATTCCTTCAAACAAAAATTACCAATTATTTTTAAAAAAAAACTTTACAAGTAACATGTACACTTACACTGGTAAAAACCAGAGCTAAAACTTGTACCCTGTACTTCAACTTATGCTTTCAGTTAATAAAGATTACTCATCAGCGCAACATCGAGTTCTTTAATTACGTTACTTACAAATAAACATTACTCTTTCAAACAATTCCATTTTACGAGTTTTCTATATGACAAAGTTTATTTTTGTCCCCTGGACATTCGTTATATAGAAGTTCGACTTCTACCAGTGCTGGGAAACCAAGTTCTGGCTTCTAGCTCTTACCATCTCTGAGATACTTTCATTAATACGGACGGACAGACGGACATGGCTATATCGACTCGGCTGTTGATGCTGATTGAGAATATCAATACTTTATAGGGTCTCCCAGACTTCCTGTTACCTGTTAGACCTGTTACGCATATTTTTTTTGACAAACTTAATAGACCCTTTTACTTTTTTTAAGTAAAGAGTCTAATTAATTCGTTTCATAACAATTTCCTTATTCTAATATAAGAACATTTTTTTAATCTTATATAAAAATATAATACATAAAACATTTCCGAGAGAATCACAGAAGATGGGCAACTGTTGACAAACTCAAACTTTCATTTTCTTGAATCCTTCACTTAAAAGTACAAAGGGGCTGTTTTCTATTTTTCAATAGAAAAAAATGTGCAAAACTAAATTGCATTGTTTTCGTCGAATATATACAACAACAGCTCTCTACAAAATGTATTCTAGCGAAGTTAAATTGTAAACTTTACAGAGAAAAATTCATTGTATGAATATGCATTGTTAGAAGATCAAAATGCCAAATGAATGTAAAATCATTTTAATTGAAATCAATAAGTAACAATGAGAGCTTTACTATACATAAGTCTATTAAAAGACTGCAAAAGAAAACAGCTTACCTTTTATTTTGTGATTTTTTCAATACTTAAATCAATTTACAGCCACAATATTATATTTATTATTCATCTTGTATAAATTTGTAAATAAATAAAGAAAGAAGTCGTATCCGAAAAGTTTTAACAAGTTTTGTTGATTCTTATTAGTATTATTATTGGGTTTCGGTTTCGGGTTACGCAAAATTACTTAATGTAGCTTTTTTTACGGTTACAGGTTTCTTGTGTTTCAGGTTACAAACAATTCAAATAAATGTAAGAGATTTTTTATTTGTACACCACTAGTCAAGTAGATTTACTTTCGTATTCAACGATGTTGTTTAAAAATACAAATTTAATGGGTTAAAAATATTAATTTTGAAAGTATTGGGTTATTGTGGCGAACTTAATCTTTATTCATGAACCAGTTACTAAACTGTTATTTTGGTATATAGAATGCCAAAGTTTTATTTTCGTTACTGTTTCAGTTAATTTCAATGGTTTAATGCCGGTTTACGGTTTCTGTTACAATTACGGCTTGAATCTCTGATTATTATTATGAATATTTTTTATTATGACTATTTTGTTATTATTATCATTGTTATTATTGTTGTTTCACACTTTTCATAAATTTATTTATTATTATATTATTTATGCTTGCTGTGGGTTGTTTCTGATTGTTGTTTTTGATTGTTGGTTTTGCTTTTCCTCTTCTTGTTTCTGCTGTTGTATTTGATGCTGCTTCTGCTGTTGTTGCATTGCATAAATGCTGCATTGCTAAGCTGCCAATTATTGGGAATGGGGCGAGTTGGATTTTTGTGCTTCTGCTGATAAGTGGGTGCAGCACTGACCAATCCCGAGGACGGGTTTGAGGCGCCCGATGTGACCGGTGAGCAGGCAACTGCAGTCAAAAACATTGGCATAATTGTCGCGCTGGTTCAACCCTATAAATCACTAATCGCAAAACCAACGTTACTAGAAAGTTATTGTTGTTCTTTTGGCTGCAGCGTGTCGTACTTCAGAATTTCTCCTAATCGCGTGCGTCAAACAGTTTTCTAACTACGCGTGCGAATCGTTCCGAGTATATTTTCCAAGTGCCTTCTGATTACAGCAGATGCTCCTTTATATAGACGCGGGCAGCACAAAGAGAGCAAACGAAAGCTTTCGCTCTTAGTAAGTATCACTTTCCTACGCAAATGATTGTCTCCCTCCAATTGGCACTTTTTCCTGCTTTTCTGGTGTTCTTGACATTGTCTTGCCAACCTTGACTACAATTCTCTTGTGTGTTCAAGCGACAGGAATGTCTTTGTAGCTACAGGTGGATGCTCTTTCACTTACTAGGATAATCAATTGGATGTTGGGATTGGGAAACAGTTAATCTCCTATGGCCATGAGCAGCAATACACAAGCATTGAATCTTGATGTGAAGGATTCTATATTTTTGTCTGCATATGAAACATGGCATCGTTTAGGTGCTCATTGAAACTGTGATAAATTTATTTTAATATTTGTTGACAAAGATATTTAAAAGAATTGCCAAATTAATATTATTACTTCATATTAAGTATGTAGGTTAAAGTAGTGTAGAGTATCCCTGTCTATGTTTGGAGAGCTGAGTCCAAGGGAATAATCGCAGCTCAGACACTTACCAAACGGCTCTATCGTCTCGCTCTCTATCTCCACTCTACTAACATTATTGACCATGTACTTAGTTGCATCAACAGGGAATTAATTGCATTTATCTTTGCTCTACCAATCAGTAGATGTTGCATCTAGGACTCCCTGCACCTGTCAACAAATGTGTGAAAGCAAACAACGTAACAACAGCTACTGACAGTTGAACATTGTGAATGAAATTTGACGAATTGCTCATAATTAATACAATAATCTATAATATGATAATAAAATTAAATAATATAAAAAAAGTTGAAGGTATCTTTTCACCATGGAATCTATTTGACTGGCCAAACTACAGCGATAAATACTTAAAACAAACTTAATAGACCCTTATACTTTTTTAAATTAAATCGTCTAAAAATGCCAAAGTAAGTCATATATAAATATTTTGAAGTTAATTACCCAACGATTATACTATTAATTTTAAAGTCAAATTGAAGAAAAATAATTGATAACTCCACATTATAGAATTAGAACAACCTTTTGCAAAAATCGATTGAATTAAGGGAGACATTAGGGAATTTGTTCCAAATCAATTATTTCATAATTTATGGTCAGAGCGAGAGCGCATATGATAATAGTTTCCAGCACTTTAGCTTAGGAGGTTTCCACCACTGAAAACTAAAACTGATGATTATAATATAATAATGAATATGACCGATTGCCTATACACATGTTTGACAACTTTACATTTCTGTCATAGTATTAAAGTAATAAACCATTTCCGTATCATACATAAGTAAAATCAATTCAGGAAACTTGAACTCATGTTCATACTGTGCTAATGACAGTTGACTTTGACCTGTTAACCCTGTCAATTCTGTAACACAGGTCAACTAACAGTTTGATTTATGGTTCTCTTTTGTGTCTTAAAATGAACCTTTTTGACGCATGCGTCACTCATTGAGCAACATCGTTGTTTGTAGGTCACTAGGGCAGCCAAGTTTATAATTTCACCGAGAACATGATTATTTTGAATTCACAGCAATGTGCGCATTAGGCAGAAGGGGAAGTAACAGGCCTGTCTGTTCCCAGCAACCAAATTTGGCACACAGACTTCTAAAAGTCTACAACAGTGCTGTCGAACTTAATCGGCATTTTCTCAAAAACACGAACTTAAGTTGGTCCGACCTTGTCTTATACAGCAAACGATAGAGAAAATTACGGCCAGTTTTGTGATTGTGCTCTCTCACTTACTGATAGAGACGACTTTGTGCTGACTTCGGCTCTTGTCTGTGTGAAACGCCGATTAAGTTCGGCAGCATTGTTATGACCATTGCTGCCAAATCAGCCTTTATTCCGATAGATTTGTCCTGTTTGTAGTGTATCAGTGGTTAACTTTTAAAGAGTATAGCCTTTTCGTCACCCGGTGGAAATAGTGACCTGTGACTAGCGTACAGAATGGATAGGGGCTGCGCACTCTTGTTAGGCTCGGTTCTAGATCGCCGGATAGCCGGGGCTCTTCTTCACTGTTACGGCATTGATAAACCCTAACACATTAATAAATGCGCTAAAACAGATTCTAACAAGTCGAAGAGTCGGAGTATGAGCGATAGTAGGGGCGGAAGCGGTAGTAGGAAACGATATGCTACAATTAAAGCCGGATATAAGAGAGATGTTCGTCCTGTCTGTTAAAATTTAGGACTCTAGTTTTAATATTGTCCGTGCGTCCGTCTGTATAAAGACGTGCATCTTTGCAAGTATAGACTTACAATTTGAAATGAAGGTCAAGATTATTTTCAATTTTCAATATCTTAAGCTATCACAGCCTTACATTTTAAGATAACACAGTTTCCCTGAACAGATAATTGAAGTATTTCAAACGATATTCAATTGGCTGCAAGTTTCATAGTGATTCCCATTAATTAAGGAGATACTAATGAATTTGTTTTGTGGGCTAGAGCAAGAACGCATTTAAAAGTCCCATTTGATATGATTTTGCGCTAAAATTGTATTGATGAAAAAAAGCTGGAAACTATACATTGTGTCGGTGAAAAAGGCTGAGAGCTACACTGAAAGCTATACATTGTGTCAGTGCAAAAAGCTGTATAAAAATATAGAACAATTTGGCTGCAAGTTGGTTGATCCATAAATAAGAGAAATAGTAAGGAATTTGTTTTAAATCAATTATTATCCAACCTATTGCAACACCAATTTCGAGCGAGATCTATTTGAATATATGAATAAATAAGAAGATAAATGCAATTCCTTTCTTTATATGAATTGGTGTTTGCAATTTTCATTATTTATGTGATTTTCTATAAGTGAAGCAATCGATAGATATGTAGAATTTTGTTAAAAGCTATGCCTTTAAATGAAGCTGTTTATATTTTCATAAGTACCATAATTTCATACATTCAAGACCAACTGCAATATTGTTTTCCCTAGAATATCAACTTTTCCATTGAATTGGTGTTTCTGTAAGCGTGTTCGTATGTGTATAGCCCGAAGACAATTTATCTCTGCACGAGAGATGTCAAAATTGCGTTCTGCCCGCAAAAGTATGCTAATTATTTCAAATTTGTCACCAAGAGACTGAATAACAGATAATACCTGACTCTTAAAAGATGGAAGCCCCAAATCGTAATTATTTATTCAGACTCGATAAGAAGAGACACTTTTCGTATACAAAATGAATTTGTTTATCTTATTTAAATTTATATTGTGTTCTATTTCTAAACTGAAGGCTTTGGGCGAAATGCACATCATATGTAATTTAGACTGTTTGATATTCTTGTGTGACTTAATGGTTCGTTTCTGATTCAAGGGAAAAGATTTCTACATATTCTGTTCTAAGCCCATCCAAAGCTGCTTGTGCAAATATGCCTTACGATACTTCAACTAGTATTAGATATATCGTGTCAATGCTAGTAAGTTCATCGATGTTTGATTGGCAACATTTTCAATGCAGGAAACGCTTGCTAATTAATACAGACAGCTATAATATTTTCCGAGAACTGCTTTGCACCCGGGCTCATGAATTGTGCATTGTACATTGTTATAAACAGTCTTTGTTTTACTTGTGGGGTTGCACACATTAGTGTTTATTGTACGGTTCCCTAACTGGTGTTACAAGATAATTGCGAAATCTAGTGAAGTGTGACTTATGTTCATCTCCCTTATCACAGAGATGAGTGACAACAATAGCTGACTATCATTCATGCATATTCTAGACAATTGCAATTTATTAGTTAATTAGTTAATTTGAGTGTCACTTATTACATACGAGCATTAAGTATATTGTTTGTGTTTCTAAATAGGTATATTCCTGAAAACAATTATCAGGGAATTCTATGGCTGGTATTTCTGAATAATAAGGTCGAGTTTATCGGAATTAATTAATTCGTTTTATAGAAGCTTCCTGAAAACAGTGTAATTAAATATTCGACATATTCTTTAACATTTGAATGTGTCTGTTTGTAACAATAACATGGTGTATTTTATGGCTATTTTAAAATTAATTAGGTTGAATTTCAAGAAAATGAATTACAGAAGTTGTGACAGTTTTACTAACTAAATGGACAATAAAAATAATATATTTTACCAGAAGTCAAACTATGTTTCTCTTAGTTTGTACTACAACTACTAGTTTGTATTGTTTTCAACTTTAGGGGATCTTCCAATGATTCTTATTTTCCATTTATTGACTCTATATCTTTAAATCAGTTGTCAACTTTCACATGTAATATTCATATGTATTTGTATTCAATACATATATTCAACTTATTTTCCGACTATTGATGTCTTCATTATAAATCAAAATGCCTTATGTATTTTCTGGTGATAAGTGGGTGCAATTCTGGTTAAGCCAGAGGACGGGCTTAAGGGACAATGGAGTGGTTACTGCAGTCCAACACATTGTCTTAATTCTGGTCAATATGGCGATGTCAGTGAATAAAAGTATTTTTGTCTTGCTGGTACATGAATCGCAAGAACCAACTTTACTTTAAAGCTTTTGTTGTTCTTTTAGCTTCAGCGTGTCGAAAGTATTTGCTCTTAATAAGTATTGATTTCCTACGCAAATTATAGTGTCTCAGCAATTGTGATTTTGACCTGCTTTTGTTGCTGGTTTGGACGTTGTCTTGCCAATTGCAATTGCAATTTCTTTGTGCTTCAAGCGACAGGAATGTCTTTGTAGCTACAGGTGCATGTACTAAATTTCACATTTCTCAATATTGAATTTACATATGATTGATTCTAGATTTATGTGTGTATATGAGATGACTATACCAATGCATTGACAGTGCATCTGTGACACTGCGATTCATTTGAATGTGTTTTATGCATTTTGTTCGCTCTGGACCCCCAACGTTGAACAGTTTATTAAACAGAATTTATTTGAATTCGAGTCAACGCTGATTACTATTTTATACTTCAAAGGGGTTAGGTTAAGGTAGCGAAACTCTGTGGTATTTTTTTTCATTCTTAGTTCCTACAGACGAGCATGGCTATAACGACTAGGCTGTTGATGTTGATCAAGAATAAATACATCTTACGGGAACAGAGATACCCCATTCTCCCGGTGCATCGAAAGCAAAACTCATTTACTCTTCGAGTAATGAGTATAAAAATCAAATAATTGTTTTGTTTATTGTGTCAACTATGAAATACAATTTAATGAAAACAATTTAAGATAACTATTCACATCTTATATATAATTACTAGGGCCTTTTTAAGCACCTAAATATTCGACGCATTCGCTAACTGCTGTGTATGAGAGAGAGAAACATGTGGTGTTGCCAGACTACAGCGCACTATGGGGAATTTGACCAGTTTTTATGGCCAAAATTAATAACTCGGAAACGAAGAAAGATATTTTAGATCGGTTTCTTGCATTGGGTTTATATGAGCACTAGGTATTAGATTTAGAAATATGGTGGGCGTGTCACTGCCCCTTTTCCTAAAAATCAACAACTTATTTTGATAACATTTTTAGAACATTATTTTAACAATTTGAACTTATTAACAATAAATTTTGAGATAGTTTTTTTCTATATTTGTCCGACAAAAGTGGGCGTGGCACTCACTTAACTAATAAATAACTTTTTAAGAACATATAATTTAAGCATATTCGTAGCTAATGTATTTTCCATACACACCTCTTATAAATATTCATGCTCTTCATTTTCAAGTTCAATTTGGCTTGGAAATTCTAATAGATTATCAATTTTAAATTTTGATCTTTGATCCTCCGACGTGTTGTCCGAATATGAAGAGCTTTTTAATAAGTTCAATATCTCAACATGAAGACTCATTCTCTTCTGCCGCTGAATTCGTCTATCAAAATTTACAAAGGATATGATAGGATTGAAAGTATCCATTGCTCGCTAAAACACGTGTGCGCAACTATGTATCTTATTACATTTTCTTGTGCGATGAAGCCGATCAGATTTATACTACTTGTTTCGCGATTCAGCTCCTTCCTCTCCAAAATATCCAAAAGGAAGAACAGTATTCTGAATAATGTCACTTGCGAGAACCAAAATATTGTGAACTGTTGCAGTCATTGTCAACCAAGGATATTTGTCGATGATTGATTCTGCAATACTATAGCAAAAGGCTTGACATTGATCAACAACTATTGGCAACTGACACGAAATACATATTAAAATAATTCTTAAATTTTCAATTGGCTGCTCATCGATGCCAATTTTTTTTTCGCAAAATGCACGGTGAGCAGTGTTTCCATCGTTGGTACTGCCATATCTTCCAACTTTTAGTTGGTCTACTTTCCACGAAAGGTGTTTCCAAAATTGGCATTAAATTTCCTTCTTTCGCTAAGAAACCTCTTTCTTGTGAGCACTAAAATCTCTCTTTGAATTCCCAATTCCACTCCTGGTATGGCAGTTTTGAAAAAATTAAAAACAACGTCCTCCTTTGCATTTTTTTCAGTCGTTTCATTCCACTTGCAAAACAATTCTGCATTGGGAAATTTGAGGTTAAGTCCTCAAAATTAAAATTCCACGCAAAGTGGTTAAAAGTGTACTTTTTAATTACTAACATTTGAACAAGAATTAAATTATCTACAAAACACAATATATTTCATTAATGGACTCCGCTGGACTCATTTTGAATACCTCTTGAAAAGTGAGACTTAAAGAAAAATATTAATTTGTTAGACTACTTACACTTTTAGATTATTATGGGGACAGCACGAGTGATTTCTACATTTATTGATCACAATCACATAATAGAAACCACACTGAATCGAACTCATTGTAAAAATTTCACCACAATTGTTTATTTATTCACTTTTTGGCAGATTCAAATTGCGAACAAAACTGTGCAGTTCAAAAGTACGTGCTTTTGCAATTGCAACAGCTGTGTTTATCGGCCGATATCATCGTAGTGGCGCCATCTATTGAAATTTCTGGTACGCAATATTGAAGAACAATCTTTTGTTATCGCGTTACACTCAAAAATATTTCAATTTTGCGACTTTCAGAAAATGGGTTTTGGCCACAAAAACTGGTCAAATTCCCCATAGTGCAGCGGAGAAAAAATTTAGTTTGTTGCAATTCTGGACACAAGCAACATCGTTTTTCAGCGATTCCGATAAAGATCTTCGATTTATTCTTTCTAATTTAAATAATTCAACTAAGTTGGAAAAGTGTCCCTTTTACAATTGTATTGGCCTCCCCGTGGTGTTCCCTGAGAACCGGTTAAATTAAACCGGAAGCTAATTCGAGCGGCGATACATTTAAATGTATATGTAGACATAAATAAAAGCACTTCCACTATAATTAAAATACTTTTTCTAAAAAACTTTTAATTTAAGACCTTCACAGGGTATCCACTTGTCGCGCCCGCTCGACTGATCGGCTTGTTGAAATTCATGTTATGCGCTCATTTTTTTTATTAGCATCAGCTGAAATTCAACTGAAATTCGACAGGAATGGCAACGAACATTCGTGTCTTGTGGGATTTTGCACTATACTATACTGAAATACTATCCTATTTTTCCATTTTCCAATTTTATTTACGTTTTGCTTTCGAGATTATCTTGTTTTTTTCCAGCAACTATTGTTTATACGGTTTGCTGCACTTTTTATCTTTCTCTCTTGTCTTGAGTAGACGTGTTTTATCCGCTCCTGCGTGTTTTGTGATATTAACCAGTGTTTAACCCAAAATAAAACTATAGTTTGTGATTTGTGAACTGTTTAATATTTTGTTGGTGACCTGTTTGTGTTTTATGTGCTATTTGATCTGCAATTAATGCGATAATTTCAATTTCGTTTTACTTGTTGTGTTTAATTGCATTGTTTGCGTCTGCACAGTGGACATTGGGCCAGCGGTCCGATTTTTCGACGAAAATTAAAGTTTTAAAGCTAGGTTCTTCAAATTTGGTACATATGATTGTGTCGATGCACATAAAAATATATCTAAGTTTCAGACCGATCTGACCACGCCTTCCCTAGCCGCCCATATGAGATAGTTTTCCTCTTATTGATACTTGTACGGTAATAAATAATGCTAGCACTCGTTAAATTCAACAAATGTTTTTAATTCATTTTTTTAACACTTAACCTTAATATTAATTAGTAAAAAATAACAATGCATTCAAAATGACTATAAATAAGTATTTTACATTTAAAAATGTTCCTAAAAGTCGTCTTCTACATCAATTTCTATTGAAAACGGATTTTCAGAGTCAGAATCTGAATCACTATCACTATTGCTAGCATCAAAATCGGGAACATTGTTATTATTGTTCATGTTACAAAAATATAGCAAGTTTGGTGATTCCAAAAGTTCGATTACGTCTGCTGGTAGGGGTAGTTTATTTTGCTGACCCAATCTTTTTGTTAGATAGATGCTCGACACAAGAGGATCTGAGGAATCCATTGCTCTGTGGAAAACGTCTGCCATGTTGTTCTGCCGTGTACTCTTTCGAGCATGTAACCTCCTGTCACACTTATAGTATTTGTTGCGAGCCTCTGAGGCGTTCTCGCCGAGAACACCTAATGGAAGGATTGATGCTTCTATTATTTGGTAGAAGTGCATTAACACTTTATGGACTGTTGCCGACATTGGAATCCATGGATACAAGGACATATATAGTGTTATGGTTTTCTGACAATATTTTTTAAATTGTGTTGGATCAATTGGTAGGTGGCAAGAAATAGCAATTAAAATATTGTTAAAATATGCAATGAGAAATTCATCAAGACCTAAGATTTCAGCTAGTAGCTTAGGTTTTGCAAACGCCCTCCTTGCTGTATTGCCGTCGTTGGTATTTCCATTGCCATTCTGCTTAGTCTTATCCACATGTAGAGCCATAGCATTCCACATCTGCTTCTGAATCGTCTTTTTTTGTTTCGCCATTTCTTTTTTTCCATTTTCATCCCTCACTTGCCATTTTTTAAGTTTCAGTCTATATGCAATTTTAAGAACGAATTCAAAAAATCGAATCCAACCATGTAGAGGACTTATGCTATATTTTAATGCTTCATGTCTTGGCTTAAATTTTGGTTAGTCTATTTTAGCATTTTCCATGAAGACTTTTGGACTTGCTCCACATATCGGACACAATTGGCAAGATTTGGTTTCAGTCAAAATAATTAAAACCTTTCCATCTAAAAGTGTCATTTGAAGATCATATTTAACTGAAATTGATTTTGCATTTACAACGGAGCAGACATATGAAGACCAAATCTTTTATTTGATTATCCAATTTTTTTTTCCCAGCAAGAATATGGTCTTTTGTCTCTTTAACAAACTCAAGCTTGACTGGTCTACAAAATCTAATCGACTGAGGAGTACGATTCATCCAAAATACATTTCCAATATATTTCATTCATTATATTTCAATAAAAAGCTTTCATTGAAGACAAATATACTTAAAGTAAATATTCAAGCACACAACTATTGCTAAAGCAAAACAATTGATAAAACATAAAATCCATTTTATTGTATTTAAATGATACAAATTTTCTGTAACCCATAGAAATAAATTTCATATGAAAAGTGTAAAAGGTACAAGTGTACAATATACCTCAAAGATGCATTAAAAGTAAAATGAACTTTTTGAAAGTCTATTTATTGAGATATACTTCAATTTTAAAATAACATCTTTAGTCGGAAAATTCGACTGAATGATATATGAATTAATTATTCATAGTAAAAGTAGTTACTTAAGTGTTCTAACAAATGACATAAAAACATAAACGGTTATCCTGTTATTGTAAAGTTTGAGCGATTACTTCTTGGTGGAAAACTGACTCTTCATTGATGCATGGGCGAAAGTGACATATTAAATTTTCTGTAACATTCATTTCTCTTATCATTTCCAGGAACCCATTGCTGTCCTGTATAATAAGCTTAATTAGACGGCATTGCTTTTGCAAACCACAACATGATGATAGCCTCCCCAAGTATGACCTGTCGGCAACAGGTAGGTTACTAAAACATGACGTTTTCGTATTTCTGCTAAAGCAACTGAGCTTGGCCATGTTGCTGGCCAACACGGCCAGGAGCTCCCTTACCAACTGGCGAATTTCCTGTTGCATGCCAGAGAGTGCGGGATACTCGATTGTGTGCAATCTGGGCGGATTAAGCAGAAGCAGCAACTTGCAGAAGTATTGCAGGACCCCACTAGATACTCGGGAAACAGAAGCATCACAACAACTGTGGCCAATATCGACGGATAAACCAGGTTACTGATTGAATATGAGAGACATTAGCTACTAGGAAATCATTAATTCTATACAGATTCTTCCAGTCATCTTACCCACAACCGAGTAACTAATGGTTTTATGATAATGTTAATACAAAGTTTCGACATTTTACAAAAAAACTTTAGAGTTTTTTTTTAGGAAAATAACATATATTTCATTCATTATATTTCAATAAAAAGCTTTCATTGAAGACAAATATACTTGAAGTTAATATTGAAGCACACAGGTATTGCTAAAGCAAAACAATTGATAAAACATATTTTTGGAGAAAACTATTTTATTCTCATACATTTTTAAAATTCATCTCTACTAACCGCAAAGCAATTTAGATATTTAATTTCTTTCAATAATATATATTTCATTTTACCACAAAATGTAACTCACATAAGTAGTTCTAAATTTTACGAAATTTAGTTATTTAAATTCAGTTCTTAACTAATTAAAAGAAACATTAAACATTATCAAATATGTTTTTTCATATGATGAAAAAGAAATTGGAAAGGAAAATAAAATAATGTGATTGGCCTTAAAAGTATGAATAAGTTTTAAGAAGACTTGGCAACCAGTGTAAACACATATTACGCTAAGAGTTATTTGAAAAGGGATTTGAGTGTTTTTTCCATTTACATAATTACACATAATTAGTAAGTAATAGTATTATAAAATCCTCAAAAATTTATTACATATAAATAATTGATGTATATGTGTATGAATACTGTAAAAATATCATTCTTATTAAAGACAGAACCTTCGATCCTTGCAAATAACTCACTTTATATGGACCTGAGGTTAAAATCGATTTTTATTGAATTTAAATGGTACAAATTTTCTGTAAAACATTTATATAAACAAGATGCTAATAAACTTTTAATTACATTAATGAGCAGACAAATCTTATTTAATTAGCCGGTACTAGCTAACTCTTGAATGAAATCTTGGTTAGACAAAGTGTGTCCTCCAAGCAGGGCATGCAACCGGCTGCCTGTAGTGAAATATATCTATCGGTTCCACATCTAGCAAGACATCTATGGTTGCTTGGGGGTAGAGCGTACACATCCTGTTGCCTGTACCCTTTCGAGAATTTGCAGATCGGGATTAGTGACAGCCGCTTCCCACCCTACTAATGTTCTTCCAGGATAGTTAAGAGTCGCAAATTACTCCTAGGTACTTTATTTTATTTTCATTGCGTTTTAGGCCTACCCGACAGGCACCTCCGATTAGTTCCCCAACCGACCTAGCATTCCCGACCACAACCTTTGCAACTCTGCATTTGCCCCAATCGAGTAAGTGACAATGCATCGCCGGGGAGGGTTCAGTTAAAGAATGATAACAGGGCGACAAAACAACAAAAATCTCGAAAGCACAACGTAAGTAAAATCTGATCTTAATTATACATAAAATATGTTTTCCACTTATCTCAAGTCTTGCTTTGCATAGTGGAATTTTTCCCGCATATTGTAAGTGGCATTGCTTGTTTAAAAATATTAATCTCGTGCTTCTTCTTACCCCTCTAATAACAGAGTTTTTCTTTACATAGTTTTACAATAGCAATTTAGTATGAATTTAAGTTCATGCGCATGACTAAATTATCTTATTAATTTACTATCTCTTTCTGGAATTAATTAAATAAAGTTGAATGTAAGGATTGCTACTATGTAACAAACTGAACAATTTCAACATTTTTAAAAGATATTAAATCTATTTATAAAAATAGATAACGCTCATTGTGCTAGTCCAGTATATGCATCTAGTTCAATCTAGACGTGCTTGCAGAAAAATCACAAAATATGACACACTGTCACTAGAAGTGCAGAAGTTCTTGTTATTCATATTACTTGCTTTAAAAATCAGACGAATTCTTGCGATTTGACCGCACCGCGTTTTATCAATAGTCCAATATTCTGCATCAGCGGTAGAAAATATACTTTGCACAGATAAATCAGCAAGTGAAATTCCGGAAATCGGTGGGCATATTAAACTTCCTACAACCAAAATGGAAAGTTTATATATTATATATATAATACTTTAATAAAAACTAGTAAGAATGGACTGTAAGAGACCCTGTATTTTATGGTATTCAGGGTACATCGGGGCTCAGATACACACTATCGGATCCTCCTGCAGGTAACATGCATTGCAACAAAATTGTATCTTATTTATAATTTTGGTGGAAGGCTCTATTTACTTTTGACTTGGCTGCCCCAATCAGGATGCCCAGAAAGTCAGTCGATTGACGCACGCAACAAGTTTTCCTTTTTTTAGGTTCGTCTTAAAACACAACAGTTGCCAAAACCTGTTAACCTCTGTAAATAATTTCAAGGTTAACAGGTCAATGTCAACTGCCGGTAACACAGTATAAACATAAGTTCAAGCATTTCATTTGTGTATCGAGTTAAGAGAAAAACACAACTGTTGCTGTTTTCACATAAGAGAACATTCTCTTAAGTCTTGACAAACAACAGCCCCAAAGTGCAGTTAATTAAATGCTCTCGTGTATGCAACAGTTTGTTGTTTAGCAAAGAAACGGGAAACTAAGAGAAAGAAGTGAAAATACAATCAACTCAATATGCCTTGAAACAGCTGAGCAGTTTTCATGCACTCATAATTGATAACAGTCTAGCTATGTACATCACAGTCGCCTGCAGTGGTAATCAGCATTGACTTAAATTCTTATAAATCTTTTTAAACGAACTGTTGAGCGTATGCATATATACTATGTATATAACACATTGAAATGAATTCATCAATGCGTACAAAAAATATGCATTGTCGTTGCAATCGTGTAGTCATCTCATATACAGACATAAATCTAGAATCCATCCCAATATCCATATGATTAACCTGGTAAAAGGATATGCATGCACCTGTCGATTGAACACACAAAAGAATTGAAGCCAACGTTGGCAAGACAACGTCCAGAACAGCAACAACAACAGGACAAAGTCCCATTTGCAGAGAAACTATTATTTGCGTTGGGAAGTGCTACTTATTAAGAGCGAAAGCTTTCGTTTGCTCTTTTTGTGCTGCTCGCGTCTATATGAGGGTGCATCTGCTTTAGTCAGAAGGCACTTGCAAAACAAACTCGGAACGATTTGCACGCTTAGTTCGAAAGCTGCTTGACACGCGCGGCACAGCGAAATGCTGAAGCACGACGCACTGCTGCCAAAAAAACAACAATACATTTTAAAAAAAAGTTGGAATTTGTGATTTGTGTTCTATCGTGTTGAACCAGCGTGACAAAAAAGTACTTTTATTCTCTGAAATCGACATAATCGTCAGAATTTTGACAATGTTTTGGTCTGCAATTTCCTGCTCCTCGTCCTCGGTAATGGCTAGGGATTACCCCAATTATCAGCAGAAGGACGAAAAGCCAACTTGCGCCATTCGAAATAATCGGCAACTCAGCAATGCAGCATTTATAGACTGACGTTACGAACAGCAAAAACTGGAGAATCTGCATGAAATGCAGCAATTTGGACAACAGCTAAGACTAGAAAAGGAAAGGAAAAGGCTAAATCGAAAAGAACGGGCTGTATTGAAAAAAAGTAAAAAGAAAGTTTGTCAAAAAAGTGAAAGTAAAATATTCAAAATATTCAAAATATTCAAAATATTTACATCCTGCAAATGCGTGCGTAAATAAATTAATCATGAAATTAAGTGTGCAACAACCATAATAAACCATAATAAAAAAATTACTCAGAATAATAACATTATAATACTAATAATAATTAACAACAATAATAACTTCGAAGTGTTTTTCGAAAAGGTGCATTGTGAAGTACTTTTGGATAGATTTTGATTTATAAATTTATACAATATTCAAATTATATTTATAAAGAAGACAACATATTGAAGGAAAGAAAAATATATTGTATATTAAGACTAAAAGTTGACAATTGATTTAAATATTTAGAGAAGGTAAGCTGTTATTATCAGAATAACCGAATAACAATCCTTTTGTTCCAGATCGAATTCTGGTAACTTTTTTTTCACGTTTTTCTCTTGAAATATTTTTATAAACTTTTACAAACTGAAGCTCACACCGTTAACATTTTATTTTAAAAAACTGCATTTGTATTCATTTTGCATTTTTGATCTCCTAACAATGCACTTCCATACAATAAACCTTTCTTTGTAAGGAACCAATTTAATCTAATCTAGAATAAATTTTTCAAAATAATTTATTACTATAACTAGTAGAAAAGAATATTATCGAGCGAAGTCAAGCATATATTTGCAAATAAGTATGTATATATGCACCAAAAACAAAATACGTGCTGAATTTGTTGTGCCATATTGTTCCAAGTAAAAATGAAAAAAAAAAATAGAAAACATCTAACGTTCGATTTGAAAAGTGGACCAGTACCAAGAGAGTAATGTACTCTAATACTTCAGGAAGCCTTGCAACACAAATTTATTTCTACTAAAATATATTATGTACATATTTGTTGTTGTTAATATATGAATTCGACAAAACAAAACAAAATTAACTTCAAAAGCACTTTCTCCATTTTTTTGCAACTTTAATTCAATTAAGTAAATATCTTATTTCACCTGTTGTATTTTTAAGTAAATGGTCTGAAATGAAAAATAGTTCGATTTCTCAACAGTTGGCTATATTCAGTAAATACAGGGCTACATTTGAAGTAGCAATAGACTGTGAAAAGCTGCATGTTTTTATTTATTTATATAAAAGATGAATAAAGAAAAACATTTTCTGTAGAAGGAAATTCCTATGAAACAAATTTATTTTCTTGGCATGTGTCATCGAGTAGTTCCTTGTTATTTCAAAGAAGCCGATCAGTCGAGCAGGCGGGGCAGTAGGATACCCTGTGTAGGTCATAAAGTATTTTGAGTATTAAGTATTTTGAGAAAAAGTATTTTAATTATAGTGGAATTGATCTGCATTTAGTCTGGCAACACCACATGTTTTCTCTCTCACATACAGCAGTTGTTTTATTGCGCGCCTAACCAATTATTTTTGAAGTTTAAGAAAATGTTTATATATATATGGCTATGAAATAATGGCATTAAAACAAATTCCTTAATATCTCATTTATTTGTGGGTCGACCGCTATAAAACTTTCAGCAAATTGCGCAGCCTGAGTTATTCATTAACTATATATTAATTTTAGCTGTTTTATCTTATAATTAGGCTGGGACAGCTTTCTTCGATTTGCGTGGACCGGAGATGAAATATCGAAAATTGAAAATAAACTTGATATGCGTATGATATTAAGTAGCCTTCCAAATTTAAAGTCTCTAGATCTTATAGTTGCTGATATCCACGCGTTCATACAGACGGACAGACAGACGGACAGGTGTCAATCGACTCAGCTATTGATACTGTTCAAGAATATATACTTTATATGGCTGGAGATGCCTCCATATGCCTATTACATACATTTGCACAAATTCTTTATGCCCCCTTTTCCCATTTTTAATGGACACAGGGTATAAAAAAAGAACAAAATAGAAATATTAATAAGATTCACGAATTCATTTGTGTGATGAAATGTGAAATGTGTCTCTTTTTATCGAGTCTGAATAAATAGTTACTTTTTGGGGCTTCCATCTTTTAAGCGTCAGGCAATATGTCTTATTCAGTTTCTTTGTGGCAAGTTTGAAATACTCAGCATATGTTTGCGGGCAGAACCCAATTTTGACTTCTTGCGTGCATAGATAAATTGTCCACGGGCTATACAATAAATTAAATAAAACAAAATGGAAATAGGAGTGACACTAATAGTACCCCATAGACTGAAATAATGGTCTTTATGAAAATATTAACAAACAAAGATTGTAACTAAATTCTAAATATCTAGCCACGGCTTCACTTATAGATAATCTTAAAAATAAAGACCAGTCGAAAAGGCTACAGTCGAAGTCGACTATGAGAGACCCTTTACTTATTCTTCTAAATGGAAATAAGAGTAATACTAATAGTTCCCCATAACGCTTTGTAACGTCAATATGCCCTTCTTCTTCCTTTGGTCCGACACTGAGTAATATTGAGTTTTGAATAACTCCTGAGTTTATTGTCCGATCGCGATGAAATTTTTAGGACTCTAGCTTTAATATTTTTCATTTTATGGTATTTTAAAAATTTTGTTCTCGATTTACGGAGGCGGAAGGGGGCGTGTCAAAATTTTAAGATAAACTTGATCTGCTTATGCCATAGACGAACCACCATACCAAATTTGGTGACTCTAGCTCTTATAGTCTCTGAGATCTAGGTGTTCATACAGACAGACGGACATGGCTATATCGACTCGGCTGGTGATGCTGATCAAGAATATATATACTTTATGGGGTCTGCCGGACTTCCTTCGACCTGTTACGCACATTTTTTTTTTGACAAACTTAATAGACCCGTTTTACTTTTTTAAAGTAAAGGGTCTAAAAAAGAAATAGCAAAATAGTTTCCGATACTCGTATCGATTAGTGCGACGTGCCACAATGCTAATCCCATTCCCAAGTGGTTTTGAAAATCAATTGTGCATGAAGTGTAAGTCCTCTGCACTCCAATATGGATTATACATTCCCTCCCTAATACAGATAACCTATCATTTGTTTCCTACTTCAACTAAATGGTCAATTAGTACGTGCAGCTAAGATTAGCGACAGAGATAGAGAGATATAGGAAAAACGCAAAGTTAAGCAAGGGAATGTAAAGGTAAAGATAAAATCTTACGATAAGGGGCTATAACATGCGCGTACATTAAAAAGCTACATGAATAGAAAATAAGATATGTGCAATAAAGTTAATGAAACAAGCCGACCAGTCGAGCGAGCGCGACAGTAGGAAACCCTGTGCAGGTCTTCAAAGACAAGTATTTTCATTATAATAGGACTTAAATATATCGCTTGAAGTCGATTATGCTTGAATCGAGAGTAGGTAGCTTGCGATAGTCTGGCAACACCGGACTGCAGCTGTTGATTGTTTATGTTTAACGCCACAGCGCCACGCGACTTTTCGTTCGTTATATCGTCGCTAAAGTGCCTTGTTATCAGCTTTTTCGAGTTATGGGCGAAGGGGGCGTGGCATCGCGATACAATTTTCAGGACACATTCAAGATCAAGAATATATATACTTTATAGGGTCGGAGATGCTTCCTTCTGCCTGTTACATACATTCACACAAATTCATTATTCCGCTTTTGCCCAATTTTAATGGGTACAGGGTATAAAAACCTGAAAAATACCTAAACACACTACTTTACTCACTACGTACACTAACCGCAATTAAGACTAACACTAGGTTATGGACAACGACTTTTACTCGACATTTTGGACAAAGATCAACCTTTAATAAAGGTTAACTTGGGATTGGCTAGAGTAGTAAATTCATTTAAAACTATAAACCATGTAATCCATCTGAATACTTTAACTTGCTAACTGGGTAGGAATATATATACGTTTTTTCCTTACTTCCTGAGAAAAAGTCGAAATTACAACTTGAGTTATATTTTTGAACAAAAAAAAAACTCAAGGAATAATCATTATTTAATTAGTTTTATTATTTTGCTCAAAATAACGATTATTGATTGAGTGTTAAGGTATAACTCAAAATTAATCATTATTTTGTGAGCAAAACCATAAAAATTAAAAAATTGGATATCATGGTGGAAATGCATAAATTATGCTGAAAGGTGAATATTGGTATATTTATCACTGTCTCATAGATACTCTAAGGCAGGGGTGCGCAAAGATGCCTTATGGATGTGCACGCACCAATACAAATAGAAGAAATCGCAAGCACACATGTAACGAAATTTTATCTTATTTCAATGTGTACACAGAAAATATAATGGGACATGTTTCTTAAAAAAAATCGAATAGAACACACGCATCATACGGTTCACAACAATGTGAATTTTTACGTTTTTTCAGTGTACAGTAAACGATAAGACAACAACAAAATACATTCGGATTAGCACGGCTAAACCGATACAATGAAATTGTTTTTGATTTGCCATCAACGAAAGTTGACGAAAGGCAAAATGTGAAAAATTGTTTGTGTAATTTGCAATGTGCGCCAGAAGCATACCCACACATACATACACATACACACTTCCATATGCTATGTGCAATACAAAAACAAATGTGCGTCGTGTGTATAGGCTCTGCGCACCTCTGCTCTAAGTGAATGACTTTTTGATTTTTGTGCCTCTGCACAGTGGTTGGGCTTGTATGGAGACGCGGCCATAAATACTTTTAGTGGTGATATCGTTATGAAAATATTACCAAAAATCTAGACAAATATTTTAAATATATAATCAAAAAATTGGCCATATCGTACGTCTTTATCATATAGCTGCCATAGGAACGATCGGTTATAAGTCAACATTTAGTATGAAAATCTTTCTTGTTTCTCAGGATATTTTAACCAAACTCACAGATTATGTTTGATGCAGTTTTATATATCCTTACCAAATTTGGTTTAAATCGGACAACTATATCACATAGCTGCTATAGGAACAATCAGCTCGAAATCAACATTTAGTATGAAAATCTGTATTGTTTCTTAAGATATCTTAGCCAAACTCACACTTTTTGGTATTGGTTGAGACACCTTCTCATTTAGCCAATCGGATTGATATTGAACAACTGAAGATTTTTTCTGTTTGTAATTTTCCCAAAAAATAACAATTGTTTTACAAATATACCCAATACGTTTTTATGTTTTGCTCAAATCAGAAATATAGCCGTTGTTTTCGATGCTTGCAAAAGGCAAGCAGCTACAGAAGGAATCGACGTAATAAGAGGGAAGCACATAAGCACTGGAGAGCCCACATACTGGCCAACGGATCTAAGTAAGATCCCAGACCTGATAGACTTCTGTGTCACGGAAAACATTAACCATTCCCATCTTCAAATAAAAAGCGTATTCGACCTGTCTTCCGATCACTCACCTCTATTACTTACAATCCTAACACAAACAGATAGTGTAGCTACAGCCTCCTCAATACACAACAAGACATACTGGGACACATTTCGCAACCACCTTGAATCCAACCTTCAGCTGAACTCCAGAAAATATCGAGAGTACAATTATTTACTTCAATGACTTCATCTAACAGGCAACAGTAATATATACACCTCTACCAACACCTAATAAAAAACCGTTCAAATCATGTCCAAATGTTGCTAAGCTGATAAAAGGACAAGCCGATCAGTTGAGCGGGCGCGACAGGTGGATACCCTGTGCAGGTCTTCAAATAAAAGTTCTTTAGACAAAGTATTTTAATTATAGTGGAAGTGCTTTTATTTATGTCTACATATACATTTAAATATATCGCCGCTCGAATTAGCTTCCGGTTAAATTATACCGGTTTCCAGGGAGCACCACGGGGAGGCCAATACAATTGTAAAGGGGACACTTTTTCAACTTATTTGAATTATTTAAATTAGAACGAATAAATCGAAGATCGTTATCAGAATTGCCCGAAATCGATGTTTCTTGGGTCAAGAATTGCAACAAACTAAATTTTTGCTCTGCATGTAGTTTGGCAATCACATGTTTCTCTCTCTCACACACAGCAATTTTCTTATTGCCCGAGAAAGCATATTTTTTTGAAATTTAAGGAAATGTTTATATATATGGGTTTTTGTACTGCAGACAAATTTAATTATTTTAATACTATGATAGAAACGTGAATTTGTCAACCATACGTGTAAGCAATAGCAAATATAAATTAATATAATAATAGTAATTATTCAGTTTATCAGTGCTGGACAACTCTCAAACTGTTGTTTGACAGTGTTGGACAACTGGCCAATTATAATGAAATAATGTAAATATAAGAAATTCCTTAATATCTCCTTTATTTGTGGGTCGATCGCTATGAAACTTGAATCAAATTTCTTAGCGTTGTTCTACTGTCAATGTAAGCTGTATAATCTTTACAAACATGCGTGTAAACAATCGCTAATATTAATTTTACATTTCCGAAAGAAAGACAAGGCGAGCGATAGTGCAAAGAAGATTGTCATATGTGCTCTCGCTCTTGCCAACAGCTATGAAATAATGGCAATAAAATAAATTCCTCAATATCTCCTTTACTTGTGGGTCAATCGCGATAAGACTTGTAGCAAATTGTTATATTTTGCTACATCATGTGTTATCTTAACAAACATGTAAGCAATTGCTAATATTAAATTTTCGTTAGCCTGTAGCATTGAGCAAAATTTATTTCTGAGTATGGCCGATGTATGGCGCCACATGACACAATGTAAGGCGCCACACAGCGGCCGACACCGCAAATCATCAGATTATCATATGCTTTCTCGTTTGCGCAAATGGAATTTTCATATGCTCTCTCGCTTTGACCAAAAAATGGAATTAAAACGAATTCCTTAGTATCTCCCTTATTTATGGGTCGATCGCGATGAAACTTGCAGAAAATTGCTCAGCGTGAGTTATACTTCAACTATCAGTTAAGTTGGGCTGAATTATCTTGGAATTTGAGGTTTTCTTCTATTTGCGAAAATAGAAAATAAACTTGATCTGCGTCTGGTATTTAGGAACCTACATTCCAAATTTGAGGTCTCTAGCTCTTATAGTTGCCGAGATCCACGCGTTCATACAGACGGACCGAGGGACAGACGAACAGACATACGGACAGGTGTCAATCGACTCTGCTATTGGTAATGATTAAGAATATATATACTTTATATGGTCGGAGATGCCTTCTTCTGCCTGTTACATACATTCACACAAATTCATTTTACCCTTTTTTGCCCATTTTTAATGGGCACAGGGTATAACCAGTCGGAAGGGCTCCAGTCGAAGTCGACTATGAGAGACCCTTTACTTATTCTTTAAAAAGGAAGTAAGAGTGACACTAATAGTACCCCATAGCGCGTTGTAACGTTAATATGCTCTTCTTCTTCCTTTGGCCCGACACTGAGTAATATTGAGTTTTGAATAACTTCGGAGTTTATCATCTGATCACCATACTGATCCGATACTTGTCTTGTGTGCCAAAACTCAAGGGTCCAGTTTAAAAATTGACCATTATATGAGATTTTAAGTTTTTTTTAAATAACTTCCGAGATTATTATCCGATAGCGGATATTTCAGGATACGTTGGAACTCTGATACTCGTCCTGTGTGCCAAAATTCAGGACTCTAGCCTTCTTTTTTTTTCGATTTATGGAATTTCAAAAATTTTCTTTTCGATTTTTGGGGGCGGAAGAGGCTTGGCAAAAATCTAAAACAAACTTGACCTTTTCGGGGGCCGCAGGAGTATTGTCACCAAATTTGGTGACCCTATCTCTTATAGTCTCTGAGATCTAAGCGCTCATACAGCAGGATAGACGGACAGACGGACATGGCTATATCGTCTCGGCTGTTGATGCTGATCAAGAATATATATACTTTATGGGGTCTGCCAGACTTCCTTCGACCTGTTACGCACAATTTGACAAACTTAATAGACCCTTTTTACTTTTTTTAAGTAAAGGGTATAAAAACGCTATTCCTGACCATCAATTCGGCTTTAGACACAAACACCATCGAACAAATTCACAGGGTCACTAACAAAATCCTAATCGATCTGGACGATAGAAATTCTATATCGGAGTACAGTTCCCGAGACTCCTGAAGCAATGATAGCCCAATGATAGTCACATTCAATATCCAGGTAGCAACATCTAGGCTCCAGAGATTACTCGACACTACTACAGACTGGTTTAAAAAATGGCACATTTCAATAAATGAACAGATCTAAAAAACTACTAAAACCCATTTTGACATACGTTCTCCCCATATGGGGCACAGCAAAGAAATCCAACATAGAAATAATTCAAAGACATCAGTCAAAAATTCTCCGCCAAATCGTCAATGCCCCACGCTATATTTCCAATGTCCAAGTCCACTCAGAGTTTGACGTTCCTTCAGTTGATCACCAAATAATTTCGGCCAGTAGAAGATACCAGGAGAAGATTGAACTGCACTGCAATAACGAAGTTAACAGCCTTCCAATCAGCGAGTTCACAATTCCGTGATGACTCCAGAGACTCAGGCCGATCGACCTAATATAACAATATAACCGACCCACTCAATCACACACATAAAATACCAATACTAATACTATACGACATGGTTTTACATCAATCTATGCTACTATGCTACTATCCTTGTTACTGTTACTAATCAACACTCCTTTTCCCATAAAACAAAGTTTGTATGATACTGTTCACCCGACTTAGCCAACCAACCCCACATCTGTATACTAACAAATATTTAATGTCTGCTAAGTAGACAAATATAGAAAACTGGTAATATTAAAAATATATATATTTCGAAAAACATCCAACTGATTGGAGAAAGTAGTATGTCATATTAAAACCACAGGAATTACCTTCCGAATGATATATAACACATTGCGATCGGTCCAGCCGATCTCTATATCCAATATTGCGTGTATGTATAGCTAGTGGCCTGCAGCCCAGCAAACTTCACTACGTGTGAGTATTTGGGGTCTGCTTTCGTCACTAGCGCGGACTGCCTTCCGCAGTGATAATAACATAAATGGTGTCATACGTACGAAAAATATTTCTGCATAAAGTACATTTGCGAACGTTACAAAAAGTCAAAGTCGTTTTTGAGTTCAACTTGCATTTTCATCATAAGTATTAACTGCAGTATTAACTTTCACAGCAATACTATATGTTGAAACGATGAAAAGTGTTTTTCCATAACAAAACAATAAAGACACTTTAAAATTGTATGACAAAAAGTGAAAGCAAATAGCATCAAATAAATAACGTAAATAATTTAGGAGAAATACAGGAGTGAAACTACATTTAATTTTTCTAAGAAAGAAATGCTATGATTTTAATAAACTATGTAATATCCTTCACTTCGCAGAACATGAGTGCAGTTTATTAGTTTTTGTAACAACAGAAGCTAAATACAGCTGTAGTTTTTGTTGGTAAGATTAATAGAATTATATTAAAGGGCTTTCATGCTTCGTTTATTATGTTTGAAGAACTAGCACCTGGAAGATTGACAAATGGGAAGAATCCTTTTACTAAAAACCTTAGACGAAAGTTAAATATTAAAATTTAAAAGTGTTTATAACATTTGCTTCTCTTTTCCTTTCTAGCAACCACTCGACAACCGTCGAGCTGCAATCGCTGACAAAGCCATCGCTGTAGCTGGCTAATAAGCTTAATTGACAGCATTGCTTTTGTACACGTTGCCTGCCATTGGATCCAGACAACACGACATCCCCAAATATGGCCTGCAGACGAATCTGCCTGCAACAGGTTCGTTTCGAATTTCTGCCTAAGCAATTGCCTACATTGTAACTAGGCGTAGGCATGTCGATGTTGATGATGAAAAGCAAGCTGCAGTTTCTGCAAACAAACAGGGACACCATAGCAACGATTTCCTATACCAATTGCTTGGATGAATTTTTGTGCACTGACTGTGCTGTGCACAACCATCAGGATCTGAGCGAGCTACTGCGTCAGGACATCTGCAATGAAATGGCCAAGAGACAGCAAAGAATTTCCCTTACCAATAAATGGGCACAAAACGATATATCAATGCGAATGCAACAGACGCAATCTGGGTGGATTACAGCGAATTAAACAGAACGGCAAATTGCAGGAGGATTGCAGAACTCTAATAGACACCCGGCAATCATAAGAGTCATTATGAACTGTGAACAAACTAAGAACGAATAGCGACGGAGGCGCCGATTTTACAAATTTAGCTACCGGCAAGTCTTCAATTCTATATACATTTGATCAACACTTTTAGTCATTTTACCCACAGTAACCCAGTGACTCGGGTATATGATATTCTGATAATATTATGATGAAATTATGCATCATGGAAACTACATTTTATTGGTGTTTTTATAGGTGTTTTACGATAAAAATCAAGATGCAAAATTTTGAAGGATTCTTCTTTATGAAAATTATATAAATCATATTTAGATAAAAGGTTTTTATTGAAAACAAATAAATTTAAAGTAAATATTCAAATACATAATTTCACGACAACTGATGAAGCAAAACAATTGATAAAACATACTATGTTTACAGGAAACTTTTTTGTTCTCATACATTTTTAAAATATGTCCAAGCAAAGGTTTTTAAAAGATCAAAGAATATTCCTATATAATTTCTATATAATTGTTTAATTTATTGCAAACATCGAAACAGATGTGATTGCAAAAACGTGAAACTAAGATTTATAATATAGCAACCGCAAGTCAATACAGATATATAATTTCTTTCAAAAATATATATTAAATTTTTTCTAACTCAAGCCATTGCTACGAAATATGGCTTATTTTAAGGTTTTAATTTTAATATTAGCTTATTAAAAAGAGAGAGTTCTCAGATGATTAAGTCAGACGTGTTTTTACTTCTGCTCCTCAAATTTCTTTTGTTTTGTGCTTATTTTCTACATATAATTATATATTGTTTACTGCTGTGTAAAGTGTAATCATTTGGTGTACCGTAAGTCTACAAATCCCTGTTTTGTTTTATTCAATTTGCTAAATTATTTTTGGCATTTTCCTATCTTCAACTGTTTGTGCGTGTTTGTTTGTGCATTCGTATTTGTTTTGCACCTTGATCTTTGAAGTTATTGTTATGCAATTCGCGCTCTTGCTTTGATTTGATTTACAGTTTTCGACGCTTCCCTTGCCTACAAGTGTTTGTGCGTTTGGTCGTTTGTGCTTTTGTTTTGCATTGCGTTCTCACAAGCTACTGTTGCTGCTGTCTTATCTCTTTTGCCCAGAGTTAAGATTGAGTGCTTCTGCGATATTTTCGCGCGCCTCAATTGATTACCTTTTTATAGCCTGTGCCCATTAAAAATGGGCAAAAAAGGCTATAATGAATTTGTGTGAATGTATGTAACAGGCAGAAGGAAGCATCTCCGACCCTATAAAGTATATATATTCTTGATCAGTATCAATAGCCGAGTCGATTGACACCTGTCCGTCTGTCTGTCCGTCTGTCCGTCCGTCTGTATGAACGCGTGGATCTCAGCAACTATAAGAGCTAGAGACTTCAAATTTGGAATATAGGTTCCTGAATACCATACGCAGATCAAGTTTATTTTCAATTTTCGATATCATGTCCCGTTGGTTTTAAAATTAGAAAAATCCCCATAACATAAGAAATGTTAAAGCTGGAGACTTGAGATTTGGCACACATGATAAAAAGCTTGGACTTAATGTGTCCTGAAAATTTCATCGCGATGCCACGCCCCCTTCGCCCACAACTCGAAAAAGCTGATAACACGAGCAGTTTTATAGCTAGAGACTTGAGATTTGGCACACATGGCAAGTATCCTACTCTCAATTTGTGCTACAAATTTCAGTACGATCGGATATTGAACTCAGAAGTTATTCAAGAAACAAATTTATGCAGATGCGTTGCAGCGCAGTAGCAGCGCAGTCGCTGCGCCGCCCGAAGATATAATGAACGAAATGACGCGTTTGTTCATGTATGTTTGATTTGCCTTTCGTCTGCTGTGGCTCTAAACATAAACAATCAATATCCGCAATCCAATGTTGCCAGACTATCGCAAGCTACCTACTCTCGATGCAAGCAAAATCGACTTCAAGCGATATATTTAAATCCCATTATAATGAAAATACTTTTCTTTGAAGACCTGCACAGGCTATCCTACTGTCGCGCTCGCTCGACTGATCGGCTTGTTTTCATTGAACCCCTGTAAGAAATATATCGTGCTGCAAATAAAGCCTGCACTTTCTAGCGTGCTGATGATTTGGTTCAGCCACAGTTTGTGCACTGCTGGTTGTGTGACAATGTCATGCACGCTAAGTATGCCGGGCTCTCCGGTCGGGACTGTGATAAGGTAACTGCCATCCCTAAAGAAGATTGTGGTGACTTAAAATGGTCTTGCCCCGTGTGTAGCGAGATACAATTTGATTTCTCCAGAATGTATAATTCTGTGAGGAATCAGTTGCTCAAATTACATAGTGTAGCTAAACGTCTGTCGAGTGATTTTGATTCAAGTCTTGAGTTGCTTAGTCAATTCAAATTTGAATCTATACCTAACTCTGTTTCGAATTCCCAATTTTTGAGTGTTCCTAACATCCGACACCATTGGAAATTTTAGCATTCCTCGTTAAATAGCTTCTTTCAAAATAAGTGTGCCTCACGACTCTTTTGTAGTCATTTGTGATCCAAAATTCTGGCCACCGCAAATGATTGTTCAATACCAGAATGTTAGAGGCCATTTATCTAAACAAAAATCCTTATTTTTGAGGAGCTTTTTCTTTGAGTCTGACATTATCGCTCTATCTGAGACTTGGCTAACGCCAACAGTATCTGATTGCGAAATATTGTCAAACAACTATTCCATCTTTAGATATGATTGCTTGATTCGCCGAGGTGGTGGCGTATTGATTGCCATTAAATCAATTCTTCAATCTGAACGTTTTTCCTTCACTGTTCCTACTGATGCTGAAATTGTTGCTGTTAAAGTAAACTTTCCATATCAATCAATTTTTGTTACTTGCTCCAATATTCCACCATCTTCTGATATTCAAGTTTATATGCAACATATTGCTTGTTTAAAGGAAGTGAAATGGACACAACCAAGCTATGTGAGTACAAGATTAGAACTGAATTTATATCTTAAAATCATAGTCTTACGTAGCTAACATGAAAATCTTAATTTCTAACTCACTTGCAGTCATTGGAAGGACGCCCCGATACCTGTCTGACATGTGTTGCACACATGTCTTGCTTCCTTTCCAGCCGATCTTATAAAGTACATTGCAGCTCTTATCTTAGGTTACAAGTACACTGGGTTTGTTTCGGTCACATTTCAGGGTCCCGTCACCTTGTCGGGTGTTTTCAGGACAAGTGAGTGACAATGACCTATTGGTTGTGCTGAGCGATTTTAATTTTCCAAATATTTCATGGTCTTTCTTCAATAGCGCAAACTATCATGTTCCTTCAAATCAGCATGATTTTTATACCCTGTGCCCATTGAAAATGGGCAAAAGCGGTATAATGAATTTGTGTGAATGTATGTAACAGGCAGAAGGAAGCATCTCCGACCCTTTAAAGTATATATATTTTGAATCAGTATCAATAGCCGAGTCGATTGAGACCTGTCCGTCTGTCTGTCCGTCTGTATGAACGTGTGGATCTCAGCAACTATAAGAGCTAGAGACTTCAAATTTGGAATGTAGGTTCCTGAATACCATACGCAGATCAAGTTTATTTTCAATTTTTGATATCTCACCCCCCGCCCACGCAAATAGAAGAATACCTCAAATTCCAAGATAATTCAGCCGAACATGACTGATAGTTGAAGTATAACTCGCGCTGAGCAATTTGCTGCAAGTTTCATCGCGATCGACCCATAAATAAGGGAGATATTAAGGAATTTGTTTTAATTCCATTTTTTGGCCAAAACGAGGGAGCATATAAAAATTCCATTTGCGCAAACGAGAAAGCATATGATAATCTGATGATTTGCGGTGGCGCCCGCTGTGTGGCGCATTGTGTCATGTGACATGTGGCGCCATCCATCGGCTACACTCAGAACTATGCATTGTAATGTAAATTAATATTAGCGATTGTCTACATGCATGTTTGTTAAGATAATACAACTTAAATTAGCAGAATAACCACGCTAAGCAATGTGCTGCAAGTTTCATAGCGATCGACCCACAAATAATGGAGATATTAAAGAATTTCTATTATTAACATTATTTCATAGTTGTTGGTAAGACCGAGAGAGTATACATATGACAATCGTCTTTGCCCTATCGCTCGCCTTGTCTTTCTTTCGGGAATGTAAAATTAATATTAGCCATTCAGTTTTGTTAAGATAACACAGCTTAAATTGACAGTTGAACAATGCTAAGAAATTTGATACAAGTTTCATAGCAATCGACTCATTAATAAAGGAGATATTAAGGAATTTATTTTTTTGCCATTATTTCACAGTGGTTGGCAAGATCGAGTGCACATATATGTCATATATATGACAATCTTCTTTGCACTATCTCTCGCCTTGTCTTCCTCCCGGGAATGTAAAATTAATATTTGCGACTGTTTACACTCATCTTCGTTGAGATAACACAGCTTAAATTGACAGAATAACAGCGCTAAGCAATTTGATGCAAGTTTCATAGCGATCGACCAATTAATAAAGGAGATATTAACGAATTTGTTTTATTGCCATTATTTCATTATAATTGGCCAGTTGTCCAACACTGTCCTACATTAGTTTAAGAGTTGTTCGGCACTGACAAACTGAATAATTACTATTATTATATTAATTTATATTTGCGATTGCTAACACGTATGGTTGACAATTCTACGTTTCTATCATAGTATTACAATAACTTACATTTGATGAATTACCAAAACCCATATACATATATCAACATTGCCTAAAATTTCAAAAACAAATGGTTTGGCGCGCAATATAATAAATGCCGTGTGTAAGAGAGAGAAACATGGGGTGTTGCCAGACTACATGCAAAGCAATTCCACTATAATTAAAATACTTTTCCAAAATACTTTTATTTTAAGACCTGCACAGGGTATCCACCTGTCGCGCACGCTCGACTGATCGGCTTGTTTAGATTGTGTGCTTGATTTTTCATTATTTCAAATGAACTCTGCCAAGAATGACTTGAATAGAATCCTTGATCCGTCTCTAGGTCATCCCACTACCAGTACCTGAAGACTTACATCATACTGCTCTATAAATTTCTACTCCTAAACACCTTAATCCGCTTTTTTTATGCAAACAAGTACCGCGTCGCTGTTTTCACAAGGGAAATTATTCTCTGCTTAATGAACTTATTCTTGCAACCGACTGGTCTTTTTTAGAAAAAAGCTGTAGACATTAATACTGTCCTTAATACCTTCTATATGACCTTAGACACACACTCATTGATGTGTGTATCCCCAATTTTATACCGTGGTCGTGTTCATCAAAGCTCCCTTGGTTTACACCCAGACTATCTTATTTAAAAAATTTGAAATCGAAATATTTTAAAAAGCTTAAGAAGTCGGGTTCAAGTTTTGACTGGTCTAAATATTCTGTGATCAAGTCGAACTTCGCTCTACTGAACTCTCGTTGCTACGAGAACTACCTAGCTCGTTGCAAGAGACAGTTTACCTGTGATCCTAAACAATTTTATAAATTTGTTAACTTGAAGCGTAAATCTCCGAATTTACCTTCCTCTTTTTTCTTGGCACTGATAAAGCCAGCGACGATTCTGCAGCTGCTGAACTTTTTGCTAAACTTTTCCAATCAACCTATTCTCCTATATCCCTCATTAACTCTTATAATCCTTATAACATAATATCCTCTAATAGAATCTTTGCTCCCCATATCTCTTACAACACCCTCTTCTCTTCTATTAAAATCTTTAAAATCTACTTGCCCTCCTGGGCCTGACAACATTCCTAGTTGTATCCTTAAGGAGTACTGTACTTCTCTAACCGCACCGTCGCTAAAGCTTTTCAATCTACCCCTGGAATCTTCAGTCTTCTACATCTTTGGAAACAATCCTATATCATTCCTCTCCATAAAACAGGTGGTAAGTCTGATATTTCAAATTACAGAGGTATTGCATGGCTATCAACTATACCAAATCTTTTTGAAAAAATCCTTGTTTCGTCTTTGCGTCATCTCTGTAAATCAATTATTTCTCCTGCCCAACATGGCTTTGTAAGGTCTACCACGGTCTACCACGACCAACTTGCTTGACTTTTCCACCTTGGTAAATGAGGCATTTCAAAAGAAAAGTCAAGCTGATGTTATTTATACTAACTTCGGTAAAGCCTTTGACTCCGTGAACCACAACCTATTACTTCACAAACTTGAATGTATAGGCTTCCCTCTCACCTTTTTAAGTTGGATATTCACCTACTTAATATGTAGGACCCAAAAAGTGCTTCTTAGGTCTACCGTTTCTCGTTCGGTTTACATTACTTCTGGGGTACCTCAAGGTAGTCACTTTATTTTTTACGCTTTTGATTGACGACCTTCCCTCCATCCTATCTCATTCTTACATTCTTATGTATGCAGATGATGTTAAGCTTATTTTCTCATACACTGATCCCCTACTTCATTATCGGCTACAAGACGATTTAAACACTATGCAATTATGGTGTTCGGCCAATAAATTGTATCTGAATTGCTCTTAGTATATGCTCATGACGTTTAACCGCACTAGGCCCATTTATTCAGTTATACGATTGACAATACGCCATTGCATCGTATTTCTATTGTGAAACGCCTTGGACTTATATTTGATTGCAAATTTAACTTTAATTTGCACATCTCCACTAGAATTATTGAGGCCAGGGGAGTACTTGGTTTTATTAAGCGATGGACGAAAGAATTCAACGACCCTTTCACCACTAGTCTCCTTTATGTCTCTTTAGTCCGTCCTGTCCTGGAATTCTGTTCGTGTATATGGTGTCCGGAATACCGTAATAATCAGGATCGAATTGAGTATGTTCAAAAGCATTTTCTGCTTTTTGTCTTACGTGGTTTGAACTGGCATCCCAACCTTCGTTTACCGTCTTACTGCAGTAGACTTCTTCTTCCGAACCTTCCGTCTTAAATCAATCGTAGAAAAGTTCTTGGTATGACTTTTCTTCATAAATTGATTATTAGCGAGATTGATTCGAGTTTCCTCGTAAGTAGAATACATTTTTCGGTCCAACTAGAAATTACCAGACTTTAGCCCTTCCAACATGCACTACTGATTATGCTTTGAACAGTTCATTTCGTATTTTGTGTTCAGATTATAATATTGTTTACCACGTTTTCTCTGCAGAACTCTCTCTCACCACAATAAAGCGCTCCCTTTTCCTTTTCCATTCAAGAAATCATTGATTTTTCCAATAATAATATTAAATATAACATATAACTAATACTCATCCCCTCACTTCCTAATTTTGTACTATTACTAATTTGATTATAATACTAACTTGTGTAGTCACTAATACTATAAGCTTGCTGACTATTTAGTTATACTCACATTGAACAAACACTAATTCCTATTTAACGTCATAACTTTGAGTACCCCCAGACCTTTAATTTTTAATTTTTTCTTTTCAGTTTAAATTTAAATAATACTTTTATTTGTAATTTTATAATATATTAATTTGTAATGTTTTCAATATTTTCTGGTCGACAGCTTTTAGGCGTACTAAATAAATAAAAAAAAAATAAACAAATTAATATTTAATTTTACCAAAAAATTGAATTCATATGAGTAGTTCGATATTTTTACGAAATTTAGGTATTTTAATTCAGTTTTTAATTACTTAAAACGAAGATTAAAAATTTTCGAAAATATTTTTTATACAATGAAATGGATATTGGAAAGGAAAATAAAATAATGTGATTGGCTTTAAAAGTATGAAACAGTGTTAAGAAGACTAAGCATCCAGTAGTATACTTAAAAACACATATTTTTCTAAAAAAAAAAATATTTTAAAGGATATTTGAGTTTTTTTTTAGCATTTACATAATTACACTTCAATGTATTACAACAAAAATTAAAATATTAGACTTTTTGTGCATACGTGTCTAATTAGGATAAAAAGGGATCAAAATTGGTGAATTACAATATTACAAAATCCCTAAAAATATTGAGTGTATAGCTCATGTTTATGAATGTTGTAAAAATATTAATCTTGTTAAAGAAAAAACCTACGATTCCTTTCAATAACTCTCTTAATATGGACCTAAGGTTAAAATCGATTTTATTGTATTTAAATGGGACAACTTTTCTGTAACCCATACTAAAGGAAAAAATTATTGTAATTTTTAATTTCGTATGAAAAGTGTAAAAAGCATATTACAATTTAGCTCAAGATACATCAAGAGTAAAATGATCTTTTGATGAGTCTATTTACTAAGACACACTTCAATTTTAAAACCACATCTTTAGTCGGAAAATTCGACTATTTAACCTGTACCAAATAAAAATTTCTTGCAGCTGTGCGGAATCTCAACATTATCCAACATATTATGTTTTTTAAAAAAAAAAAAGACAACAAAAAAAACTATTATTCTAATTGAAATTACCAAATAAGAAGTCAAAAATTCTATATTTTAGTTAACCTAAAAAATTGGGTTTAGATTAAGAAGAGACATCTTTTTTTTTATATGCGAACAAATTCAGCGTTTATATAAAAGGTATGCTGCGTGATAATTGAAGAGAGGTAGATGAAAGGCTCGTAAGACGACTCGAAGAGACTGCAACTATTAATGGAAAATGTGATGTGAATTATTTATAAATTACAAGCATTTTTTTAATTTAAAACTTTATCAAATAATAAGTCAAAAATTCTATATTTTAGTTAACCAAAAAAATTGGGTTTAGATTAAGAAGAGACATCTTTTTTTTTATATGCGAACAAATTCAGCGTTTATATAAAAGGTATGCTGCGTGATAATTGAAGAGAGGTAGATGAAAGGCTCGTAAGACGACTCGAAGAGACTGCAACTATTAATGGAAAATGTGATGTGAATTATTTATAAATTACAAGCATTTTTTTAATTTAAAACTTTATCAAATAATAAGTCAAAAATTCTATATTTTAGTTAACCAAAAAAATTGGGTTTAGATTAAGAAGAGACATCTTTTTTTTTATATGCGAACAAATTCAGCGTTTATATAAAAGGTATGCTGCGTGATAATTGAAGAGAGGTAGATGAAAGGCTCGTAAGACGACTCGAAGAGACTGCAACTATTAATGGAAAATGTGATGTGAATTATTTATAAATTACAAGCATTTTTTTCATTTAAAACTTTGTTAATTTCACTCAAGCGATTTGTTTTGGGCTAGCAGTTATTGTTTCTTATTAAACTTGTAATATACACTAGTAAGCCCAATTATTTTGACACATCGGTGAATTAATGAAAATTTTGAAAAATATTTTTGTAATGCATGAAATTAACAAGTAAAAAATTTACATTAATTTATATTAATGAAATCTGAAAGAATGTAAACACACAAGTGGCCGATGTGTCAAACAAATTGTTTCTTCAAATAAAAAGAAGAGAAAGAGCTTATATATTTCTATCAAAATTTTGAAGTAAACAGAATTACTGATGTACACCTTTACACAAACAAATTGTTACTCAACTTTTAATGGAATTACTGAACAGAAAATCTGATTCAATTAGTCGGAACTGGAAATATGTGTATCCAATGTGCATACCGCGAACTCTTAACAGAAAACTTAGTGGGGCAAAAGGAGCCCAATTGGTATTCTGGAAAAATGCAGCAGTCAACAAAATTGCGATTTTAATACACGAAATTATATAAATTTCATATTTAAGGAATACTTCCACCTAAGTTTTCCGCGTTATATGCAACTTATGGATAACTATCGATAGAGTCCTACATTTATTAACTATATGACATACATTTATTAAGAATATTCGTTCAAGTAGAAAACTTTCAAAGAGCAAAGGAATTATAAAGTTAGCTAAGAAATTTTCCGATTGCAAATTGAAATGATTTCAATTAGTGACAACAAATAACAGATCACAGTATTACCTGCACAGATCTAATAAAAGATCTTTATTTAAGTAGTCAAATATTCTATATGTCTATTTGTTTTTATCACACTACAAACTTTTCTGATTAAATCGATTTAATGTATTTTGTTGTTGAAGAAAACATAGCTACCAGCAATATCTAAATATAATTGATTTAACAAAACCATTATATGTCCATATAACACGTTAAATATTATATGTCTATGTTACAAAACGTTAGTAGTTAATACAATTATAACCGCATCCAACGACATTATTCCAAGAGATAACTTTGAGTGAAAATTGTATTGTGATTTTTGGTGAAATTGCATAAACTTACTGAAAAGCATCTCTTATAATATCACTTTAAGTGATTTTTTATATGCTTACAGTTACTATTAAAATGCAAGTATATATGTATACATACATATATTAACTAATTATGAATGTCCATTAAAGCTACAATTCGAATGAGAAGTAAAAGCTTCGCCGTATTGGCGAATTACACAAGGAATGTTGGAAAATGAGGCATTAATACGAATGTAAAGTTAATCAAAGAAATAAATATCTGAGCAATATATCAAATATTGATAATGCTGTAATTTTTGGTGAAAATATAAAAATATTTTAAAAAGAAGCATTTCACCTCAAGTGATTTTGTATGTGCTAGTAGTTACTGTTACTTACGAAACTTTTAGTATATATACATGTATTTACTACCATTGATTTTATATTGAGTGTCTATTAAATCTACAAATCGAACGAGAAGTGAAAGCTTCGCCGTATTGACGAAATACGCAAGGAATGTTGGAAAATGAAGCGTAATACGAATGCAATGTTAATCAAAGAAATAAATATATGATCAAAAATTCAAATATACAAGAATTACTTGAAAGTACAATCTCTATTATATCACATCAAATGATTTGATTTGTTGTAACTGTTAGTGTTACTTGCGAAACCTTAAGTATATATTTTCTTCTAATGCGTCTATAGTTTTCATTTACGTGTCAAATAAAGCTACTAATCGAACGAATCGAAATTAAATGTTAATTTAATCTACTAATTTACTTAAAAGAAGCATCTATATTAATATCACTTAACGTGATTTGTTTTGTGCTTGCAATTCTTGTTACTTACGAAACTTAAAAAGTATATTTACTTATGTATTTATTATAAGTGTCTATTAAAGCTACAAATCGACCGCAAAAATGGCGAATTACACAGAGAATTTTTGAAAATGAATAAGAGGACAATGTCAACAAATGTTCAAATATTAATGTCTATGGTTATATGTAGAAACAAGTTGGTAATAAACGTTTAATGGCATTACTGAACACACAAGACTGATTCAATTCACTGGTACTTACTTGCAAACTCTTAACAGACATTTGGGTTAGACAAAGGGACTTTATAGTGTGGATGCAACTGTACACATGTGAACGTACATAATGTAATTATCTGGTTCGTAAAGAGACAAATTTGGTTCAATTTGTTTTATTTTGCTTAGGCATAGCCTTTTATTATTGCAGCAAACCGAACGACCAACAGTTGCTGTGCGACAAAACAACAAAATCTCGAATGCAAAACGTAAGTAAAAACAGATTTTAATTACATATTAAAGCACAGCTTGACCCTGCATTGAATAGGCATTACTGAACACACAAGACTGATTCAATTCACAGGTACTTACTTGCAAACTCTTAACAGACATTTGGGTTAGACAAAGGGACTTTATAGTGTGGATGCAACTGTACACATGTGAACGTACATAATGTAATTATCTGGTTCGTAAAGAGACAAATTTGGTTCAATTTGTTTTATTTTGCTTAGGCATAGCCTTTTATTATTGCAGCAAACCGAACGACCAACAGTTGCTGTGCGACAAAACAACAAAATCTCGAATGCAAAACGTAAGTAAAAACAGATTTTAATTACATATTAAAGCACAGCTTGACCCTGCATTGAATAGGTTGACGTGTAAGGCATGTTGTCATTTGCATGGCTAGTTTAATAGTATCCAATGCTTCTTAAAACTGTGTATACTACAACTTAACGGCAAATTTGTCTGTACAATCATGCCTTTAATCTAAGTAGAGTTGGAAATATTTTATAGTTAAATCTTCCAGCACTACCAACATCTTTTGATTCACTAAATTCGAATCATAGTTGAATTAAGTACCTACTAATTATTTTCCAAATTTCTTTATATTTAACTTTGATTTTAAAGCATATATACATAATTAATATTAGGATTATGATTTATTTAGATTAATAATTTATGACATTTTTTGTTACGGCATATTGATAATGTCTATGATACATGCTTATTTATAAGCTGGCGGTAACAAAATTTATATTTGGCTTCTTTGTAAGAAAATACAATAGCTTTCAATACATCAAAACACCGACCAACATCGAGGTTGAATTGGAAAACGCCGGTGAAAATCGACATCGATGTCTCCATCCAAATGTACATTCCTAGTCGGGATACTTAAGAGTGCATACAGTGTTACTCCCCTTTGGTTGCCAAGATTAGCCGAACGATTCCTTCTTATGGATATGGATGGCTCCTGGTGCGAAAAAGGATTGCACTCAACCTCACTCAGTGCTGAAGCGTTTTTTGGACAGACCTCGCACCTCTTCGCCATAGCAGCTTTGTCCTAAGACAAAAGTTTGTCAACATTCCAATTTATATAAAGATTAGATTCTAAACTCATTGAAATGAGGTTGCATGTTAAGAGAACCACAGCTAACGAAAACAACACAAGTAATTTTATACCCTGTACCCATTAAAAAAAAGGGTTTAATGAATTTGTGTGAATGTATGTAACAGGCAGAAGGAGGCATCTCCGACCATATAAAGTATATATCACTGCGGACGGCAGTCCGCGCTAGTGACGAAAGCAGACCCCAAAAACGCACACGTAGTGAAGTTTGCTGGGCTGCAGGCCGCTAGCTATATATACACGCAATATTGGATATAGAGATCGGCTGGACCGATCGCAATGTGTTATATATCATTCGAAAGGTAATTCCGGTGGTTTTAATATGACGTACTATAATCTCCGATCTGTCAGATATTTTTCGAGATATAGCCGTTTGCATATCTTTGTCAAACTTTGCACGTTTGAATGTGGAGCTTCGGTTGGAGCATAAAGCCCCAATTTTGAAATGTAGATAGTTGTTAGAGTTGAATACGCGTTGAACGGTACTTCATTCACCCAAATCGGACAATCCATTCCAAAGATATTGGAATTTTAAAATTTTGATGACGTCATCGAGCTGAGATGAAAATCTTGTGTGTTGGTTTGTCTGGACCAATCTTTAAGATATCGGAATGAATTTTCTTGAGCGTGTTACTTTCAAAAATCTAAAAAACGTTTGTTCCACAACTTTTTTGAAAAACCGCCAGTTTGGCGGGAAAAAGCTAGAATAGTTGAAAATTCAATTGAAAACTGCGGCCAAACCATAGACCCTATGAAAATTTTTTTTACATCACTCGAAAGGTTATCAAAATAGCTTTAATATAAGTCTAAACTAATTCTGTAAGATTATTACATGATGTAAAAATTACATAATTAATTTTTTTTTTTTTACTTTTTGTGAATTTGCAAAAAATTGAGTCCTTAAGTTTATATTTTTGATTAGTTATTCTAAAGCGTGGAAACATTGCGCAAATTTTGATATATAACACTTATCAGGCAAAATTCGGGTTGACAAAATATAGCGTTTTCAGATTGGTGCCGTAAAAAAATCCTGTCGAGGTATCAGCTGTTAGATTGGAGCTGGTGGGCTTGTTAGTGCCTAATGAGAGAAAAATTTAATGTTATATGATGCCAATGTTAACTACGGATCGATTGGTACCTCAATAATCCAAATCCGTTAACTCGTTTGAAAGTTATTATAATATTAAGCCATATATTACAGTATCAAAATTTTATGTGAATTTTAGTGTGTTTGCATATTTATGCAATTAATAAGAAAACGGCGCCTACGATTTTGGTATATTTTCAATATATCATAGCTAATGAAATTATGCAACTTTTGGTATATAGGTCATATCTGGGATAATTCGTTTTGCCAAGATATTACATTTTTAATCTACACATATTTTCCTATGTGAGTTTTAAGAAAAACTGCAACGGTGGGAAATGTAAGAACTATCGCGGCCTTGTAAACATAATTGCAATTTAGAGCATTCAACGAAGCAGCTTCGTTGGCGCAGTGGTTAGAGTGTCTGACTCTCACGCGGAATTTTGCGGTTCGAATCCAGTTAGTGGCTTCAAGTTTATTTTAATTTTATAATATTTGTAGCAGTTAAAATTTTTTTTTTTTTAATTGAAATCGATTTATCATATCCCATATAATTCCTATTTGTAACTTTTTCATCTTAACAACAGAATGGACTAGAAGAACATGTAAGGATAATTACAGCTATGCAAACAAAGCTGCAATTTAGCAGGGACTTGGTAAATAGCTCGTTGGATTTTCCTTAGTGTCAAAACAGCAGCGACGAGAGAAAAATGTAATGTCAATTACAGTTCTTTAAACAAAGTTGCAATTTAGGACGCGCCTGGCGGTAGGCTCGTTGGCTTAATGGTTGATGTGTTAGACCTAGATGCGAGAGGACCCGAGTTCGAACTCTGGGACGTTCTGTCGTTCGATCTATTTAAATTTTCACCATTTTAATTTGAATTTAATATTTAAATTTGATTGGAAACTATTTATGCAAATATTTGAATAGTACTTATTTAAACATTAAGTCAAGCCACTCTGAGATGGGATGAAAAATCTTGTATTCTTGAAAATTTATGCAATTTATTAAAAATGGCGCCCATGCATTTTTATCAATTTTTAATATATGTATTACATCAATTGAAATTCAATATATTACAAACATTCAAATTCTACAAATGTCTGTACATGTATAACCTTTTCTCGGGAATAATTCTTTTAAATTCTCTTTAATTGGAATTCCAAAAATCTCTGATATCCCCCCAAAAAAAACCTCTACACGAGGTAAAATCTAGTGACGAAAGCATCTTCACGGCACTGCGCAGAAAGGTTTTTTAATTACACAAATGCTGCACCTTTTTGCGCAATGTGCGGAATGCCAAACTAATTTTTATATTGAAATAGTTTATATATAATAATATATAATAATTATTGTTCGTCACAAAATTTGATATCAGTAACTTTAGGGCGTGAAGATGCTTTCGTCACTAGATTTTTACCTCGTGTAGAGGTTTTTTTTGGGGTATTCTTAATAGAGTTGGGTTGTTTCGTTCTGAAAAAGTTCAAATGAACGAGTCATTGAAATGAACGAGTGAACTTATTCAGTCTTTCATGAACTATATAGTTCATTTTGCTCAGCGGGTCCGTTGCATGTGAACAAATTTTTTTTTATCTTTTTCAACACTGGATTCGTTGAAATCCGAAGAATTATATTTGCTTTTTATTTAAATTCTATTAAAATGTACAGAAAATCGCGCAGGAGGCAGCCTTTAGAACTGCTACGACGTAGAGTCTCGCTCTATTGTGCAGTCTTCAAGTAAAACGGCTGCTTCTGAATTAAGTTAAGAATATAAATACAAATGGAAAAACTTTAAAGAAATCCTAAAACTAACAAACATTTATTTTATTTTCAAATTATAAGCTTCAAATGAATTTTTCTATAAAGGAATGGTTGTGAAATCATCTCAGTTACCAACTGAATAATGAACTAAATGACTGATTTAGTTCACGACTGTAAAATGAACGAGTGAACTTATTCAGCACATTGAACTAGAAATCCCAACTCTAATTCTTAATCAGTATCAACAACCGAGTCGATTGACAAATTTGGAATGTAGGTTCCTGAATTCCATACGCAGATCAAGTTTATTTTTAATTTTTGATATCTCATTTACGTGTCAAACGGACGCATATAAAAGAAATCATCAAGTTTCAAGATAATGTGGCCTAATATAGCAGATAGTTGAAGTATAACTCACGCTGAGCAATTTGCTGCAAGTTTCATGGCGATCGACCCACAAATAAGGGATATATTAAGGAATTTCTTTTATTGACATTATTTCATTATAATTGGCCAGTTGTCCAACACTGTCCAACAACATTTTAAGAGTTGTCCAGCACTGTCACACTAAATGATTACTATTATTATATTAATTTATATCGTTTCTATCATAGTATTCAAGTAATTAAATTTTTCTGCATTAAAAAAACCCATGTTATAAACATTTCCTGTGTGTGAGAGATACAAACATGTATCCACCTGTCGCGCCCGCTCGACTGATCGGCTTGTTTGAAGTAAAGGGTCTAAAAATTGAAAAATAATTTTTAATTTTCAACATTTATTATAAAAATTGAAAAATATTTTTTTATTCAACTTTTATAATGAAAATTTAAAATAAAAGTTCTCTTTTAATTTTTTAGGCCATTTACTTTAAAAAAGTAAATTGGGTTTATTTAGTTTGTCAAAAAAAAATCTAGCGGGCGCGACAGTAGAAAACCCTGTGCAGGTCTTCAAAGAAAAGAATCTTCATTATAATGGGATTTAAATATCGCTTTAAGTTGATTTTGCTTGCATCGAGTGTAGGTAGCTTGCGATAGTCTGGCAACACTGGACTGCGGCTGTTGATTATTTGGGTTAAGCGCCCATAAATTTGTTTATTGCATAACTTCTGAGTTCAATATCCGATCGTACTGAAATTTGTAGCACACATTAGGAAGAAGATACTTACTTTGTGTGCCAAATCTCACGCTTAGCTTAGCTTAGCTTAGCTTTTTCAGGACACATTAAGCTTCTTATCATGTGTGCCACATCTCAAGTCTCTAGCTTTAATACTGCCTATGTTATGGTGAATTTTCTTATTTTAAAACAAACGGGGCTTGATATCGAAAATAAAAAATAAACTTGATCTGCTTATGGTATTTAGGAACCTACATTCCAAATTTGAGGTCTCTAGCTCTTATAGTTGCCGAGATCCACGCGTTCATACAGACGGACGGACGGGCAGACATACGGACAGGTGTCAATCGACTCGGCTATTGGTAATGATTAAGAATATATATACTTTATATGGTCGGAGATGCCTCCTTCTGCCTGTTACATACATTCACACAAATTCATTACACCCTTTTTTTTAATGGGCACAAGGTATAAAAATACTTGTGTTGTTTTCGATAGCTGTGGTTCTCTTAACATGCAACCTAATTTCAATAAGGTTAGAATCCAATCTTTAAATAATTGTTAATGTTGACAAACTTTTGTCTTAGGACAAAGCTGCTATGGCGAGGGGTGCGAGGCCTTCCCAAAAAACGCTTCAGCACTGAGTGAGGTTGAGTGCAATCCTTTTTCTCACCAGGAGCCATCCATATCCATAAGAAGGAATCGTTCGGCTAATCTTGGCAACCAAAGGGGAGTAACACTGTATGCACTCTTAAGTATCCCGACTAGGAATGTACATTTGGATGGAGACATCGATGTCGATTTTCACCGGCGTTTTCCAATTCAACCTCGATGTTGGTCGGTGTTTCGATGTATTGAAAGCTATTGTATTTTCTTAAAAAGAAGCCGAATATAAATTTTGTTACCGCCAGCTTATAAATCCCCCCAAAAAAAACCTCTACACGAGGTTAAAATCTAGTTGTTTAGTTTTAGATTATTGGAGATAAATGAAGTACATGAATTGTTAGAGTTAAGCTTAGCATAGTAAGTTCAATAATGTAATTAGCATAAGATCCATTTATGTTAGATTAAGAGGCGCGCTCTTATAAGGGACCAGTTGCAATTTAGAATTCGATCGCACCATCCGCACGTCTCCCGCGAACAGCCACCAAACTCTTTAGCGCGATAGCTAAGTTTCAATGAATTGTTTAATTGCACATCGAAGTTGCAGTGTTTGATTATTTCGTTATTTGACTTCACACTAGTGACGAAAGCATATTCACGCCCTAAAATTACTGATATCAAATTTTGTGACGAACAATATTAATTTTAATATATAAACTATTCTAATATAAACCAGTCGGAAAGGCTATAGTCGAAATCGACTATGAGAGACCCTTTACTTATTCTTCAAAAATGAAATAACAGTAACAAACTTAGAGACTTATATATAAACCTACATAAATTTGACGCTGCTCAGACTAGCTTTCGATAATCGTTTATGTTAGACTTGAATCGTTAACATACAATTGTTAATCTTAACATACAAATGTTATGTTAATATACATGTATGTAATGCAGTGGTCGGCACCAACACAGTCATATGTTTCATTGCATTAGTGTGCGAATTAACAGAATTTTAACAGGCGTCAAGCATGTTGCGTTTCTTGCCCTTTATATTATTGATTCGCATCAAAACGGCTATATATTGGTCATAATGTGTATAAAAAAGAATACTTTTTCAAAAACTCCAACCACCATTTATTTTTCTGTGTATATAATGTATAATTTGTCAAAATTGTGCAGCGTAGCATCACAATGGCTGATCAGCAGCTGATTCATTTTGCTTCGCCTCAACAGTGATATTTCAGTGAAACAGCTCCATAACAGCGACTTAACAGAAACAGCGAAATTTTATACTGTACGTGTGCAGGCAGCGCTGCGGCAGAGAAAATCCCTATGCGCGGTGCGCGGCGTGTGCCGACCACTGATGTAATGCATACATACCTTATTAAATATAATACATTGGCATTTATGGTAGAATTTGTTTATAACAAGCCGATCAGTCGAGCGGGCGCGACAGTAGGATACCCTGTGCAGGTCTTAAAATAAAAGTATTTTGGGAAAAGTATTTTAATTATAGTGGAATTGCTTTGCATGTAGTCTGGCAACACCCCAAGTTTCTCTCTCTTACACACAGCTGTTATCTTATTACGCGCCAAACCATTTGTTTTTGAAATTTTAGGCAATGTTCATAATTATGGGTTTTGGTAATTCAGAAAATTTAAGTTATTTTAAAACTATGATATAAACTTAGAATTGTCAACCATACGTGTTTGCAATCGCAAATATAAATTAATATAATAATAGTAATTATTCTGTTTGTCAGTGCTGGAACACTCTTAAACTATTGTAGGACAGTGTTGGACAACTGGCCAATTATAATGAAATAATGGCAATAAAACAAATTCGTTAATATCTCCTTTATTAATTGGTCGATCGCTATGAAACTTCCAGCAAATTGCTTAGCGTTGTCGTACTGTACATTTAAGCTATGTTATCTCAACGAAGATGAGTGTAAACAGTCGCAAATATTAATTTTACATTCCCGGGAGGAAGACAAGGCGAGAGATAGTGCAAAGAAGATTGTCATATATATGACATATATGTGCACTCGATCTTGCCAACCACTGTGAAATAATGGCAAAAAAATAAATTCCTTAATATCTCCTTTATTAATGAGTCGATTGCTATGAAACTTGTATCAAATTTCTTAGCATTGTTCAACTGTCAATTTAAGCTGTGTTATCTTAACAAAACTGAATCGCTAATATTAATTTTACATTCCCGAAAGAAAGACAAGGCGAGCGATAGGGCAAAGAAGATTGTCATATACTCTCTCGCTCTTGCCAACAACTATGAAATAATGTTAATAATATAAATTCCTTAATATCTCCATTATTTGTGGGTCGATCGCTATGAAACTTGCAGCAAATTGCTTAGCGTGGTTATTCTGTTAATTTAAGCTGTATTATCATAACAAAGATTGTAAACAATCGCTAATATTAATTCACATAACAATGTATAGTTCTGCGTGTGGCCGATGGATGGCGCCACATGCCACATGACACAATGCGCCATACAGCGGCCGACAGTGCAAAACATCAGATTTTCATATGCTTTCTCGTTTGCGCAAATTGAATTTTCATATGCTGTCGCGCTTTGGCCAAAAAATGGAATTAAGACAAATTCCTTAATATCTCCCTTATTTATGGGTCGATCGCGATGAAACTTGCAGCAAATTGCTCAGCGTGAGTTATACTTAAACTATCAGTCATGTTAGGCTGAATTATCTTGGAATTTGAGGATTTCTTCTATTTGCGTGGGCGGGGGATGAGATATCGAAAATTGAAAATAAACTTGATCTGCGTATGGTATTCAGGAACCTACATTCCAAATTTGAAGTCTCTAGCTCTTATAGTTGCTGAGATCGACGCGTTCATACAGACGGACGGACAGACGGACAGACAGACGGACAGGTGTCAATCGACTCGGCTATTGATACTGATTCAGAATATATATACTTTATAGGGTCGGAGATGCCTCCTTCTGCCTGTTACATACATTCACACAAATTCATTATACCACTTTTGCCCATTTTCAATAGGCACAGGGTATAAAAATGTGCGTAACAGGTCGAAGGAAGTCCGGCAGACCCCATAAAGTATATATATTCTTGATCAGCATCAGCAGCCGAGTCGATAAGCCATGTCCGTCTGTCCGTCTGTCCGTCCGTCCGTCTGTCCATCTGTCTGTATGAACACCTAGATCTCAGAGACTATAAGAGCTAGAGTCACCAAAAAATGGTATGGTGGTTCGTCTATGGCATAAGCAGATCAAGTTTATCTTAAAATTTTGACACGCCCCCTTCCGCCTCCGTAAATCGAGAACAACATTTTTGAAAACCCATAAGACGAAAAATATTAAAGCTAGAGTCCTGAATTTTGGCACACAGAACGGGTTTCAGGGTCCTAACGTATCCTGAAAATTTCATCGCGATGGGATAGTAATCTCGGAAGATATTAAAAAAAATTTAATATCCCATATAATGGTCAATTTTAAAACTGGAGCCTTGAATTTTGGCACACATGACAAGCATCAGAGTCCTAATTTATCCTGATAATTTCATCGCGATCGGATGATAAACTCGGAAGTTATTCAAGACTTAACATCACTCAGAGTCGGGTTAAAGGAAGAAGAAGAGCATGTTGACGTTACAACGCGCTATGGGAACTATTAGTGTTACTCTTATTTCCATTTTGAAGAATAAGTAAAGGGTCTCTCATAGTCGACTTCGACTGTAGCCTTTCCGACTGGTTTTGGTCTAACTATGTTATGCCTTTCTTTTTTTACTAACGGTGCTTTCTTATCTGAGTTCAAGTCAAATTCTGAATTTTTCTTCATTATTATAGTTGCAAAGTGAAGCGAAGGTCAGGCAAGCGATCAATTTTGAGTACAAAATAAATTTAAATTAATGTTTATACATTTTGAACTTAAGCAATCAAAATAATAATTTAATAAGATAATGTCAGCTAAGCAATTGAGACGATTGGCAAAAAGGGAGGCAAAAAAATTGTTTACAAAAAAAGTTTCAATTAGTACAAATAAACATTTGAAAAACGCCTCGAAACTCATGGTAATACGACTCTAAAATGATTTGGAAGGGCGAGTCATAAATGACTCCTTTAGAAGAGTCATAAAAGACTCTTTCGGAAGAGTCATAAACAACTCTTTCAGAGGAGTCGCGGCTAGGGTACCATTTTCTCCCGACGAAAGAGTCATTTCGGATCGGAAAACGAGCGCACTTTTGACTATTTTAATCAGTAAGAGGAGTCGAAAAAGACTCGAATATGATCAAACATTTCTTGAAATGCTGGCTGGCGCCATAACCACTTATAAACATTCACACGCATTCCCCCTATCATATTATAAAATATCATTTACACAAACAACTTGGTGAAAATAACAATTCGAACGCTCCCACGATTCGGACAATAACATAAACATCCGTTAGAATCGCTATTCGCACCAAGGGTCAAATCTGCCGACGTGGCACAAATCCAGGCTGTCGCGAAGCGCCCCAAATATTTCAGCTCAAGAGAGAGATCCATAAGTTCTCTGTTTATACAAGTGCAGAAAGCTTTTACTCCGAAAGCTTACAACCGAGGTTTGCTAAGCGCCGTCAACATACTTTAGAATTAGTTTTAAGTTTTGCATCTAAGCGTTATGATTGAATAAAATTATATTTTTTTTCTTATACGCGATTCGTGTATTTCTTATTGGCGCAGCCGGTAGGGTATTGTTAAGTCATAGTAAAACCGTGATCCTATTACAATCTAGTGATAAAGGAATCCTTGTATGACCAAGTGATCCTTTTAAGATTGATTTAGTGAATTAACGCAAAATAGAGATTTGGACAAATTTAAAATTTTTGACCTTATTAATATCCGCCAAAGAACCCGTGTGCAGTTAATTAATTGAAATCCAATTGTGGCCCGCTTGACAATAGTGTGACCGCCACTAAAGTGAAGTTTAATTAATCGCAAGTGCACAGTGCAGTTCACCTAACACCTAAGTCTCTCTATACTGAGCAGTGTGTGGACAAAAATAAGTGGCCCGCTTGACAAAGCTGTGACCGCCACTAAACAAAAACCAAAAATATATATAATATATAAAATATTGACCGTTAAGGGACAATTTCAGTCCTAGGCCAATTAAATAAATACATTTCTGTGCTTTAAACCAATACGAATAAAACTAAACCTACATAATGTCAACACCACCAACACAATTATCAGAGCTGCATCTGAAGCAAGCTCTGGGGCAAATCCCGTCTTCGAGGGACAAGCCGAGGACCTTACGGCTTTCATCAGGAGGGTGGATTTTATAATGAGCCTTTATCCTACGGAAGACGTTCGCCAACATCACATTCTTTTTGGAGCCATCGAGCTGCAGACGTCTGGAGCAGCGCAAGGGGTGTCCCAATTAACAGGAGCAATAACCTGGATGGATCTGAAGAGAGCCCTCATCGAAGAATTTAAGACACAGACACCATTCGAGGAACTACTTCGTCGCCTCTACAACACCAACTACAAAGACAGCATTCGTAAGTTCGTGGAAGAACTAGAACATAGGTCATTTATTATCTCAAATAAGTTAATGTTAGAAAATAGTCCATCGAACACCATTCTCTATACAAATGCCATGAACAACATAATTAAAGATGTTATTACAAGGAAATTACCAGATAGAATATTTATGACCCTTGCTAGGTTCGATATCACAACACTATCTAAATTAAAACAAGTAGCTCAAAGAGAGGGACTTTATGAAAATAACTTTTCTGACCGTACTAAACCTAACTCTAATAACAATTTACCAAACAATTCTAACAATACTGATTCTCGCAGGAATAAGGGAAATCAGAGTTTCTACCCCGTGGCAAGCCCACCAAATCCCCAGAATTTCACCTATCCTTCACAAAAACCAAGTGAAAGTAACCAACAACTTCATAAAGAATTCAAGCAGAATCTTTATCAAGCCCGAAGTCAGAACCCATTGAATTACCAAACAAACAATGGTTCTCCTAACACTTCTAATCAGCCTGTCAAAAGACAGCGGGAAAGTTCTAGTGGTCAATCCAAAATGGATACGGTTGAAAATTTTCATCTACCAGCCTCGGACCAAGATCAAGAAGAAATCCCTTTATTCGAGTCATCATGAATGACCAGCATCTTAAATGCGTAATAGATACGGGATCCACGATAAATCTAATGAAAAGAAATTATCTGGATTTCCCGAAAAAAAAATACCAACTAAACGTTCAAATTATCAACGGAAATGTAAGTCTAAACCAATACATTTCCTTATTCCCTAGCAAGCTTTGCCCTTTAACTCAAAAATTTTATATACACGAATTTTCAGAAAATTACGATGTATTATTAGGCAGGGAATTTCTCGAAGCTTGCCAGTCAACAATTAATTATAAGGTAGAAACTGTAATCTTAAATGATTACCCGTTCATCATGAGATATAAGCATGAGGACATTACATAGGACAAGACCGCATTTGATTGCCTTGATCCGCCACATACAAAAGAAAACATAATTGAAAACCCCCCTTCTACAGAAGATAGGCCATTCAATTTTTCAATTGACAATGAACTTGAAGAAAACAATCAGTTCGGATTAGAACATATAAACGATAAGGAAAATAGTAAATTAACTAAGGTCTTATTTGAGTTTAGCGACATACAGTACAGAGAAGGTAAAAATTTGACCTTTACAAGTACAATTAAGCATGTCATTCAGACTAAACACGAAGACCCAATTTATAAACGACCCTACAAATACCCACAAGCATATGATGCAGAGGTAGAAAAACAAATGAAGGAAATGATAAAACAGGGTATTATTCGAAAATCGAATTCCCCTTATTGTTCCCCAATTTGGATTGTTCCAAAGAAAAGTGATTCATCAGGAAAACAAAAATTCAGTATAGTCATTGACTACCGAAACCTGAATGAAATTACTGTGGACGACAAATATCCAATTCCGGTCATGGATGATATATTAGGCAAACTTGGAAAATGTCAATATTTCACTACAATTGATCTTGCAAAAGGTTTTCATCAGATCCAAATGGATACTGATTCTATCCAAAAAACAGCATTTTCGACAAAAAAAATTGACATTTCGCATGCCATTCGGTTTAAAAAATGCACCTGCAACTTGTCAACGTTGCATGAACAATCTGTTAGAAGACTTAATCTATAAAGATTGTTCTGTTTACATGGATGATATAATTGTGTATTCCACTTCATTGGAAGAGCACATGTTATCATTAAAAAAAATTTTTAGAAACACAGGCAGGCCAATTTAAAATTGCAGTTGGACAAATGTGAATTTTTGAAAAAGGAAACTGAGTTCCTTGGTCACATTGTAACAACTGAAGGTATAAAACCAAACCCGACAAAAGTCACTGCCATACAAAATTTCCCAATACCAAAAACAACCAAAAATATCAAGTATTTTTTAGGACTTTGCGGTTATTACAGAAAATTTATTCCGAACTTTGCCCACATAGTCAAACCAATGACTTTAAAATTGAAGAAAAACGCAACTATTGACATAAAAAACGAAGAATACATTTCAGCATTTGAAAAGCTAAAAGTGCTCATTACTTCTGAGCCAATACTTATTTATCCCAATTTTGAAAAGCCATTTTCATTAACTACTGATGCAAGTAATATTGCTATTGGTGCGGTATTTTCCCAAAACCATAAACCAATATGCTATGCAAGTAGAACATTAAACGAACACGAAATAAATTACTCCGCAATAGAAAAATAACTTTTAGCTGTTGTTTGGGCCACAAAATACTTTAGGTCCTATCTTTTTGGCAGAAAATTTGAAATCCTTTGCGATTATTGAAATATGTATAAGATTTTTTGGCAACTATTGTAACTTGATAGCTGGTCACACTTAAGTTTTCCCTATTCTGCTGTATTCTTATTCTTAAGTCTCTCTCTCGTTTTGTCGTCGCATTGGATCAGACGCATACGCGCATAATAAATGTTACTCTATTAAATCTACTGCGTACTTAGTTTAATTTCACAAGTTTAAATATCCAACAGGTTATGGGCCCAGGGCCTTGTGAAATATAAAGTTGTTATTAATTTCGATCACTTAGTGTGATTACGTGAAAATTAATAAACATGAGTGGACAAGGGCAATATGCCATCGATAAGTTAGATGGTGAAAATTATGCGGTGTGGTCGGTGCAAATGAAGAGCATTTTGGTGAACAATGACTTGTGGTCAGTTGTATGCGGCAGACTCGTAAAAAATGAAAGTGACTCTCCAGCGCAAAAAGCATACTTCGATACCCGGGACGAAAAGGCATTAGCAAATATATTGCTGGGTGTAAAGGCGTCGCAAATAGGTTTTATTAAAAACAGTGCATCGGCGAAATCAGCTTGGGAGGAACTCGAAGCCATCTATCGACCGCGTGGACCAGCAAGGAATATATTGTTGTTTAGAAGATTGCTTCGCTTAAGCTTGTCTGAGTTATCAGGAGTGCAAAACTACATCAATGAGTTCTCGGACATTGTTGATAAGCTGAAAGAAATTGACATGGTCATTTCAGAAGACATTCTTACAATTTTATTGCTGTCGGGTCTGGGCAAAGTGTTCGAGAATTTTGTGGTAGCGATCGAAACGCGGGAGCAGTTGCCGTCCTTGTCTGATCTGAAGATCAAAAATATGGAGGAAGGAGAGAGACAAAGAGTGAGCGACGGTGAAACGGAAAATAGTGTACAGCAAGTTTTCGTGTCGCGCACAAAGAACACTGACAAAAGGAATGTGCAAGAAAAGCAAGGCGCAAAGAAAAATAAAAAGTGCTTTAGATGTGGTCGTGAGGGTCATTTTATTGCGCAGTGCAAACAAAAAGACTGGAATGACGAAAGCAAGGATAAAGGCGCTGAAAAGAAAAAATCGTTTTCTATACTCGCGAATGTTTATCGAAACGATAGTTTATCAAAATCGATGTGGTGTTTGGACAGTGGTGCTACAGCTCACATATGTTGTGTCAGGTCATGGTTTGTTGAATTTAAAGAGCACAAAGAAAAAATTTTAGTTGCAGGAGAAAATTACATAAATGCCGAAGGCATTGGAACTGTGTGCATTAATTCGGGAATTTATCGCATAGAATTGTTGAATGTGTTGTATGTAAAGGAACTGCAAGCTAACTTTATATCAGTATCGAAAGCTGTTGAAAAAGGATTTAAAGTAATATTTGACAAAGAAAGTGCTGCAATACAGGACAAACAAAATAAAAACATACTGCAAGCAAGAAAACAAAGTGATCTGTTCGTGATTGACTCAAAAATGAATCAGTGTATGTACTCAAAAGCACAGAGTGGTGAATTGTGGAAATGGCATTATCGTCTTGGCCACTTAAACGTAGCAAGTTTAAGAAAAATGGCAAGTGAAGGTATCGTGCATGGGTTGAAATCAATCAATAAGAGCATTGACTTGAATGGCGATATTTGTGAAACTTGTGCGAAAAGCAAATTGAGTGTGAAGCCATTTCCAAAAGTCGCGGAAAATCGCGAAACAGACGTATTGAGCCTAATACATACAGACATTTGTGGACCAATTAATAAACCCTCAGCTGGAGGTGCGCGCTATTTCGCAACATTTATCGATGACTGTTCGCGATATACGTTTGTGTATTTTCTGAAATCGCGCGATCAAATATTGAATGCGTTCAAAGACTTTGTTGTATTTGCGGAAAGACAATGCGGTAAAAAGGTAAAAGCAATTCGCAGCGATAATGGTCGCGAATACGTGAGTCGCAATTTTGAGAGTTTTTTGTCCGAAAACGGCATTAAAAGGCAACTAACTGTACCCTATACTCCGCAACAAAATGGGGTTGCTGAACGCGCAAATCGTACGTTAGTCGAAATGGCCAGAAGTATGTTAGTGCACTCGGGAACAAATGAATCACTTTGGGGAGAGGCAGTACGAACGGCAGCATACTTGCGGAATAGATCAGAAACAAAAGCATTAAGTTTCAAAACGCCGTATGAAGTTTGGACCGGCAAAAAGCCGTGTGTGTCGCATCTTCGCATTTTTGGCTGAAAAGTAATTGTTTTAAATCAAGCGCACAAAAAGAAATTTAGAGCCAAGGGTTCCGAGTACATTATGATAGGTTACTCGATGACAGCAAAGGCATATCGACTGTACTGTCCAGAAACACAGAAAGGTATCGAAAGTCGAGATGTAGTCTTTCTGGAAGAGAATTATGGCGGCGGCGCTAGCGACAAAAAGGAAATATGCTTGTTTGATGAGATTGAATCATATAGTAAGCAGCAGGCACCCAATGTAAGTGTTGACGACAACGAGGCACAGTATGTTCAGCAGGAGCCTGAGATCGACGCCAACGAAGATGATTACGTTGATGAAGATACTAATACCGATAACTATGAGAGTGCTATTAGTGATGAGGCAGAGCCGTCTACGCAACGTGAAGCTCGTGGTCGAGGACGCCCGAAGATAATAAGAACAGGCAAGCCAGGTCGACCCCGTAAGCAATACAATATTTTGAACATATTGAAGGCAGAGGACGTCTCGATTCCTATGACTATGGGTGATGTCAACAATTCCAAAATGAAGCAGGAGTGGTCAGCATCTATTCAGAAGGAGATTGATGCACTTGAAGCCAATAAGACATGGGAGCTAGTTGATTTGCCGCAGGGCAAGAAAGCAATAGGCTGCAAGTGGGTATTTGGTGTAAAAGTCGACAAAGACGGCTATGTGGAGCGCTTCAAATCAAGATTGGTGGCTAAGGGCTGCGCACAACAATATGGCGTCGATTATTTTGAGACATTTTCTCCCGTGGTGAGATACTCGTCCGTAAGGCTGATCATAGCGTTGGCCGTAAAAAACAAATTGTTTCTGCATCAAATGGACGTGTCATCTGCTTACCTCAATAGTGAGCTCTCCGAAAATGTTTACATGAAGCAGCCGGATGGATTCGTGAGTGACGAATACCCTAACAAAGTCCTGAAGTTGAAGAAATCTCTATATGGACTAAAGCAGAGCGGCAGGGAGTGGAACGTCAAACTGGACACGGTTCTGAGAAGACTAGGATTTTTTCCATGTGTCAGCGAGCCCTGTGTATATACGCGCAATGGGCAAGGTAAAATAAATTTAATTGCAATATATGTAGACGATCTTTTAATTGCTAGCTCAACGAAAGATGACCTGCTGGGCATAAAGGCGTCAATCGCAAGCGAGTTTGACGTAGTTGATGGAGGCCAGCTCAATCATTTCTTGGGCATAGAAGTGGATCGCGTGGGCGAGACTGGCAACATCAGCATTGGCCACAAACAGTACGTCGAACAGATGCTACTCACTTGGGGCATGTCAACGTGTAAGCCTGTTGCTACACCTCTGGAGGCCGGTCACCAAGTCAAATGTGATAACCTCAACTGCAAGACTGTTAATGAAAAGGAATACCAGTCATTAATAGGCTCTTTAATGTATTTGGCCATAACTACCAGGCCAGATATTTTGCACTCTGTCGGGAAGCTGGCGCAGCGAAACGCCAACCCACATAAAGAGCATGAAGTTGCAGCAAAGCGTGTGCTGCGATATCTGAAGGGTACAGCTGATATGAAGCTGCACTATCAGGATTCCGGAAAGCTGCTGCATGGTTACGTCGACGCAGATTGGGCTAACGATGCTGTAGACCGAAAATCGTATAGTGGCTACGTGTTTCTTGAAGCTGGAGGTGCTATTTCGTGGGAGTCGAAGAAACAAAGTCTGGTGGCGTTGAGCAGTACTGAAGCCGAGTACATTGCCTTATCTACTGCAGCTAGGGAAGCAACATATCTGAAGAAATTATTACAGGAAATGGGGTTTAATGAAATTAAATCAATTTTATTGTACTGCGATAATCAAAGTGCACAATGTTTAGCTAAGAATCCAATTTTGCATAATCGCAGTAAGCACATTGATATAAAATATCATCACGTAAGAGAATTATGTTCTAAAAATGAAATTGAAATTCAATATATATGTACTAATGATATGACTTCAGATGTTTTAACTAAGAATTTGCAGAAGATCAAACATGTTAAATGCATCAAAGAAATGAATTGTTATTAATATGTAATCAAGTATATAATCGTTGAGAAGGAGTATTGAAATATGTATAAGATTTTTTGGCAACTATTGTAACTTGATAGCTGGTCACACTTAAGTTTTCCCTATTCTGCTGTATTCTTATTCTTAAGACTCTCTCTCGTTTTGTCGTCGCATTGGATCAGACGCATACGCGCATAATAAATGTTACTCTATTAAATCTACTGCGTACTTAGTTTAATTTCACAAGTTTAAATATACATCAGCGATCATAAACCGCTAGTTTGGTTAAGCAATGTTAAGAGCCAAATATGAAGTTGCAAAAATGAAAAATCAAATTAAATGAATTTGATTATCACATTAAATACGTCCCCGGCAAAGAAAATTACGTTGCAGATGCCCTATCAAGAATAAAATTAGACGAAATTTTATTAGGAGAAACCCCTAACAGTACAGCCGCAACAATACATAGCGCACAAGAAGACAATCAGTCTTATATTTCAATAACGGAAAGACCACTTAATTATTATAACAGGCAAATAGAATTTATTAAAAATAATTCTAACAAAATAATCGTAATTAATTACTTTCATAAAATAAAAATACAAATTTTTTATACAGAAATGACAAACACTAACGCTAAAGAATTTATTAAAGAATACTTATGTACTAAGAAAAGTATAATCTACTTTCATAACGAAGCAGATTTCCTAATCTTCCAAACCGCTTTTATAGAAATAATGAGCCCAAGTAATTTAACGAAAGTTATGAAATCCAATAAAATCCTAATTGATATTCAAACATATGCAGAATATAAAGAATTTATTATAAAAACCCACAGAGAGTTACTTCATTCAGGTATAGAAAAACTTACTTTATTATTTAAAGAAAAATATTATTACCCAGATTACCGAAACCTAATTCAAAACATTATTAACGAATGCCAAACTTGTAACATTGCTAAAACAGAACATAGAAATACAAAGTTAGCTTTTGAATTAACGCCAGAAACTTTTAATCCTAGAGAAAAATATGTTATAGATTTTTATATGATAGATAATAATCAATTTTTGTCTTATATTGACATTTATTCTAAATTCGCAACATTAATCAAAGTAAATGGTAGAGATTGGTTAGAAGCAAAAAGAGCATTACTTAAAATATTCACTAATATGGGAAAACCAAAAGAAATTAAAGCAGATAAGGACCCAGCATTCTTATGCTCAGCCTTACAGATATGGCTAAAATCAGAAGGAGTTGATTTAAATGTTACAACAAGTAAAAACGGAATTTCTGTTGTAGAAAGATTTCATAAAACTGTAAATGAAACTAGCACATCTCTGTACTTCATCCTATATTTATATCATTAATTTAACAGTCGATCAGTCGAGCGAGCGCGACAGTTGGATAGCCTGTGCAGGTCTTCAAAGAAAAGTATTTTCATTATTATGGGATTTAAATATATCGCTTGAAGTCGATTTGACTTGCATCGAGAGTAGGTAGCTTGCGATAGTCTGGCAACACTGGACTGCAGCTGTTGATTGTTTATGTTTAGAGCCACAGCAGACGAACGGCAAATCAAACATACATGAACAAACGCGTCTTTTCGTTCATTATTTTGTCGGGCGGCGCAGCGACTGCGCTGCTACTGCGCTGCGACGCATCTGCATAAATTTGATTCTCGAATAACTTTTGAGTTCAATATCCGATCGTTCTGAAATTTGTAGCACACATTTAGAGTAGGATACTTACCATGTGTGCCAAATCCCAAGTCTCTAGCTATTAAACTGCTCGTGTTATCAGCTTTTTCGAGTTATGGGCGAAGGGGGCGTCGCATCGCGATGAAATCACATTAAGCTTAAGCTTTTTATCATGTGTGCCAAATCTCAAGTCTCTATCTTTAACATTTCTTATGTTATGGTGATTTTTTTAATTTTAAAACCAACGGGACATGATATCGAAAATTGAAAATAAACTTGATCTGCGTATGGTATTCAGGAACCTACATTCCAAATTTGAAGTCTCTAGCTCTTATAGTTGCTGAGATCCACGCGTTCATACAGACGGACAGACAGACGGACAGACGGACGGACAGACAGACGGACAGGTGTCAATCGACTCGGCTATTGATACTGATTAAGAATATATATACTTTATATGGTCGGAGATGCTTCCTTCTCCCTGTTACATACATTCACACAAATTCATTATAGCCTTTTTGCCCATTTTTAATGGGCACAGGCTATAAAAATTAAGAATTATAAATTGTGAATCAAATCAAGAAGACAAACTAACTAGATTCGAAATAATACTTTACACATATAATCATAAAACGAAGCACAATACGACAGGAAGAACCCCAGCAGATATATTCATATACGCAGGCACTCCAGAATTTAATACACAATTAAATAAAACAAATCAAATAGAAAAATTAAATGAAAACCGTACAGATTTTAAAATAGACACTAATTACAGACAGTCCCCATTGGTTCGGTCAAAATCAACTAATCCATTTAAAAGGACAGGTAGTTTGAAACAAATAGATGAGAAACATTTCGAAGAGACAAACAGAGGCAGAAAAATTGTACACTACAAATCCAAATTTAACAAGCCGATCAGTCGAGCGGGCGCGACAGTAGAATACCCTGTGCAGTACTTGAATTAAAAGTATTTTGGGAAAAGTATTTTAATTATAGTGGAATTGCTCTGTATGTAGTCTGGCAACACCCCATGTTTCTCTCTCTTACACACAGCTGTTATTATATTGCGCGCCAAACCATTTTTTTTTAAAATTTAAGGCAATGTTTATATATATAGGTTTTGGTAATGCGGAAAATTTAAGTTATTTTAATACTATGATAGAAACGTAGAATTGTCAACCAAACCAAACGCAAATATAAATTAATATAATAATAGTAATTATTCAGTTTGTCAGGGCTGGACAACTCTCAGACTTTTGTAGGATAGTGTTGGACAACTGGAAAATTATAATGAAATAATGGCAATAAAACCAATTCCTTAATATCTCCTTTATTAATGGATCGATCGCTATGAAACTTCCAGCAAATTGCTTAGCGTGGTTATTCTGTTAATTTAAGCTGTATTATCTTAACAAAAATTGTAAACAATCGCTAATGTAAATTTACATTACAATGTATAGTTCTGAGTGTGGCCGATGGATGGCGCCACATGCCACATGACACAATGCGCCACACAGCGGCCGACGGTGCAAAACATCAGTTTATATGCTTTCTCGTTTGCGCAAATGGAATTTTCATATGCTCTCTCGCTCTGGCCAAAAAATGGAATTAAAACAAATTCCTTAATATCTCCCTTATTTATGGGTCGATCGCGATGAAACTTGCAGCAAATTGCTCAGCGTGAGTTATACTTCAACTATCAGTCATGTTAGGCTGAATTATCTTGGAATTTGAGGTCTTCTTCTATTTGCGTGGGCGGGGGGCGAGATATCGAAAATTGAAAATAAACTTGACCTGCGTATGGTATTCAGGAACCTACATTCCAAATTTGAAGTCTCTAGCTCTTATAGTTGCTGAGATCCACGCGTTCATACAGAGGGACGGACGGACGGACGGACGGACGGACAGATGGACAGACGGACAGACAGACGGACAGGTGTCAATCGATTCGGCTATTGATACTGATCAAGAATATATATACTTTATATGGTCGAAGATGCTTCCTTCTGCCTGTTACATACATTCACACAAATTCATTATACCACTTTTGCCCATTTTCAATGGGCACAGGGTATAAAAAGAAAAAGAAAATTAATCAGAGTAAATATGATAATTCCAGCTCATCCCCAAATGAAAACCCAAATCAGGAAACTACAACATAAATTTATACAACTCCTAGTTACATTCATGATAATGTATCTTATTCAACAAGTCCAGGGCCAAAGCCTCGAAGTAAACCCGATCCAATCTAAAAATGGTTACTTTATATTCACAACGGGAACTATCAATATTCCAATTAACTACGAATATCATTACTTAACTGTTAATCTTACAAAAATTGAAAACACATACAATAATTTAATTAAACAAACGACAGAATTTAAAGAATTAGCACAAATCCAATACCTAACCGAAAAACTAAATTGAGTAATTAACGGCATCAGAATAGCACAACGAAATAAACGAGGACTTATAAATTTCATGGGAACATTTTATAAATATCTTTTCGGAACACTAGATCAAGAAGACAGAGCAGAATTAGAACTCAAAATAAACAACTTATCAGAAAACAGTGTGCAAGTGAATGAACTTAATCAAATAATAGAAGCAGATAGAAGTTACAAACACACTAAGTTTGATCAATGAAGGAGAAGAAAAATTGTCTATATTAACATTTAATTTACAAGAATTTACCGAATATATCGAAGATATTGACCTAGGAATGCAGTTAACAAGATTAGGTATATTTAACCCAAAATTATTAAAGCATAGTCCGTTATTACACGTAAATTCAGAAAAGATTCTAAATATTAAAACATCTACCTGGCTAAAAACAACAACAAATGAAATTTTGATTATTTCCCATATTCCGCATGAAGTTATAAATACTTCTATTTACGAAATTGTTCCCTACCCATACGAAAATAAAAATATTTTAACAGAAACCATACATGACAGATACTACGTACAGAACAACCAAGCGTTTACCGTAGAATCAAAAGACTTAGTAATGAACAAATGTATAACAGGAATAATAATCCAAACCACAACAGAATGTAGATATTCAAAAACACATAAATCATTTGAAATAAAATATGTTGAACCAAATATAATGTTAACCTGGAACCTACAAAAACTGTTTTAAATCAAAATTGTTTAAATAGAGAAATATCAATAGATAACAAGCCGATCAGTCGAGCGGGCGCGACAGGTGGATACCCTGTGCAGGTCTTAAAATAAAAGTAATTTGGAAAAGTATTTTAATTATAGTGGAATTGCTTTACATGTAGTCTGGCAACACCCCATGTTTCTCTCTTTTACACACAGCTGTTACCTTATTGCGCGCCAAACAATTTATTTTTGAAATATAAGGCAATGTTTATATATATGGTTTTTGGTAATTCAGAAAATTTAAGTTATTTTAATACTATGATAGAAACGTAGAATATAAATAAATATAATAATAGTAATTATTCTGTTTGTCAGTGCTGGAACACTCTTAAACTATTGTAGGACAGTGTTGGACAACTGGCCAATTATAATGAAATAATGGCAATAAAACAAATTCGTTAATATCTCCTTTATTAATTGGTCGATCGCTATGAAACTTCCAGCAAATTGCTTAGCGTTGTCGTACTGTACATTTAAGCTATGTTATCTCAACGAAGATGAGTGTAAAAAGTCGCAAATATTAATTTTACATTCCCGAAAGAAAGACAAGGCGAGCGATAGTGCAAAGAAGATTGTCATATACTCTCTCTCGCTCTTGCCAACAACTATGAAATAATGTTAGTAATAGAAATTCCTTAATATCTCCTTTATTTGTGGGTCGATCGCTATGAAACTTGCAGCAAATTGCTTAGCGTGGTTAATCTGTTAATTTAAGCTGTATTATCTTAACAAAGATTGTAAACAATCGCTAATATTAATTTACATTACAATGCATAGTTCTGAGTGTAGCCGATGGATGGCGCCACATGTCACATGACACAATGCGCCACACAGCGGGCGCCACCGCAAATCATCAGATTATCATATGCTTTCTCGTTTGTGCAAATGGAATTTTTATATGCTCTCTCGCTTTGGCCAAAAAATGGAATTAAAACAAATTCCTTAATATCTCCCTTATTTATGGGTCGATCGCGATGAAACTTGCAGCAAATTGCTTAACATGAGCTGTACTTCAACTATCAGTCATTATACCCTGTGCCCATTGAAAATGGGCAAAAGTGGTATAATGAATTTGTGTGAATGTATGTAACAGGCAGAAGGAAGCATCTCCGACCCTATAAAGTATATATATTCTTGATCAGTATCAATAGCCGAGTCGATTGACATCGTCCGTCTGTCTGTCCGTCCGTCCGTCTGTCCGTCCGTCCGTCTGTATGAACGCGTGGATCTCAGCAACTATAAGAGCTAGAGACTTCAAATTTGGAATGTAGGTCCCTGAATACCATACGCAGATCAAGTTTATTTTTCATTTTCGATATCTCACACCCCGCCCACGCAAAAAGAAGAAAACCTCAAATTTCAAGATAATTCATCTTAACATGACTGATAGTTGAAGTATAACTCACGCTGAGCAATTTGATGCAAGTTTCATCGCGATCGACCCATAAATAAGGGAGATATTAAGGAATTTGTTTTAATTCCATTTTTTGGCCAAAGCGAGAGAGCATATGAAAATCCCATTTGCGCAAACGAGAAAGCATATGATAATCTGATGTTTTGCACTGTCGGCCGCTGTGTGGCTCAGTACTATACATTGTAATGTAAATTAATATTAGCGATTCTTTACATGCATGTTTGTTAAGATAACACAGCTTAAATTAACTGAATAACCACGCTAAGCAATTAGCTGCAAGTTTCATAGCGATCAACCCACAAATAACGGAGATATTAAAGAATTTCTATAATTAACATTATTTCATAGTTGTTGGCAAGAGCGACAGAACATATGACAATCTCCTTTGCCCTATCGCTCGCCTTGTCTTTCTTTCGGGAATGTAAAATTAATATTAGCGACTCATCTTCCGTGAGATAACATAGCTTAAATGTACAGTACGACAACGCTAAGCAATTAGCTGCAAGTTTCATAGCGATCGACCCACACATAAAAGAGATATTAGGAAATCTCTTTTCTTGCCATTATTTCATTATAATTGGCCAGTTGTCGAACACTGTCCAACAACAGTTTGAGAGTTGTCCAGCACTGATTAACTGAATAATTACTATTATAAGACCCTTTACTTTTTGAAAAAAAAAGTAAAAAAGGGTCTATTAAGTTTGTCAAAATGTGCAGCCGAGTCGATATAGCCATGTCCGTCTGTCTGTATGAGCGCCTAGATCTCAGAGACTATAAGAGCTAGAGTCACCAAATTTGGTATGGTGGTTCGTCTATGGGCTAAGCAGATCAAGTTTATCTTAAAATGTTGACACGCCCCCTTCCGCCTCCGTAAATCGAGAACAAAAATTTTGAAATCCCATAAAATGAAAAATATTAAAGCTAGTGTCCTGAATTTTGGAGCACACGGGTATCAGGGTCCTAACGTATCCTGAATATCGATCGGATAATAATCTCGGAAATTATTCAAAAAAAATTTAAAATCCCATATAATGGTCAATTTTAAAACTGGAGCCTTGAATTTTGGCACACAGCACAAGCATCGGGGTCCTAACGTATCCTGAAAACATCGCGATCGGAAAATAAACTCGAGAGTTATTCAAAACTCAATATTACTCAGTGTCGGACCAAAGGAAGAAGAAGAGCATATTGACGATACAACGCGCTATGGGGTACTATCTATTAGTGTCACTCTTATTTCCGTTTAGAAGAATAAGTAAAGGGTCTCTTAAAGTCGACTTCGACTGTAGCCTTTCCGACTGGTTATATTAATTTATATTTGCGATTGCTTACACGTATGGTTGAAAAGTTCACGTTTCTATCAAAGTATTAAAATAATTTAATTTGTCTGCATAAGAAAAGCCCATATATATAAACATTTCCTTAAATTTCAAAAATAAATGGTTTGGCGCGCAATAAGATAACTGCTGTGTGTGAGAGAGAGAAACATGGGGTGTTGCCAGACTACATACAGAGCAATTCCACTATCACTGCGGACGGCAGTCCGCGCTAGTGACGAAAGCAGACCCCAAAAACGCACACGTAGTGAAGTTTGCTGGGCTGCAGGCCGCTAGCTATATATACACGCAATATTGGATATAGAGATCGGCTGAACCGATCGCAATGTGTTATGTATCATTCGAAAGGTAATTTCGGTGGTTTTAATATGACATACTATTATCTCCGATCTGTCAGATATTTTTCGAGATATAGCCGTTTGCATATCATTGTCAAACTTTGCACGTTTGAATGTGAAGCTTAGGTTGGAGCATAAAGCCCAAATTTTTAGATGCAGATAGTTGGTAGAGTTGAATACGCGTCGAACGGTACTTCATTCACCCAAATCGGACTATCCATTCCAACGATAATGAAATTTGATGACGTCATCGAGCTGAGATGGAAATCTTGTGTGTTGGTTTGTCTGGACCAATCTTTGAGATATCGGAATGAATTTTCTTGAGCGTGTTACTTCCAGAAATCTAAGAAACTTTTGTTCCACAATTTTTTTGAAAATCCGCTAGTTTGGCGGGAAAAAGCTAGAATAGTTGAAAATTCAATTGAAAACTGCGGCCAAACCATAGACCCTATGAAACATTTTTTTACATCACTCGAAAGGTTATCAAAATAGCTTTAATATAAGTTTTAACTAATTCTGTAATAATTAATTTTTTTTTTTTACTTTTTGTGAATTTGCAATAAATGGAGTCCTTAAGTTTGTATTTTTGATTATTTATTCTTAAGCGTGGAGACATTGCGCAAATTTTGATATATAACACTTGTCAGGCAAAATTCGGGTTGACCAAATATAGCGTTTTCAGATTGGTGCCGTAAAAAAATCCTGTCGAGGTATCAGTTGTTAGATTGGAGCTGGTGGGCCCGTTAGTGCCTAATGAGAGAAAAATTTAATGTTATATGATGCCAATGTTAACTACGGATCGATTGGTACCTCAATAATCCACATCCGTTAACTCGTTTAAAAGTTATTATAATATTAAGTCGTATGTTACAGTATCAAAATTTTATGTAAATTTTAGTGTGCTTGCATATTTATGCAATTAATAAGAAAACGGCGCCTACGATTTTGGGATATTTTCAATATATCATAGCTAATAAAATTATGCAACTTTTGGTATATAGGTCATATCTGGGATAATTCGTTTTGCCAAGATATTACATTTTTAATCTACACATATTTTCCTTTGTAAGTTTTAAGAAAAACGGCAACGGTGAGAAATGTAAGAATTATCACGGCCTTGTAAACATAATTGCATTTTAGAGCATTATTCGAAGCAGCGTCGTTGGCTCAGTGGTTAGAGTGTCTGACTCTTACGCGCACGTTCGAGGTTCAAATAAGGTTAGCGACTTCAAGTTTATTTTAATTTTATAATATTTGTAGCAGTTTAAAAACTTTTTTTATTTAATTGCAATCGATTCATCATATCCCATATAATTCCTATTTGTAACTTTTTCATCTTAACAGAATGGACTAGAAGAACATGTAAGGATAATTACAGCTATGCAAACAAAGCTGCAATTTAGCAGGGGACTTGGTAAATAGCTCGTTGG